>JAMZAV010001322.1:0-342462 GCA_024449915.1 Sweltsa coloradensis
AGTGGATTTTAAAATTCAAATTATGTTTGAAGAGTGGACTGGGCTTTTAAGAGCTAGTTCAGCTTCAGTAGGCCGATCATGCATAAAACAATACAAAAATTAAAATGACTAGACCTAAGCAAATTAAGTTATGGAAACCAGAAGAAAACGAGAATTGCTTTGCTCTGCGTCCTGAGCGTTACAATGTAGATGACTCCATAAGAATTGTGCAGAGGCAACTCGTGGCTCAACGTAAACATACGATAATTTCCATGCGCTAATTGGATGTAAATGGGCATTAACTCTACTACGACCAGTGGGGACTAATCAATGCACACCAGTGTGCCAGAACAAACACAACTACAGGATTGTACTTTTAAATAAATAGTAGTTATTACATTAAGAAATCTTTAAACTTTAACCTGGCGTAGGCCCTACGTTATTTGCAACTATAAAAAAACAACAATGAACAACAACAAACAAATGAATTGAAATGAAGGGCAAGCCACAGATTGCATATGGGTGCATATGGAAACCGTAGGAGTCAATCTAATCTGTATCTGATGAACCTGATGACATGATAGAACGAACCAGATTAGCTACATTTCCGTGCAGTTCCGAACAACCATTTGCGCTAAATATAGGAAAATGAAGAGGTAACTGGCCAACAAGTTCAGTGATGAACAAAAGAAAATATGAACTGAACAAGTAATCTGCAAGGTGAAATTTGAAAATACTTAAATAACCCCGCAGTGGTGCAGGGTAGGGATGATCAAATGCATGTAGTGCCTAGAGGACCTGGACACCACCCCAGCAAACCCTGCTGACCCGCTGACCACCGTGGAACTTGCCGCCGAAGTACACATGCTGCAGAGACCCACCACTGCATAAAACCCATTAGCGACAGCGGGCCCTTCCGACGAGGTGGACTTGGCGACGAGGCCCACCACACCAACCAACCCAGAGGCACCCAGTCCACAGGATACTAATTTTAAGCTTAATCTTATTTTTAAGTCCAGCCACATCCCCAAAGAGAACCCAAAAGCAAAACCAATGAGAAGAATACAACCACCCAGGTTGTCGAAGACCAAACAATTTATACTATAAGCCTACTTGACAACACCAACCTAGACGAGAAGATAGACGAGAAGACAGACAGTGCAGTCACTGACCTAGAAGACACAGAATACTCCGACTCCGACGATGACTTTAAAGGTTTCGATATAAACCCAGACCTAACATGGAGAGAACTCCAACGAATAACCCACCCCTTCTACCCTTTTTGGACACTTCAACATATAACAAACACTACGGAGGCCTAAACATAACCCCGAACCGCAAACCAAATAGTCCCACACATATGCCTAAAGTAAATAAAGTTTTAATTTAAACCCTAAAAAGGGAATAAGTAGGCCTACTGATATAAATAGAGATATAAATAAATTAACAATTCTGCATCAAAATATACAGTGCATTTCGAACAAAACAGTAAATCTAGATGCCCTGATAAATGAAGAAGAAAGTGAAGGACATAATATCGACATTATCTGTATAACGGAACACTGGCAAAGATTTTGAAATATCCCAAATAAATGTAGACAACTTCAAATTAATAACAGCCTTTAGCAGAAATACCCATAGACATGGGGAGTGGCTATATTTGTAAAGGAAGACAAATTGAAGGATGTAAAAGAAAGAACAAACATTATTAAATTCAGTAGCAAAAAAAGATATAGAAATAAGTGGAATAGAAATAAAACTCAGACACAAGCTTAATAACATAATAGTCATAACACTATATCGTACACCTAATGGAAACATCGATACTTTCATCGAAAAACTAGAAACCATCCTTATTCAAATATCTAAAGAAAACAAAGTAGTAGTAGTAGTAGAAATCTTTATTTAGCATTTTGCTATTTTTACATACACACACACAAGCATATAATTTTACAATTTACTTTTACATATTCATGAAATTCAGTCCTCAATGGACCAGACTGTGCGTCTGGCATTTACATTGAATCATTCAAAGCATTAAAATGTTCACAATTTACATTATCAACTTTTTGACTAACTAGGCACACTAATATTAAAATAATAAGCAAGTCACTTTCTTAAGCTATCCTACAATACTACGTTCTACAGATGTTAGGCTTAGAATAGAACACGAAAATGAACAATTTCTGTCTCATATTAGGAACATAAAAAAAAGACATAGTCATCCGAGGGGATTTCAATATAGACTTCCTTAAAGACTCATCAAAAAAGGAAGTTAATCAATCTACTAGACTCCTTCAAACTAAAGTCAACAATAACTACCCCAACCAGATTTGATACTTATTACAACACTTTATCACAAACAAATAGACAATATATTTACAAACACACTTTAAAATTAATACAATACAAAGGTTATTCTTAGTGGAATCTCAGACATGCTGCACAACTGTAATTAATACAATACAAAGGTTATTCTTAGTGGAATCTCAGACATGCTGCACAACTGTAACGTCGCAGTCCCTAGCCCTAGAGAATTTTTATTTTTATTCTGAAAATCTTATTAATTTGCATAAATGTCTCCTCAAGAACCAACTGTTAATTTTTCGATCTGTGATCAATCAATCTATAAATATTATGCGTGTGGTAATTTGCATAAAGCTATGCAAATTACAGGCAGCTTGCATGCCATATCAACCCAGGGTTGATTCCAATGCTACATTCCGAAGTGGAGCAGAGGCTCGTGGTTTTGATTTGGTGTGTACTAGTGTGGCCTAAACGTGACGTCACGCCTATGATAAACTGAAGTAGGACTTGTTAGCGACGAAAGGCTTCACAATTTCACCAAAGATTATCACCCTGTGCTGAGGAATTTGGAGCCGGCAGGCGAGGGAACAAAGTTCCACAATCAGATGGGGCCGGGCCGCAGCAAACGTTCAACCTAATGCTAAAACAATGAGAAGTAGAGGCGGGAGTATCTCCAAGTTCCGGGGTAACTGGACGCTGCTAGTGTGCTGGATCTAGAGGATCGGCACTGCGAGGCAAACCAGCAACCGAGTAGGTTGACATTTGCACGAGCTCCAGGTTTGGCCGGGACACCGAGGCGTTACACCGAGAGCCATGGTTAACCCAAGGGCCCCACACCTAACGGGGAGTGCCGGTTAGCTAGGGAGAGAGCGCTCGAAGAGAGAGAGAGCCGTCGGGACGCCAGGTCGTCGTCCACACGGGACGCCCAAACGATGCGTCCACTCTCCACCTGAATCGTCGAATCATCGTCATCGTCACCATCAGCAATCCACAAGCGTCAAGCAAGAAGACGACGGAATAGGATGGACAATAACGCATTGAAGTGATGAGTAATCAGCTATGCTGAATGGTTTATTTATGTTCATATTATCCTGTAACACTGTTCACTACCACTTTAGTATCTGATTTCATTTGATTAGGCCCAACTAAACTCATTTGTTCCAATTTAACGTCAATTTGTGTAGCTTAGCTTCTTGATTTTCAATTATACATCCACTCAACTCAACCCTTGATTTTGCTTGAGTTAGTGCATGAGACACCTTGCTTCCTTATGTCATTTAAATATTAATTAGTAGACACTCAGTCTACCAAGCGGCGCTAGACCGCCTAGGCTAAGTACGAGCAGAGCAGCGGACCGAGGACCTGTCGCAGCGATCTCCGTCGGCGTGGCTCATGGCCAGCACGCGCGGTAAGACTGGTGACCACCCCCATCGGGTCGGCCACCAGGCGGTGCTGAGCCTGTGTTGCCATTGCTGTCATATGTACCACTGTTTTGCTAGGGCTGTTTCACCTACGAAGGGTCTCGTAACTGAGCTAGTTGGAGGGCAACACTTGATTTTCGCTACTCGCCGGCCTAAAGTAATTAACAATTTTAATTACGAGTGGATCGCACTCTGGCGCAGGTCAGTTCTCTGGGCACCGAGTAGCAAGGTAACTTCATCCTGCCGGTGGCTAGGCAGCCAGTGAGGGGAGAGAAGAGTGTGAAGTTACACAACTAATCACAATAAACTGTAAATTAAACAACCCAGTAAAAAAAATTATCTATAAAAGAATTTTCAAAGACCCCACCATATGCATCTTCAATGAACAACTCGCAAAAGAAAACTGGAAATATCTAACATTAAGTTCTGTAAATGAAATGTATGAACTATTTATTTATTTACAAGTTCAATCGACATTTTCAGAAACACTTTCCTCTAAGAAGAATCACTGTAAAACATAAATTTAAAAAATATTCCTGGTTGACACAGGGACTAAAAATATCTCGCAGTAACGTAAAAAGCCTGTATCAAATGACATTACATTTCTATGACAGCTCGTTCATTAAGAATTATTACCGAAAATATAAACAAATCTACAAGAAAATATTGAACTAATCAAAAATAAAATACTATGAAGGTCAAAAAGAGCACAGTGAAAACAGATCTAAAAAGGTATGGGAAATAGTAAATGATCAGTTGAGTCGCAAACCACCACCCAAAACAAACAACAGCATCAAAATAGAAACACACAGGAATTACCGACAAACCACAAATTGTAGCACAGTGTTTTGTAGATTACTTTACGAGCATAGCAAGTAAACTCAGCCAAGACATAAACCTGAACTTCCAAAATGAAACATTCATGGACCATCTAAATAAATCTCAAAATAATCAATCAGGATCAATCTTCATGATAGACAAAAATGAAAATGAAATACTAGAAATTGTTAAAAGCCTAAAAAACAAAATGTCTACTGGCTATGATGAAATACCAATGGTCCTGGTAAAAAAATGCATTCCATTTAAAGCAGAACCCCTTAAAATAATTTTTAATGAATGCTTACAGTCTGGATCTTTCCCCGATAAACTTAAAATCGCGAAAATAATCCCTCTTTATAAAAAGGGTGATCAAACAAAAATGGACAATAGACCAATATCCCTCCTCCCGGATTTTTCAAAGCTTTTTGAAAAACTTATTCATATAAGAATTTCCAAATACTTTGAGAAAAAACAACTTTTTTCAGACAGCCAAAATGGGTATAGAAAAAACAAATCAACTTGCACAACAATAAATAGGTTTATGGTAAAACTAGTAAATGCTCTAGAAAGGAAAAATCGTGTAATTGGAATCTTTTACGACCTATCTAAGGCATTTGATTGTATTGATCATAAAATTCTACTAGATAAACTTCATTATTATGGTATACGTGGGATTGCATTAGAACTTATAAAATCATATTTAAGTAACCGATACCAATATGTAAAACGTACGATACCAAGGATAATGAAATTAAAACCGCATCCCAGAGTCTACCAAACAGACGTGGTGTTCCTCAAGGATCCATAGTAGGTCCACTATTTTTTAATATTTTCATTAACTATCTTCCTTTCTGTATAGACAACATTGAACTTTTCACAGATGATGCAACTTCTTTAATTCAGGCACAGTCTACGGTTGAATTAATAGTAAAAGCAACAGAGAAGACAACGACATGCATAAATTGGTTTAAGAGTAATAAATTAATCCCAAACTCTTCTAAAACTTAATTAATTCACTTTCACTCGATACAAAAATCAAGACACAACCGATTAATGAAATATCAATTCAACCACATAAAAATGTCACCCACACAATCTCAAGGGTGCAGGACATTAAATTTTTAGGCATTTTTGTGGATGAATCCTTAGCATGGAATAAACATATAACCGTTCTAACAGGTAAATTAAACTCAGCCTGCTATTCTATTAGACAAATAAGAAATTCAACAAATGTAAGTAGGCCTACATCAAAACTACGTAGTTTATTTTGCACTCTTTGAAGGTCTAATAAGATACGGGACTGAATTCTGGGGACATTCATCACACCATGACAAAGTATTCAAAATTCAAAAACGTGCAATTAGAAATATTACAAAGGCGCACCCAAGAACACATGCACAACCTTTGTTTCAAAATCTAAAAATACTTACCTTATACTACATATACATCCTTAAATCAGTCCTATTTGTTAAACAAAACTTTCAGTCACAAGAAAAAAATTATGAAACTCATTCACACCAAACACGGCAACAAAATGACATCCATATAGACCACCATAATAGTAAACTAGCTCAACTTAATTCTAATTATATACAAATCAAATTATTTAATAAACTCCCAAAAGAAATAAAAATAATTACATCCATAAATAGTTTCAAAAATAAAGTAGAGAATCTCCTACTAGACTAAGCATACTATTCTCTAGATGCATATTTGGAAGATAATAGTATCTAAATAGTGGTAGCGGTACACGACATGAAAAACGAGAATACTGCACTTTTTGAACACGGTTTGCCGCTTTGCACAGTTGTAGGTGGGACCAAAAGTAATATTTAAGGATGTGGAGGCACTTGAAATTTCCCTTAGAATTCAAGATGGCGGCCAATTTTCAAAACAATGTTCTCAGATGCAAAAGTTCTTTTGTTGTGACTAATATTCCATGTTTGGTATCGTTTTCGTATATTTCCGAATCGAATAACACGAAAATAATGTCAAAATGAACACCCGGATGAAATTCTGGAAGTTTCACATGTATATTTAGTAGTATTTTCAAGAAAATCTTCTAAGATTAGGTCCGACGAAGAAACTCCCTTACCCTACCCTGTGAATGCTTCTAGCACAAATTATTAACATTATAATGTTTAATTTAAAACCCCAATTCATTTTTTTTACTTATTGGTCAGTCATTGCTGCGGCAACCAGAGGTGTCCAACAGGTGGTTAATGATTATTGTGCTGATTATTGTGCTGCACTTTTTAACACCGTTTGGCACTTGGCTCAGTTGTAGCTGGTACCGAATAGATTTTTTTAAGATGTGGAGACAATGGAAATTCCATTGGAATCCAAGATGGCGGCGATTTTTGGAATGTTGATATAAGGAACAAAATTCTTGCAGTTTTTCAAATTCATCTGTGTTTGGAGTCATTTTCGTATGTAAAAGTCTCTCAGAATTCAAATTTATTACTTCAATATGGAAGTAAAATAACAAAAACTAAGAAACTGAGTATTTTGTTGAATTTAAACTCAATACAGGAGTTTACTTGGCATGTGTTTACTTTGTGACGTTGTTAAGAGGAGTCGCTGAAGCTGGCTCGGAGACGAGTTTAAGAACTAAGCTTTCTGTTTGTTTGTTTTTCAGGTAAACGGTTAATAACATTGGTATAATATTTCACGCAAACTATAATAAAGAATCAATCAATCAATCCATTACAAGTATTTCTAAATTAAATCATTGATTTTGAATTTAAAAATCGTTAAATCTTCGTAATTTACTCAATTTTGGTGAATTTTGGGAATTTATTCCAAGTGTACAGATTATTTAAACGCATATTTTAATACTGAATATTAACGTTTAGATCAATGGGAACGTTCAGGTTAATTTTGTTTTATCGTAAGATAAATGGCTTGGTGGGAATTTCCAGAATTGAAATCCATATTTTGGATTTCCCATTTTTTCGCGTTTTGGACTTATGTCTAGCAATGGATCTTTTTGGCTCATTCTTTGCAACAAAGTGTGGATATCTATATAAAAGTACTTCATTAAAGTATCAAACCTAATAATAAGTAAAACTTTGGCGGTGAGATCGCGCTGCGGACAGCGGATTCTCGGGTCAATTATGTCGGTATATACAACGAACTGTGCGCTCCTAGCTGACGTCACACGCCTCTGGTTTCCCTCTGCCCCCCCGCACGTCATGTCCATGTACGCCTATAACGTACGACACTGTTGCCACGATGTTGTAGTACTGTCGGCAAGTGCATACAAAGGGAATGCTCGAGTTATCAATGCCTCGCCAGCAAGGTCAACGCAGTAGGCAAGTCTCCGATACAAAACGAACATCTCCAAATGCATTAGCTAAGACCGATACACACACGTCAACTGGATAAAGATGTTAATTATATAAATGCCATAAAAAGTTGCCGAATTACTTGTCATGGTAATTAATAAAGTAATTGATGACAAATGATGTTTCACCAGTTTATTAAAATAATGTAATATACCTACTCCAAAGGTGAAGAATGTGTTCCAATTCATCCCACTGTTGTAATTAGCAGTTCGGGTAGATTAGACAAAACGTTTGTGTACTCCACCCCTGATTCCCCCAATTTCTTCAAACAAGTTCATTGTGTTTTTTTTCAGTTCAGTTAAGTTGATAAAAAATTTTAAAAAAATTATCCTGTTATGTTGTTAAAGGGGCTAAAAACCCCAAATTTTTTTTTTTTACCACGTGATCTATAGCACAATACTACACTTAAATGACCACTTAAAAAATTATATCTTGTAACTGTGATTTAACACGAATTTTTTAATTTTTTTGATCCAGAAATTGGCAAAAATTGGTGTTTTGGAAAATTTCCTAAATCGGCTTTAACCTGCTTCTTTTTTGGTACACATAGATACTAGAGCATAGTACCAATCTAAAATGCCCCTTTATAACATCGTGTCTTGAAACTGTGCCCAAATATACCCTCAAACACGCAAAAATATGCATTCCAAAATCACACCCCAACTTGGTAATCAGCATATTTTGATCGAACTACTTGCCCAAATTACAAAACTAAATATAGAGAATTTACAGAAAAGGCTTTAGAGTACGTCAATGATGGCCAATATTTTTTTGGATCAAAATCCTCCAAGGTCACGGGGCTTAAAGATCGTCCCCATGTTATTTCTTATGGGAGATTTTTGCCGATGGGACCTAGCTCGAAAAATGTCATGTTTGACAATTGTTTGGGAGGTCATGGTGGCCCCAATAATTTTTCTGTTAATTGCTAAATTCATTACTAGTTAGCCTGAATGAAATATATTTTTTGAGTTTAGCGGTTAAATACCCCTTTAAGCGTTATTTTCGTCTTCATGTTAGTTGGATGAGCGAAGCGAAGACTTCAATTTCACCGACCCCCCAAAAAATTTAGCTCGGGTGTTTTTTTTTTTTTTTTTTTTTTCGTTTTTTTGTCTGTTTGTTCGCTCTCTACCGGGCAAACGGCATATGCGATCTTCATGAAAATTTGACACGACCTTCGTTTTCTCTGAACTTAGACTTGCCACGTTTTTGGGTACAATCGAAGAAATATTTCTCATGAATATCGTACTTTTACGATTTTTTTCGATTTTTAGTGCGATATTTTCGTGCCATTTGGGCCAATTCTGATCAAACGGGTGGGGCTACAACGTTCATATTTCACATGGACATTAAGGTTATGGTGATGTATTGCTTTCTGAAAGAAAAAGTTGAAAAAGTTAGCCATAATCGAGAGAAATAAAGCTTTTAATATACGTTTTTTGACGTTTTGTGCGATATTTTCGTGCCATTTGGGCCAATTCTGACCAAACGGGTGGGGCTACAACGTTCATATTATACATGGACATTAAGGTTATGGTGATGTAGTACCTTTTGAAAGAAAATGTTGAAAAAGTTAGCCAGAATCCATAGAAATATAGCTTTTAATGTAAGATTTTTACGTTAAATAATAACAAATTAACAAGAAACAATAGAAACTTGACAACAATCACCTACAATGCGTCGGCAGAAAAACAAAGCACTTGCAAAAGTAAAGATATCCCACGCAAACTAAAAACTTTAAAAAAAGCTCATCCATCAACGCGGCGGGACTTTAGCGTTTTCCTAGTAAATAAAAAATAGCTTATGTCAAAGCCGATCAATGCTGTGTTATTAGGATCTATTCAAATACAAAATAATGTACAAGTCACAATGTCATTTTTTATCACACGACTTCATTATGAAAAATGACGGCCAAATTTGTCTTGATATTTTTCTATATTTTTATCCTGTTTTCCTCTTGAAAAATGCATACATCAATCTTACCGATAAAGACGAGAAATGAGTTGTATGCTTCATGTAAATTAATCAAAGAAATTGTTTGAAAATTAATGTGGTATAGTATACTTTTACAGACTTGTATTGGTTGGTAAAACCATAAAGAGCCCCGGGGACTTTTGTCAGAATTGTTTGTGGACAGTCTTGAACCACCGACCTCGTGAATTCTAATATTCTTAATAGTAATAGTCTAATTAATTAGGTCTAAAAATCCGTCATACCGACAGATGTAAAGCGCTAGACTATTCGGGAGGTCGTGGACTCGAATCTCGCTTCCGGCAATCCTGTCTGAAAATTCCAAAAATTACGATTCCAAAAAAACATGTCTCATGCGGGATTCGAACCCACTTCCTCGTATAGCCATACGCTCGGACCAGCGTCCAATAGTGTGGCACTGCGGACGGCTTCATCACTTCCAACAAAAAAATGTGTAACGATTTCACTATTTTTTGTTTCTTGAATTCCGCCGGCGCATGTGTTTAGATGTACGCGTATCGCGCTATTGAATATAAACAGTGGCTATAACAAAACGTTTATCTTCTGTATTTGCATTTAGTTTTGTATAATTATACTATGTCTTTAGATAGACCATCAAACAAAAAACATTCATTTTATATTTTATCTGAAGCCGACGGAATTGTTTGTTCTTCACAATAGGCGTTATATGTCACTGGGCGTCCACGAATCTTTATGAACCAAGTACTACTGTAACACTACGATAACAAAGAAAAATCTGAATAAAGAAGTGCGTCGTATTTTTTGATCTCGGTGATGATCGTTCTTGAGACATGAATGTCACTTGCATGAAATATTATAATTATTTAGATTCGAACGTATATCAACAGGTCAATGGTGCATGACTGCACGTGCGCAGCGGGCTTGTATAAACACTTACACAGCAACCACATGGATGCAGATTAGTCGAAATATCAAGACTTGTTCTTTATTCTAATAAATGTGATGAGCTCTCATCCCCCCACTCACGCGGCCATAAAACTACGAATCTACGATTATGATCTTAGCTTATAGCAAATGTTTATCCACTTATTTTCTTTTTCTCCATACCATGCAGTCCTTGTTTATCAATAAGACGACTGTGAAAATGAGCCGCACCTTCTTCTGTCGGTAGAGTTTAGGCATTATGTGCCTTAGAGGCAAGGTGCAAGAGGCGAGAGGCGATGATACAGATGGACCATTATTTCAGATTAAATAAACTTGTAATGAATATGGATAAAACTAAAATTATTCTATTTGCTGCTAGCCATAGCAAAAATGATAACATAATAAGTATTGAAAATAGTTGCAAGGTAAATTTGTCCATCTCTATCAAGTCACTTGGTATAGAAATTGACCAATGCCTCAAATGGAACAGTCAAATAGATGTTATATGTGGGAAACTTAAATCTATAAGCTATGCCTTTCGCCAAATACGCCATCTTTGTGACCAAAAGGCTATCCTTTCAACATACTATGGTTATGTGTACTCTATTCTGAAATATGGTATACTGATCTGGGGAAATTGTACAACAGCAAATAGAGTATTACTTCAGCAAAAAAGGATAGTCAGAGCCATAGTAGGTGTAGGGCCAAGAACATCCTGCAAACCAATCTTTAAGAGGCTGCATATTTTAACAGTACCAGGTATCTACATCCATACCAGTATCATGCAAGTAAAAGAAATGCCAAAAATTTCACCCTAAATAGTGATGTGCACTCTTATCAAACTAGAAGCGCTTCTAATCTACACATAAACAGCTGCAACACTAGTATGGCACAGAGAAGCCCTCATAATAATAGCATAAAGATGTTCAATGCCCTACCAAATGAAATAAAAAATATTAAATCTATACACACCTTTAGTAGGAACCTTAAAACATACCTCATTGAAGGCTGCTATTACAAGTTAACGGAATATGTACTAGGGCTTGGCTAGTGTAACATTGAGAAAATGTTTTATTGATACTACATTTATATGTACTATATTTTTTTTATAACTACTCTCTTCATGTATATATTATCTTTTGTTGTAAAAAATGTAAAATGTCTTAAAATAATTAAATTAATGTTAAATTTCTATGTATGTATATGGCTTAGGTGGAAGATCAATCGTGTTGGATTGAACCTCGCCTTTTTGTTGTTAGGTTACATGTTTCTGTATGTATTTAAACAACAAATAAAGTACTATCTATCTATCTATCTATCTATCTATCTATCTACCAACTGGACGAGGAAAAAGTGTTGTAAAGTAATTCTTATTGTTTTTAGTAAACAGTTAGAACTCCTATTTGAACACGTGCCATTTAAAGTGTGAAATGTGTTTTTAACGTGTCATTATTATTCGTCTAGTTGATTTCCACCTGCTTTGGCTGGGAATTTTTACCTTTGACTACAAAGTTAACGTTATTACGAAGTGTTTTTCAAATTTGCTTGCATGTTTATTAACAGACAAATCACATAACAATCGAAAGTAGGTTATGAATTTACGGTAAGAAAGGATTAATAATAATGACTTATAAATCTGGTGTAATCATTCGCGCCTAATCACGCGCTAAGAAAATAGTTCGGTGCTAATAATTAGTTTGTGTTATTATTTTTCAGTTTACTTACTAAGGTAGTGAAATAATAAAGAGCGGAACAACTTGTAGTTTTAGAAATAATGTTTTTGCGGAAAATCAATTGTATTCATTAATGCCATAGTACTTATATAACACATGCGGGAATTCAAGCGACTGTCGACCTAATGGTTTTTGAGAACTAACTCGGCTCGTCGCTGTCTGATAGCGGCCAACACGTGCGCCTACCCACCCCACCCTCCCCTCCGCGGTGCTAATCGGCTACAGATAAATGCAGAGTCTGGCGATAACTACAGACTTGCGTCATACTCATTACTACGACACACAGATATGCGATGTGTCTCAACAATTTTGTATGCAATTTGGTGGGCTCAATAGTACGAACAAACGCGAATTTTGAATACTGGGCAACCAAATTAGTGCGGGGCACTCGAAACTTCCGACTTTGTAATACAAACTCAACTTTGTTGAAATAAACCATACCGTCCGCGGTGGCACATACGATTGCCCTGGTCCGAAGCGTATGGCTCTACGAGGTCGTGGGCTCGAATCGTGCAAAGCCATGCTTTTTTAATCGTCCTTCATCCTCATCTATCACCACTCATCGCCTCAAATAGCCTTAGTGCATTAATTTGACAACCATACAGCTATTGGTTCGTGGTTGTATCATTCTATATATAGTATGGCCGTAAAAAGCTCTTTTGTTTGTTTGTTTCGTTTTTTATTCGGATCGAATTTATTTGAATAAATTTTCAATCACTCCTTTTGATAGAAGCATTTTTATACGAAGACTTGGCAACCATATTTACGCTGGATTGTTTTCATAGGGATGCAAACGTAAGCCAGGGATTAAAACCAACATTTGTTGCGACAGTGCGTAGGAGAACCGGGGAGGGGGGGGCAGGTGGGGGGGGGGCAAAACTAACGTAAGTTAAATATAAATCCCAGAATTTCTGTAGTAAATATACACTTACACTTATACAATTCGAAAGTCACCTGGTTAAAACGAATATATTTACCTGTATGCTTCGTCATTACATCAAATATTAGGTTGAAATATACTAAAATGGGCCACTTCACGTTCATTTTTTGAGTTTTTAGATCGCAGATAGTTGCAGTAAAACATCGTTTACAGAGTCCGAGTGCAGTTAAAACATGACGAAATAACACTGTAGTATGGTGAAAAAAAAATCGCCGTCGGCAAAATGGACCTCCGGCGGTTGGGGCTTCGCCCCAGACCCCAGCTCCCGCCCACAAAATCTTATGATGGATTAACTCCCCCCCCCCCCCCCCTACATTCAAAACGCCGCCTGATCGCAGATTTATTTGGGCGATATTGTATCAAACTCAAAATTCAATGGAAATATTATTCAGGAATAAAACAATTAAAACAAAATGACTTTTGGAATCGGCTTTACGACATACATGCACATAACCAAACCCCCGTAATTTGTATCACAGTTTGCAGAGGTACTTGGTTCGTCATTTTGTTGGACTGGGTTTGCCTTTTTAGCACCACTTTTTATTCCCCAACTGTACACAAAAATAATAATATGAGATAAGAGGGGACGCTGAGTTTGGCCTAACTCAAATGCGCGCACTCAGGTGTTAATGATTTCTGCTGAACTATTGGGAATATCATTCATTATAAACCAAACTTCATATGGATGTTAAAAAGTACTCTAATATTGATATCCGCAATTGTTATGAAAAAAGCCTTATATCCATCGCGAGACATAAGTCCAAAACGTGAACTAATGGGAAATCCAAAACATGGATTCCAATTCTGGAAATTCCCACCAAACCGTTTATCGCCCAAACGCCCCAAAATACCAAAACGAGAGTGAGACGTCAAGTTGTGGGTGAAGCAGAAGCGTCCACGCGAGGGTTGCAGACGTCCCCCCCCCCCCCTAGATAAAAGTGAAACGAAGATACTCGTCGGCTAAATGTGTAAACACAAACAAACCCCTGATACAAATCTGCAGTTTTATTTAGCTTACAGTAATGCATATGATTGTATACACGGACATCTAATGTGTCTATTTATGTGTTTAATATTTTGTCTTTGTTAAGGACATGTGTATATTTATGTGTTATGAACTTGTGGAGATAAGGCAATCAACCGGTTAGGATATGTTCGTATGTGTATTACTCTGTAGTCTGGGATGTACAAAGCTGGTAATCTGACGGTCGATGTAGATTAACCACACCATTATAATATTGACGACAACCAATAATCATTACAAAGTGCCACTAAAACAAATTGTGGAAATCAAGATTTGTAATAAATACCACCAAAATGGCTTTGAAGGTATTAAAATAAAAGATATTATTTCCACAAAATTTATCATTTTTAAACGTTCACTAAATCATGTTTACCTCAAGTGGAATCAAAATAAGCCGTATTTACATTTTTCAATATCTGAAAGATATATTATTTTAAAAATAAACATGAAATGAAAGTAAAATTTGATTACCAATCACGACATAAGCATCAGAAAATTATTTCAATTGAGGTGTTTATGCATTATATTTACAATAGTAATATTTTTCGATGTGATTTCAAATAATTAATTTTAGTATTATTTGTAAACTACAATACAACAAAAAAATGTGTTTCATGTTCTCGTGGCGAAGTAGATAGCATTTATTTCATTTTAGAAGAAGAAATTAGGGATACTACAGTTACTTAGTTACAGTCAGGACCATAGGGAATTGATATTTGATAAAACTTGTCTTGAGTATACGACATTCCATTGTATTGACCATTGTTTGTATTAGTAGTTTCAGGGCACTTGAACGGCATAGATTATTTGCGCTGATACACGAAACAATGGGCACCAAAATAAGACATCGCGATGAGCTTGCAAAAATTAATGTCACAATACAAAACAATATAAATACACTAACTAATATCGCACTCATTTCATTATTCCATTTTAAAAAGACAAATACAATTCCCCCCCCCCCCCCATGACCCCATGAGAGCCGCTGAAGTTGAGTTGGGCCACGTATAAATATTAAATAATCTAACCGATTACTTTTTGATAAAAGTAGGATAATCCGAACATTTACATTAGACCTACTCGAATATATACCAAGTTGCACCAATTTTGATTTGCGGTCAACAGGCCAATATAGTTTTATTTACGCACCGGCGACCGCCTGTCATTATTATTATCTTTCCAGTTGTCTCACACGACGAATAAATTCAAGGACACTCGAGCAAACTTCTGCTAATATGGTTTGGCAACAACGCGCCGCTGTCGCTACCTCCCATCCCCTTCCCTCGCTAGTGGCAGCAACAGATTCGTTCATGTAGTTCCAAGGTCTACCAGTATCGGCCGCGTTGCGCACGATGACAAATTCAAACCGGCAGTTGTCCGCGTAAAGCGCGTATAAGTGGAGATTATTGGTTTAATTGAAAACCGCTGGTCAGAAATGCCTGCAAATTTGTTATAGGTAACCAAACTAATTGAGTTTCATGTATGTTTTTTTCCAGCAGTGTCAAAAAAAAATTCTGGTGTGTATTGATGCGTGATGACGAACAACATTATTTGTGCCGTAATTAGACAACAATATTAATAACGTATGTTACCGAATTATAATGAGACACTGACTCAATTCAAGAGTTATTCATACAGAATCCAATGAATGTTTTCTTTTTTGAATCGGTTGAACCAATGAGCTACAATCTTATTTTGAAACTATGTGTGCGATTTCCTGTGCGCTGTCCCTGGTGGCACCTTAACATGCATGCAAAATTTGGTAATGTATTACCAACCGTTCAGCAGAAATCATCAACACCTGAGTGCGCGCATTAAAGTTGGGCCATGTTATCTCAGCGAATTTTAATCCAATGGCCCCTTAAAAATGGTAACTAACCTGTTTAAAGAATCTCTCAAACGCATAGTTCCTTGGTTTCTTGTTTTTGACCACACACATTACTCTCGCTGGTTGACAATTCATTTCAAAGACCTTGAAGAGCTCTCAAAAACAGCTCACAGCATTCATCGTGAGTTTAGTGGAAACTTTATAATCCGCAAGACTCCCCGACCATTCTCTGCCCTTGCCGTAGATCAAGCACACAAACAAAATAATGCTCTTATTAAGGGTGACAGTGGTGCAGTGGGCCTAACAGAAGATCCAGCTGCTCTTTAGAGGTGGTCAGTTGCATATCCTGACATGACTGACCATTAGCATTCAGAGGTTTTCACGCATTCACTGGTTGTGACACAGTGTCTGCTTTTAATTCCAAAGGCAAGCGATCTGCCTGGAAGAAGTGGAAAGCTTATGATTAAGTTACTAGTACGTTAACTGCCATCTCTAGACCCCTAACATCACTACAGCCTGACGTCATACAACTCCTTGAACATTTTGACGCCATTCTCTAAGGGGTAGAGAGTGAAATTAGTAGAGTAAACGAAGTACGAAAATATCTGCTGTTGCCAAGAGTAAGCCATTGCGTAATCTTCCTCCTACAGTTGACATCCTTACCCTTACGCTCTTCGTGCCACATACAAGGGAGGACACATAATATGAGGTCAGGCAGGCTGTCATTACTGCTCTACCATCTTCAGCTGATTGGGTTTGGGCACATGCAGCAAGAAGGAATGTGGACTCCCCAATGGACTTAAGTGTGGCTGAGTTGCTAAGAACTACTAAAATGTGGTAGTAAACAAGGCTACACAACTAGGCGCGTATATGTGCTTACGCAAGTGTCCAGTGCAACATGCTGATGTGTACCAACTGCAAAAGCGAATGTCAGAATTCCACCCAAAAGAGCAATGTAAGTTAGTGTAGAACGCGGCGTATAATTAATAAATTGCTGTAACCTGAAAATCTTAAATACCTATTCTTTACTAAATATTATTCAATTAGTCGATTTGTGATAATAGCAGTAGTGAGTTTGTAATTTGTACGTATCATTAATATTTTGAGCTCAAATTTGTGTTCACTGGCTCATATTCATATGGACTTGACACCAAACATGACATTATTAGTCGTTTTGAGCATAATTTTATGTCCACAGGTCATTTCCAAAAATTGCCGCCATTTTGGAATCCAATGGAATTTTCATTGCCTCCACATCTTTAAAAAATCTATTGGGTACCAGCCACAACTGAGCCAAATGCCAAACTGTGTTAAATAAGTGCAGCATAATAATCAGCACAATAATCATTAACCACCTGTTGGATACCTCTGGTTGTCACAGAAATGACTGACCAATAAGTTTTAAAAAATGAATTGGGGTTTTTAACTAAACATTATAATAATAATTTGTGCGGGAAGCATATACAGGGGTAGGGTAAGGTATCTTCTTCGTTGGACCTAATCTAAGAAGATTTTCTTGAAAATACTGCTAACTACATGTGAAACTTCTAAAATTTCACCCGGATGTTTATCTTGACATAATTTTCGAGTTATTCGATTCGGCAATATCCGAAAACGATACCAAACATGATTTATTAGACACATAAAAAGAATTTTTGTATCTGAGGACATCGTTTTGACAAATGGCCGCCATTTTGAATTCTAAGGGAAATTTCGAGTGCCTCCACATCCTTAAAAATTACGTTTGGTCCCACCTACAACTGTGCAAAGCGGCAAACCGTGTTCAAAATGTGCAGTATTATTTTGCGTACCGGTACCACTAAAACACTTGTGAGCACAACATCAAATCCTCATATGAATGTGATTATGAAATAGCCTCTAGTGTAAGTGAAAACTAATGTTATAGGTAGGTACTAACGTTATTCATTATTCTTAGAGATGGTGTTTTATAGCATTAACTATAAAAGCGACAAAAATAGGAATGTAATTTTTCATTTTTTTTTTTCACTTTTCTCGACCTTTCACTTAAAATGGGTGAGTTTAAAGGTGTGTTTATTTTCGCGAATTTTCGCGATAAACGGCTTTAAACGCGATAAACTTGCTTAATTGCGATATACGCGCGAAATTGGGTACTTTTGCAAAAAGTCGTAACAAAATGGCTTTTCTGGTAATTTTTCGTAAAAAACGTATTTTTTTATTTTGTCGCCGTGGCCTGTCGAGCTGCAGTTTTAATGAAGAAGTCCCCAAAATCACCGCTAGAGAGGTCTACGCTCATAACTAGCGCCTACTAGAATTTTGATTCACTTTAGCTACCGTAATCTAAAAAATATATTTTTTTTTCATTATTCAACGAACGACGACCAAAAAAAATTAATGCTATTACGCTATTTTTTAAATAATTAATGCTATTTTTTCATTTTTTTAATGCTATAAAACACCATCTCTAATTATTCTGTAGGTACATGACTGTGTTAATTCTTGCAGGATAATATAGTAGCAAAATATTTGTGAGCACATCAAATCAAAATACTTAGGCTATGTGAAGGTCATTATGTAAATCAATTAAATATGTAGGCCTAGGCCTAATATTAACATTATTCATCAATCATCAATCATCATGTATATTGTATCCTGTGTATTTTACATATCATTCATACTATTATTAGTGTAATTGTGTAGATTAAACTGTATTAGTATGTAAATTTGTAATTTATTAGTTATTTTAAATGTGTTTGCCTAATTAAATTTATACATGTATATATTTATCTATGGCAATAAACATCTTGAATCTTGAATCCTAAACACGTACACTCTTGGCTGTCAGCGTGTGTACACGTGTACACTCTACACATGTATGGTTTTGGTTTAGGATAGCTTAAAAAAATATATACTTTTACTATATAGAATGTTTAGTAGTGTCCAACCTATAGGAAGATTGCCTGTGTGCAACAGCAATCACAGTAAAAATAAGGGGTAGATAGACCCCAGTCCCAAACTTAAGGACAGCCGGTGGTCGGTCGAACACAAGATTACACTGTATACATTTTATTGTTTTAAGAACAGTTAACGCATACACGTTTACACTGTCCCATCCCTAGTGCAGTGTCCAATCTTCCTGATCCTACATTTACATGCATCACTGATCTGCTCGTCTAATCATTTGCCCAGATGGATCTGTGCAGTGTTCAATCTTCCCGATCCTACATTTACATGCATCACTGATCTGCTCGTCTAATCATTTGCCCAGATGGATCTGTGCAAGTTTCCATGCAGATATAGGTACCGTATTGTGCTGAATATAGGCAGACACTGAATATAGGCCGACCCCCTAACTTTGGTCATGAAAATTTAAAAAAGAATATTTAACATAATATTTTTATTTTACGCTCCGTTATTTCTGCGGTCTATTTTTGCGGAGCTTGTGCCGACGTAGTTTTTCCCGCGGAGCCTGTGATGACGTAGCGCTATCGGTTCTTATCGCCCAGTCATCTGTTCTGCATCACACTTTACTCGCCAGTAGGCCTGGAGATAGCGCCGCGTCCTCCGTGCCAGCCGTATTGTTGGCGCAGCGCCAGACAGAATGTGAACTATACGTATTTTCTTGTCACACGGCACTGTAACTTGGTGTTTGAAATTGGCGCGTAAAAAATATTGATACTCACATATAGGCCGAGGAGAGATTTTGAGACCTAAAATAATGAAAAAAAGGTCGGCCTATATTCGGTACAATAAGGTAAGTAATGGAGTGCATGTCCGTAAGAACATGGAAGAACTAAAACATTGCAAACATATAGGGGTTAAATATGGGGACTGAAAACCATCAAACAGTTCAAACTTGCAAGTCTCAAATTTGAACTGTTGGGTAGATTCCATCAATTATATTTACCTGCTTTAGTCTAAATATTTCCACATTTCTGACGTGATAGGCACTGCGAATGGTATCTCCCGAATATGGAGGCTTTTCAAAGTGGCCTTTCATATAGTCGTGCCCCTTATAAATCCCAGATACCCCTGCAATCCGAACACCACCAAAGTTGACCACACTGGCATAGCCCATGTAATAAATGTTTGGTGCCACCCAGCCACCATACGCCAACTCTTGGAGGTAGTTTGATGCCTCGTGGTTCCCACCGATGAATATTGTTAGTATAGGTGCAACCTTCTCTCCGGAGTAGTACCTGCAAACAATAACAATTAAGCATTGCAGTAACAACAGGAAGTGTTCAATAACTACTACCTGATAGAACAGAGCAACAACTGGAAAATGTTTGGTTTTCTTTTATCTCAACTTTGTCTCAGCTGACCGGTTATAGGGATGTCAACGGGTACCCGTTACCTGCCCATTGCCAGCGGGTACGGTTCCAATCTTTCATTACCCGTTACCCGGAATTACTCGCTTTTTTCCTCTCTCCAAGGTGGAATTTTTCCATTATAAACACAGACGACGAAGTGCAAGCCGCCTTTCAAGTTCCGCCTTTCAAGTTCCCCCTTCCTCATCGCACAATCAGCGACCTTCAACTCGTCAGCCACTCTTCAATGCCGTCAACCGAACATAATTGAAGACTAAACAAGTCTGAGCAAGCCTGTGTTAACCCAAGGTTATTGTTAAAAAAGAGTCATTACAACGGAAAGATAATTATTTAGAACTAATATACTCGTCTATGACTTAATCGAACGCTATTACAACAACAAAATTCTCCTGAATCATGGATTTGATGGGATTCCTAGCCGTTCAAAACGGGTTTATCCGCTCGTGATCTTTTCACAGAACAGACAATACACTGCGTCATTATACCCCTCTCTCTCCTGCTCAAGGCCATCTGCTGTCATTGTAGCCACAAGTGTTTGCTGTCGTTGTGAAGATCGTACTTCTAGGAAATTTTAACCCTGTGAAGTTTGATTTCAGCAGATGTTTTGGTAGTCAACTACTTGTTTTGTGCATATACAGTGCTATTTAAGTATCCAATATTTATTATGTGAAAATTATTTCTCATGAAAATCGCAATTTTCAATATTTGGTGTGAAAGATGAGACAAGAAGAAGTGGGGGATCACTTTGAATAAACTGATACGGAAGTAGGGCGCAGGGAGGGGTGGGGTGGGTGTGGGGGTATACATCAGGATAAAAACCTACAATCCAATATTGGTTGCATACATATGCGCCATGTAAGGAATGTCGTAATCAATCAGAATTCTTTTCCGCTTAATGTTGCTCCGGACCCATGAATCGTGAGTCATCGTACACTAAAACATACGTGCCCTTACTAATACTTTGCAACGCCAATGATTTTCTGAATCAATTATATGATAAACCCATGATGATAAATCGAACAACAACAACAACAACAATAACAACAACAAAACCGAACAAAATCAAACAAAATCAAACGTGCAAGTAGCCCGGGTATCGATCGACGGTACCCGGGTACGAAAATTTCCGGGTATTGATCTCCCCACCGATGTTGCTCCGCACCCATGAATCATGAGTCATCGTACACGAAAACATACGTGCCCTTTTACTAATACTTTGCAACTGCCAATGATTTTCTGAATCAATTTACAGTGACACCCATGATGATAAATTGAACAACAACAACAACAACAAAACCGAACAAAATCAAACAAAATCAAACGGGCAAGTAGCCCGGGTACGAAACTTTTCGGGTATTGATCTCCCCACTAGTTTACAAGACGATAGGACGGTTATGTCAAAATTATGGATAGATACTCTTTGCTTAGGTCCATTATTTCAATACGTATTATAGACCGGAAGGAAAATCTGGCAACGTCAACAAAAACCAAAAACCAATGATTTAATATAATAGATGACAACACATACAAACAACCACAAAAACCTCAGAAATTCCACCAATTGACTCTACAGGGAGAAAACATCATCATTAGTTAGAACCCTTGAGAAGCAAAGGACGAAAAAGGATAAACTTCTCTTACCCCCACCCTTGCCTCTCCTCCGCCACTCCCACCACCACACAGCATGTCACAACTCTTCAATGCCATTTATTACGCACTCGTCCACGAAACTAGATGCAGACCAAAATGTGCAGATTTGGTATCAAAATCTTCGTAAAGATGCAATACAGTGTCTCGAACCATCCGTGAATTTAAAAAAAATATTAACTATGCTCTTTATGATCTCGAACGCAAAATACAACTTTTGAAAAGTATCCCTGATCGTCCTCGAAGACGTCCACTTACCCCGACCCGGGTTTGAACCAAAGTTCTCCAATGCATTTTATGAAAGTTTCTTCATCTTTTCAATACATTAATGATCCTAGGATTTTCTAAATTGAACATAATGAGCCAAGATTTTAAGCTTTTAAAGTTGCACTGCAAAAAGGGAGAAAAAAAATTAATATCAGGATGTTTTTTCGCACAACGAAAAAAGATATCAGGACAATTTTTAAAAAAATTGTTCGCTAATTCATTGGCTTTTGGAATAAATTGGCAAACTTCAATGATCTATCGTGCACCCGTAAATTTCTGAAAATTTGAAAATGGAAAATCCAAACAATGTCCAAAAATAAGAGAATGACATTCCACCATAGGCAGGTTCGATTTGGTCATGTTTACACATAGAAAAAAGAAAATTACCTCAAGTTTATGCATGTTTAGCGGAGAAGTTGGATGGCAAGCTGAGAACTTACCCAACACTGTTTTATCCAGCGATTGGAATAGGAACCGGAACCCGGAACCGTTTGAAACCGTTTCGTATTGTAGAACCGGAACCGGAACCCTTTGTACAGATGGTCTATGGAACCGGAACCGAACCGTTATATTACACAAGGTTCTTAAAGGTTCCAAAATATCTGCTTTTAATTTTCAACAAAATTAAAATTTCAACTTTTTGAATGATATTCTAATGAAAACGCTTAAAATTCGTTCTCTGGTTTTTGAAAAAATCTTGTTTATTCAGTTTTTTTGTGTTTATTCAGTTTTTTGTAAGACAATTTTTTAAATATGACATAGCGAGCAACAGTTCTAAGTGCAATGTAGGAACGTGTTCTACAGAAATCAAGGTAAGGAATAAGGATGACATTTTTATTATATTGGATAGATTTTTGTTTTCCCCTTTCGTTGGGATTTGGGATCGCCATCAGATCCCCCATAAAATAATATTGGAAGTTGGAACGTAAGAGGAAAGTAGTTACGTGTGGTTTGTTACGTATACATTATACAATTGGTTATTTGATATTGTAGCCTAATTATTTTATTTTTATGAAAATTTAAATTTTTAACCTTAAATGCCCAAAAGAAAAAAATTGTACATTTCAACTTTCCACGACTTTGCACAAAATATTATTTCAAAGAACCGGAACCAGAACCGTTAAGAACCGGTTCTTACGGAACCTTTATACATTAGGAACCGGAACCGTTATAAAATTTGGAAGTGGAACCAGAACCGGAACCGGAACCGTTATGAATAAAGGTTCCAATCCCTGGTTTTATCATTTATATTTTATCATTTCAATGAAATCTTGATATCTTTTTAAGTCTTATTTGATTTTGCATAATTTTCATTCATTTATAACTATTATTTATTAGATAAATATTATATAGACAGAAGTAAGTCAACATATCAAAAACAGCAGGTGGGTGAATCAAAACCAGACAATGAAGTGGTACGCAAATAAGCTGCACTAAAGCTCAACCAGGACAACTGTCAGGTACAACTGCAAATAAGTTCTGTGTTGGAGTGGAGTACAGGGCTAGGGTGTACCCAGGTATCGGGATAAATGAACTTAAAAAGAAGGTAGAAGAGTACAAATCGGATGGAAATATAGAGGTGGTGGTTATATGTGCAGGGAACGGAGAGAAGTGGGCCGGAGAGAAAAAGGCAGTCACGCTCGGGTATCTACAAGGCTTACTTGTATAGGTGAAGAGACAGTTTTATAATGCCAAGATAGGCATGTGTGGGCTAAGCATCTGGAGATGTTTAAGCTTAGGTGTCAACAAAGACATTAAAGACATATATGCGAGAGGATTGGAGTAGAATATATAGACATGACCAGGGATTGGAACCTTTATTCATAACGGTTCCGGTTCCGGTTCTGGTTCCACTTCCAAATTTTATAACGGTTCCGGTTCCTAATGTATAAAGGTTCCGTAAGAACCGGTTCTTAACGGTTCTGGTTCCGGTTCTTTGATATAATATTTTGTGCAAAGTCGTGGAAAGTTGAAATGTACAATTTTTTTCTTTTGGACATTTAAGGTTAAAAATTTAAATTGTCATAAAAATAAAATAATTAGGCTACAATATCAAATAACCAATTGTATAATGTATACGTAACAAACCACACGTAACTACTTTCCTCTTACGTTCCAACTTCCAATATTATTTTATGGGGGATCTGATGGCGATCCCAAATCCCAACGAAAGGGGAAAACAAAAATCTATCCAATATAATAAAAATGTCATCCTTATTCCTTACCTTGATTTCTGTAGAACACGTTCCTACATTGCACTTAGAACTGTTGCTCGCTATGTCATATTTAAAAAATTGTCTTACAAAAAACTGAATAAACACAAAAAAACTGAATAAACAAGATTTTTTCAAAAACCAGAGAACGAATTTTAAGCGTTTTCATTTGAATATCATTCAAAAAGTTGAAATTTTAATTTTGCTGAAAATTAAAAGCAGATATTTTGGAACCTTTAAGAACCTTGTGTAATATAACGGTTCGGTTCCGGTTCCATAGACCATCTGTACAAACGGTTCCGGTTCTACAATACGAAACGGTTTCAAACGGTTCCGGGTTCTGGTTCCGGTTCCAATCCCTGGACATGACTGGGGTGGAAGGAATAGAAGAGAAATGGAACAGAGCAAAAGAAGTAGGAATAAGAGCAAAACACTTCGTCAGGAGCCACGAGGGGAAATGGATAGACCTAGATGTGAATGTAAGTAGAAAAGGAAAGGAATCTGAAACAATGTGGCAGCAGGATTTTCACACAAGGTGGGTGTGGAGAAAAAGAAGTTTGGCATATACCGTGGACAAAGGAGAAAACCAAACAAAATAGGGAGAACATCATCACACAGGAAAGAAGGAAAAGTGATTAATGTGGGCACAATATATAGTGTCACTTAATGGAAAAATTGAAGAGATAATTGATGTCACGAGAGAACAGAAACTGGGTGTAATGGGACTCAGTGAGACAAAGTGGAAAAGGTGTGGAAACAAGAATCTTAGAGAAGGATACAAGCTGTGGTGGTCTGGAGGAGTGGAGGGAAGAAATGGGGTAGCATTTGTGGTAAGCCCTGAATGGAAAGACAGTATTGTAAATGTGAAAAGCCATAGTGATAGAATGATACAGATGTACATCTTGTGCGACGACAACATGACAATCGAATTTATTCAGGTGTATGCGCCTCAAACAGGAAGACCAGTGGTTGAGAAGGATGAGTTTGTGGCAAAATTAGAAGCAATTATGACATCCAATACACTTGTAGTAATGGGGGATTTTAATGCAAGAATAGGAAAGGTAGAACAGGATTTGAAGAGGTTATGGGCAGACATGGGATAGATATAAGAAACAGAGATGGAGAGAAATTGTTAGAAATGTGTGCCAGGAACTCGTTAGTTATAGGAAATAGTTGATTCAAAAAATGTAGAACCCAACAAATAACGAGATATGGCTATTGTGAAGACAGGTCAGAGACAGTAATTGACTGTTTATGCATAGAAAAGGAAGATACCTTGAGGATGTGAGGGTAATGTCATCAATATCATTGGATGGAGACCACAGGCTGGTGTTGGGGAAGTTTAGAATGGTGGTACAGACCCAAAAGAGAATAAAGAACAGGCACAAACGACTAAAAGTGTGGAAACTGCAATCTCCGATATTTTAAAAGGAGTTTATGACAAGAATTAGTGACCAAGTACCTACAAATGAAGTGGGAGAAATAGAAGAAGAATAGCAACACTTTAAGAAGGCTTTTGTGTGAAGTGTAGAGAAGTTGTGTGGATGAGTCAGTGGAAGGAGGAAAGAGAAAGAAACGCGATGGTGGTACGAGATGCAGTTCGGGAGAAGAAACTAGCTTGGAAAAAGAATGAAAATTGCAAGTCTGCAGAAAATTGCCTCTCCCAGCCAATGCTCTTATGGCCACCGTAGGTGTCACGTCGCTTTACACGAACATCCCCACCACCCAAGGACTCTCGGCCTTGGAACACTACTTAGACCACAGACCCGCGAACATCAAACCCGACACTTCATTCTTGGTAGGCCTGTCACAACTGGTTCTATCAATGAACAACTTTAGCTTTATGGACAGACACTACCTGCAGACCAAGGGAACGGCCATGGGCATACGGATGGCCCCATCGTATGCAAACCTATTCATGGGCAAGGTCGAAACCGAGTTCTTTAAGACCCAAACTCTACGATCACTATGTTGGTACCGCTTTATCGACGACATATACGTCATATGGACCCACGGCCAAGAAACTTTCATCATCTTCTTAGAGGAACTTAACAGCTACACCTCCCTGCGGTTCACGTGGGAAATTTCCGACCACTACGTTAAATAGGGAACCTAAGTTTTGAAGGCGGGAAGGAAATTGGTTCTCTCTGGTCTCAGCGCCCATAAGAATTAGCATGGTACGAAAATGTAACTCGCCGTATCTTTTGACTCGCGCAAAAGAAATCTAAATCAATAACATCACAAGATGCATAATTTTGTGGAGAAGATGATGGCATTCTACTTTGCTCGATGACGCTTCCTAAATTCAAACTATTATGAGTTTAATGGACCCATGTTTGCGCGCTGTCGCAAATGTACTCTGACTGAGCGGCAACCTAAGCGAGACGCAGCCAGGTTGTGTGCAGCTGTGGCATCCTTGCATACCACGCGCCTGACCATGGTTGCTAAATGTACTTTTCATTCAAGATTTTGTTGGCACATTAAAGGATATTTTATTAGTAATGTATAATCTAGTACAACCCAGTGACCTCACAGTAGCCACAAAGCAAGTCGGATACCAAATGTTATGCTGATGCCACGGACAAAATGTTTTTACGTGCTTTTTCATGAGCAGTTTGGAAGGTTTGGCAACAGTGTAAATGTAGAGTTCACTTTGACTCAAAACAAATGTCATTAATATTTGTGATAGAGCAGAGTTATGTATATCCACGCAAAGAGGAAAGATTATAGTTTCTTACAGTATGAATATAATTCCGGTCCATGGTCGGGTTCTCGCGCTATCGCTTACGAAACATTTAGCACGGGTTAATCGCTTATACCACGCTGACCGGAGAGAACCAGACAACGCCCACTTAGGTTCCCTATCCCTTGACGTCGACATCCAGCTCCGGGATGGACATCTCGAAACCAGCGTCCACTTTAAGCCAACCAACAGCCAACAGTACCTACATTATGACAGCTGCCACCCCAACTACACCAAACAAGCCCTACCTCACTCAATGGCCACTCGAGGACGTCGAATCTGCTCGAATGAAGAGGACTTTGCGAAGTATTGCCACCGCATTGCGAATGCCTTTGTGGCTCGGAGATACCCCCCCCCCCCCTCAAAAAGTCCTAGAACGCATCCACCGTCCGAGCGTTCCACGCACTCCACCGAGCAACCAAATCATCCCACTAGTCACACAGTGGCACCCAGGTCTGCAGGTACTTAACGGGATCATGAAAAGAAGGCCGCACATCCTGAAATCATCGGCCCACACCAATGATTTGGCTCTAAACCTACCTCGCGTGTACTTCCGGCGTCCTCACAACATCAGCGACTACATTGTGAGGCACAGCCCCGCAAGGAAAACGGAGAAACCACCCTAACCACAGGGTTCAAACCCCTGTAAGAGACCCCGTTGCAAAACTTGCACCATTCACCCCTCCACCACTACATTCACTGCTCGAGCTACCGGAAAGACCTACCCCATCAGGCAACACAACAGCTGTGCCACTACCAACCTGATATACCAACTACAGTGCCAGCTATGCCCAGCCGAGTACAAAGGCCTCACCACTAACTCTCTGAGCACGAGAATGAATGGGCACAGACAGGACACTGTCAAAAAACTAGACCTGAAACCGGCGGCCCAACACGCAGGCACCCACAACAGAGACTTTAACAACTGTTACACCACAAGGGTAGTGAAGTCGTTGCCCCCATCATGCAATGAGGAACACTTGAGACAATGGGAATTGGCGCACCAAATCATCACCAGCTCTCGCCAAAAGCCTAACCTCAATCTGAGGTAGGTTGCCCACGCCTCCCTCACTAACCCCTCCCACCTGCACACCGCCACCTACTCACTCCAACAGCGCCTTGTAATATAACTGTAAATAATGTTTAAATATTAGTTCTTCTCCAACGGCCGAAACATTCGACATTTGTGTTACCGGTAATTGTTAATTGTAAATATATGTACACCTCGTCTCGAGCAGCTACCTACAACCTTAAGGTAAGCTGTTGGTCTCCTCTCGCCTTTCCCCAACCACAAACACGAAGTTAGTATGAGTATCGTAGGCGAAAAACCGACGTGAAACAAATTGTGAGGGAGGAGAAAAACAAAGCAACGGGAGAGTTTGCTGGTAAATTAGAAGATGACTTTCAGGGAAATAAGAAAATTATATAGGCCTATGGACTAGTATTATTATTATTTATTTTCAATATGTCTGGATTACAAAATACGTACATATTGCTGGTGGCAAGAGTAGAGTAAGGCCCCATAACACAATGTGCCTTACCACCAGTTTAATATCTAAATGTAAAATTTAACAGCAACTTTATACACAGTAACAATATATACATGCAATATACTACAGTTAACCTACTAGGCCTATAACAAATGGGTACCTATAAGAAATATACAAAAAAGACAAGAAAGGGAGGAACAAAAGCTCAAGGTATATGAGAATGGACAAGTAACAAACAACCCACAGGAAATACAAGAAATGTGGAGGAAATATTTCAAAGTTCTGCTAAATGTACAAGTTAGTGGAAATTTAAACGCAGAGAAAGAGGAAGAGGCAAATGGAGAAGATGAAGAAGATGAGGTAACGGAACAAGAGGTGGCACGGGCGTTAGGAGCCATGAAGAATGGTAGAGCTCCGGAAGTGGATGACATTTCTGTGGAAATCATCAAAGCATCAGGAGCGGAAGGAAAAAGATGGTTATTTCGAGTAATAAGTGCTGCGTGGAACCAAAAGAAGGTACCGGAAGATTGGAAAAGAGGTATAATTGTACCGTTGTTTAAGAAAGGTGACCGGAAGAAATGTGAAAATTACAGAGGGGTGACATTAATGTGTCAGTGTGCCAAAGTTTTTTAGAGAAAGTTATAGAACTAGAACTGAAGGAGGTATATGACACAGATCTAAGAGAAGAACAATATGGGTTCAGAAGTGGACGTTCCACGATTGATCCAATATTTGCTATAAGACAGACAATGGAGGGGAGATGGCAAAATGGGAAAGAAATGCACATTGTGGTTTTGGATCTGGAGAAGGCATACCATCATCTGCCTAGAGAGAAAGTAAGGGAGTGTCTAGAGATAAAAGGAGTGGGAAGAGGTTTAATAGACAGGATACAAAGTACGTATCGAAGGAGTGAAAGTTGTGTACAGACAGATATGGGTAGGTCAGAGTGGTTCCAAGTAAATGAGGGCTTGAGACAAGGTAGTGTGTTCTCTCCAACACTCTTTACTGTTGTAATGGACGAAATTATAAGAAGAGTGGAACCAAATACAGATGGAAGGGACACAAGATCATTAGTGTTTGCGGACGATGTGTTGATTTGGGGTGAGAGTGCCAGAGAAGTGCAGGAGAAGGTGGACAGATGGAATGAAGTTACTACAGAGTTTGGTCTGAAAATCAATCAGAAAAAGAGTGAATATATGCATATGCAAAAGAAGACAAAGGGCAGGCCTAGAGACCAGGAAAATATTGTACTATGTGGAGAAGTCTTAGAAAAAAAAGAAGAATTTAAATATTTGGGAAGTATATTGACAAATGATGCAAAAGTGGGTAGGGAAGTGTCATCTAGAGTGCAAAAAGCAGAAGGGTTTTACCAATAGGGTATATGCAAGAAGTTCAAAAATGCTAATAAATGGGTGTTTCCTGATGTTCTTTTAATTCTAAACACAAAAAAATTGGTTTGAACGTTTGAAAAAAATGTATTCTATAAGAAAACTGTGTTTGAAAATGCGTAATTTTCAAATGCCGCCGTGGCAACCGATAACGCGCTCTGATTGGTCGTGACGTCACCCGCCATGTAAGAGGCACGTAGAGGCAGTGGACTTGCTTGGTTGACGCGCAAATCCAATACGCAGGCCTACCTGACAGAATAGATTTAAGGAAGGCAGAGGCTAAAAATATTAATTAACCAGAAATCTCTGATTCTAATAGGTAGATGAGTGAGTAATTAACCATAATTCACTGCCATTCGATGATAACGTACAAACCTACCCAAATTAACTTTCCCGCGAAACCTCCGAGCGCGAAACCACCGTAAGAACAGCTATCTTGGCCTAGGATGTTCAAGTATGTTTGGCTATTGGACGCCTAGAAGGGCAATGTATACAAGAAAATATATTCATGTAATTTATACAGTAAGACACATGAGTAATTTATCATAATACAATGCCACCACTTATTAATAACGAATATAACGTACCAAAAAAATACGTTTTCCCGTGCATAACCCCCGAGATTGTACGCCTATAGGCCGGGCATATAGCTCGGCCTACAATTAAAACTTAATTTTGCACGTAATTTATACAGTAAGACACATGAGTAATTTATCATAATACAATGCCACCACTAATTAATAACAAATATAACGTATCAAAAATATACGATTTCCCGTGCATAGCCCCCGAGATTGTAGGCCTAATAGACCGGGCATATAACTCGGCCTACAATTGAAAGTAAATTTTGCACGTAATTTATACAGTGACACATGAGTAATTTATCAGATTGTAGGCCTAATAGGCCGGGGATATAGCTCGGCCTACATTAATAAAAAGTTAATTTTGCACTTTTATTGATAAGAAAATGATTTTTGAAGGCTCACGGACATTAATAATTAGCATAATAGATTTGCCAACACAACCCATGTTAATTTACCACCGTGAGGTTAGCGATCAGGTTTTTCACTTTTATGTAGGATGGCTATTCGGCGCCAAGAAGGGTAATGCATACAAGAATACATATTTATGTAACTTATACAGTAAGATAAATTAGTAACTTATCATAATACAATGCCACCTCTAATTAAAACGAATATAATGTGTAATAATAATCATCATAACTCAGTTCCAACTATGTCGGGTTGAGTGGTGGTTTTCCACCATTATCAAGGGCATGAAACTGTAGATACTAAGCTTGCCAGACTCAGTGTTTCTTCCACATCATCTAACTCCTTCCTCTCCACCAATTTACTCCACTCTCTTCTGTCCTCCCACAGCTTTACTCTTGCCACATGCTCCCACACTTCATTCCGTTTCCAATTCTCGTCTTGGAATCCTATCTCTGCCCATCCTTTTCATATGTCCAAACCATCTTAGACGTTCTCTTCCTAGCTTAAACTTCAATCTCTCCAATCCCAGTAATTTCCTTATTTCATTACTTCTTATCTTGTCCATCTTTGTAACTCCCTTAATACTTCTTAAAAACTTCATTTCTGCTGCTTCCAGCTGACTCTCTTCTTTTGTTCCCACTGCCCATGTTACTGCCCCATATTATGTTAGTATAGGTACAAAATATGCCTTATACAGCAAAATTTTACATTTTTGTGGGAACAACTCATTCCATAGTAACTTTCTCACCAATTGGTAAAACCCTTCTGCTTTTGCACTCTAGATGACACTTCCCTACACACTTTTGCATCTTTTGTCAATATACTTCCCAAATATTTAAATTCTTCTTTTTCTTCTAAGACTTCTCCACGTAGTACAATATTTTCCATGTCTCTAGGCCTGCCCTTTGTCTTCTTTTGCATACGCAAACATTCACTCTTTTTCTGATTGATTTTCAGACCAAACTCTGTAGTAACTTTGTTCCATCTGTCCACCTTCTCCTGCACTTCTCTGGCACTCTCACCCCAAATCAACACATCGTCCGCAAACACTAATGTTCTTGTGTCCCTTCCATCTGTATTTGGTTCCACTCTTCTTATAATTTCATCCATTACAACAGTAAAGAGTGTTGGAGATAACACACTACCTTGTCGCAAGCCCTCATTTACTTGGAACCATTCTGACCTACCCATATCTGTCTGTACACAACTTTCACTCCTTTGATATGTACTTTGTATCCTGTCTATTAAACCTCTTCCCACTCCTTTTATCTCTAGACACTCCCATACTTTCTCTCTAGGCAGGCGATCGTATGCCTTCTCCAGATCCAAAAACACAATGTGCATTTCCTTCCCATTTTGCCATCTCCCCTCCATTGTCTGTCTTATAGCAAATATGGGATCAATAGTAGACCGTCCACTTAAAAAAAAAAATCCCCGTGCGAAACCCCCGAGTTTATTGACCTATAGGCCGGGCATATAGCTCGGCCTACAATTTAAAAGTTTGTATCGGCAACCACAACATTCCCAATTATCATTACTATGTTACATGTCAATTAAATCTTTGGGATTGGGAACACTTAAATACAGCTTATTTAGCGTAGCTACACAAGTGCTAGTGCATAAAGGAACAACACAATACTTATAATTCGATATTCATTGCTGATTGCCGAGAAAGCAGGCCCCCTGCGCGTGCTATCCCTATGCGTCCGCTGGTAGCCTACATGGCCGGTGACATCACGAAAATGGCGCGCGACCAGGTGCGTTTCAAAACGCTAATTTGACCAAGAAAACTAAGTACAATATTACGGACAAACTAATAAATGTAGAGATCCAATTTTTTTTGGTGTTCTATAGGGTGTTAGTGGCTATCGAAAAAATACACTTACAGAATTTGTGCAAATAGCCTATTGGTGAGAAAGCTACTCTGGAATGAGTTGTTCCCACAAAAATGTAAAATTTTGTTGTACAAGGCACAGTGGCGTGGCGAACTACTAAGAGTGATCGGTGCCTACAATATTATAACTATACCCACCCCCTACTTTCGTGGGCAACAAGGGGGTCTGGGGGCGCGCCCCCAGTTTAGCCCCGCAGGGAATTTTTTCAATTTTGGTGATCCAAGAATGGATTTGGTGCGTTTTACCGGCAATTAATATGATTTTATAGATGTTGATAGCCTCATTTTTATGTGATGAAATTTTAATGAAATGGATGAAAAAATGTTTTTTGTTGAACTCGTAAAACCAACGGTTTGCCATTCTTTTTTTGTCTTCCCCAGTTTAGCCCCACAGGGAATGTTTTCAATTTTGATTATCCTAGAATGGATTTGGTGCGTTTTACCAGCAATTAACATGATTTGATAGCCTCATTTTTATGTAATGAAATTTTAATGAAATGGCTGAAAATACAATTTTTTTGTTGAACTCATAAAGCCAACGGTTTTTAATTCTTTTTTGTCTTCCCCAGATTAGCCCCGCGGGGATTTTTTTAAATTTTGGTGATCCTAGAATGGATTTGGTGCGTTTTACCAGCAATTAACATGATATGATAGCCTCATTTTTATGTAATGGAATTTTAATGAAATGGCTGAAAATATAATTTTTTTGTTGAACTCATAAAGCCAACGGTTTATAGTTCTTTTTTTGTCTTCCCCGGATTAGCCCAGCAGGGAATTTTTTAAATTTTGGTGTTCCTAGAATGGATTTGGTGCGTTTTACTGGCAATTAATATGATTTATTAAACGAGCGAGTGAGCGAAGCGAATGAGGATTACTATTCAAGATAAACGGCACTTATTCTGTGACTTTGTGTGTGTGTGTGCTAGTGTGTACTATAAAAATCAGCCGAATCGCTGAACACATTGCGCTTTTGTTTTAATTGTTAACTCATAAAGCCAACAGTGTGTTATTCCTTTTTGCCTCCTCGTAGCGGCATAGCCAGAATTTGGTAAAAAATACACATTGTGAAAGTAATCAATGAAGAATTTAATACCTACAAGAGGAATCCGGGGGCCTTCCCATTTGAAAAAAAAATTGTATGTCCTAGACCGTTAGATAATCTGTGCGTTTTGGAAAACTATTTTGTTATTTTTTTTGTTTTCTCCGTTTATTATTATCATTATTATCATTCTTTATTTAGCAAATAAAGCTATTTAAATACAACACATAACAATATACAAAAATATTAATTTTCAATACCAAATTTACAAATTAACAATTTGATAAATTGACATATTTAACAAATTTCAACAAATTCACCAAAGTAACAAATTAACAAAATACCAAATTTGCAAAAAATTAACAAAATGATAAATTTACAAATTTCACAAATTCAAAATACTCTATTTACAAATTAACAGAATGATAAATTTAAAAATTTAACAAATTCACCAAATTTACATAAATATCAAATTATTACCAAATGTACAAAATTACAAAACTTTCCAAATCTACAATCACAAAACAGGAAATTTTATTTTCACAAAAGTAAGGCAGCAATCTCTAAATTCGTGTACATGTTTTGCATTCTTTATCTCTTGATCTAATTGATTGTACAATCGAATTCCACTATAAAATATTGAATGCATTGATCGAGTATTGTTCCTTCTAGTTACCCGTAGATGCAAATAATTTCTAAGGTAATAATAATGGCAGAGCCATTATTTGGGATTCAGGAAAACTACTTAAACGCATAATAATGAAAATTAGGGGCTCCGTGGGCGTTCCCCTGGAAAAATGTATGTTCAAAGTAATTTGGTACAAATCTGTGTGTTTTAAAGAAACACTTTGTTAACAAATATTTGAAGAGAAAAGATACGATTTTATTCTTTTACGGACAAACTTGCTGTCTCGATCTCATTGAAATCAATGCTATTTTATGTAGAAATTGTACTTGAAATACCTCAATTGAAATAGGTCCAAGAATGTTCTTCTTATTGCATTCACGACGTCGATAATCTTGCTTTATAAGACGGTAACTAGAAATTAAAACAGATAACTCGAAAATGTTCCTGACTTCCTCCATGCCACCAGCTGTTTATTTACTGAAATTCCCCAAATCAATCTATTCAATCAAATATAAGCGAGCTTGTCTATTCATTTAGCAGAATTGTTGAATTGCTACCTGTTATTAGTTTAGTTGAGAACTACTGGATGAATATCCATCATGCATGTTGTCTGCACTTTTACTTAATCATGATTCATGACAAACTTTTCAACGGTTTAGTAAAACTATAAGGTAAGTAAGAGCTGTAGTCATACAATTCAGTAGGATGTGATTTTAACAATTAAAATAGTCATATAAAGTATATAAAATATTATGTTTCAATAAAAAGTAATGAGTGGGTGGGTCCCTGCGGGACCACCCACCCACCCCTATTGGTATCGGTGCCTGGGCTCCGATTTGGTATGTTCGCCACGCCACTGACAAGGCATATTTTGTACCTATTCTAACATATGGGGCAGTAACATGGGCAGTGGGAACAAAGGAAGAGAGTCAGTTGGAAGCATCAGAAATGAAGTTTTTAAGAAGTGTCAAGGGACAAAATAAGAAGTAATGTAATCAGAAAAGAACTAGGACTGGAGAGATTGAGGTTTAAGCTAGGAAGAGAACGTCTAAGATGGTTTGGACACATGAAAAGGATGGAAAGAGATAGGATTCCAAGACGAGAATTTGAAGCGGCAGAGGAGGGGAAAAGAAGAGTAGGAAGGCCAAGAAAGAAATGGGAAAGATTAATTCAAGAAGACGTTGGAAAACGGGATGAAGTGTGGGAGCATGTGACAAGAGTCAAGCTGTGGGAGGACAGAAGAGAGTGGAGTAAATTGGTGGAGAGGAAGGAGTCAGATGATGAGGAAGAAACACTGAGTCTGACAAGCTTAGTATCTACAGTTTCATGCCCTAGATAATGGTGGAAAACCACCACTCAACCCGACATAGTTGGAACTGAGTTATGATGATTATTATTATAACTAGTATTATTTTTATTTGTCTTCTTTTTCAGCATAAACGATCGGGCGTCTTTTCCTTTATTTAGCTAGTGGTCTAGAAGTTCCAGACCTGTTGCCAGTAGAAATAGTAATGTAATGTGTCATTTTCCTTCATATTGTTGGATAATTATTTTCTTCAATATTACTTATATAGATGGGTTGATGTGATATTGTGGTGGTGAGTTTTGTTTTTAATCTTACAAACAACTTCTACTGATGGCATTTAACTGACTTCGGACATAGCCTACATGTAGTTGTTTATTGGTTAGGTTTTGTATAGATTGTTTATGTTGAATGTTTATTTCTTTCTTGTTTTTAAATTTACCATTCTTATTGGATGAGCGAAGCGAAGACTTCAATTTCACTGACCCCCCAAAAAATTTAGCTCGGGTGTTTTTTTTTTGTTTTTTTTTTTTTTTTGTTTGTTTTTTTGTCTGTTTGTTAACTCTCTCCCAGGCAAACGGCATATCCGATCTTGATGAAAATTTGACAGGACCTTCGAAATCTCTGAACTTAGAGGTGTATTGTTTTTGGGTACAATCGAAGAAATATTTCTCATGAATATCGTACTTTTCCGATTTTTTTCGATTTTTTGTGCGATATTTTCGTGCCATTTGGGCCAATTCTGACCAAACGGGTGGGGCTACAACGTTCATGTTATACATGGACATTGAGGTTATGATGATGTAGTACATTTTTAAAGAAAAAGTTGAAAAAGTTAGCCAGAATCTATAGAAAAAAAAATTTAATATAAGTTTTTTGATTTTTTGTGCGATATTTTCGTGCCATTTGGTCCAATTCTGACCAAACGGGTGGGGCTACAACGTTCATATTATACATGGACATTAAGGTTATGGTGATGTATTACCTTTTAAAAGAAAAAGTTGAAAAAGTTAGCCAGAATTCATAGAAATAAAGCTTTTAATATAAGTTTTTTACGGTAAATAATAAAAATTGACAATAAACAATAGAAACTTGACAACAATCACTACAATGCGTAGGCAACAAAACAAAGCACTTGCAAAAGTAAAGATATCCCACGCAAACTAAAAACTTTAAAAAGCTCATCCATCAACGCGGCGGGACTTTAGCGTTTTCCTAGTTTATGTATTGCCGTATTAAATTCAACTTGTTACTGTAGTGTTCACAGCCTGTGTATCAAGACTAGGCCACGGCCGCCTAGATGTAGTATTCTTGTGTACCAGTTATTGTAGGTACTGCGACTTGTATGACTTGCAACAGCTGATACACCAACGGACTTTTGACGCCCCACTTCTTCGTGCATACTTGCCAGAATGACATCTACGTCTGTAATACTTCTATGTACAATAAAATAATTCTATATTATTAAACCAGTGTTTTAATTCAATGGAAAACACCACATTGGCGACGAGATGAAACGCCATCATTGGCAATGAACAATAAACGGCGTAATAAGGTAAATGAAAGAAATTATCTCTGTTACAAATACTAAGGTAGGCGTGGCTGATCACTGACTATTCAAAATGCCGGAAACGGACAAGACAAACCAGGCAATGGCATTTTCAAGATCGATTGGAAGCATGGGCATTTTCATGTCTAATGAAGAATCTTGGGATACATACATAGATCGTTTGGAAATGTATATGCTATGTAATGCTGTACCAGACACATTACATAAAAGTGTTCTTTTAACTGTTGTGGGTGCTCCAACCTACTCATTATTAAGCAATTTATGTGCACCAGACAAGCCATCTTCAAAAACGTACAAAGACCTAGTTACATTGCTAGCTAAGCACTTAAACCCCAAGCCATCCATAATCTCAGAACGTTACAAATTTCATCGGTGTGTGCAGGATAGTCAAGAATCCATATCTGATTTTGTTGCTCATCTCAGACAACTATCTGTACATTGCGAGTTTGGAACTACATTATCCAATGTATTACGAGATCGACTGGTTTGTGGACTTTTCAATGATCGTCTTCGAGAACGACTATTGGAGAAAGGTGATCCAACATTCGAGGAAGCTTTCAAGATAGCTATTGCCTTCGAGTCTGCTCACAAGGATGCCAGTGAGTTAGGACGCGATCGTTCTTCCCATGTCCAGCATATGCAGCGGAAGCCAAGTTCAAAGCCTATATCCAAGCCTATGGAACCTCAAAATGAAGGGTCCAGGGGTAAGCAAAATACAAGTGCTATTCGTGTGGTTCTAATACACACAAACGTTCTAGTTGCAAGTATCGGTCATACACGTGCAATAGATGTAATGTTCAAGGCCATTTGGCCAAAGTGTGCAAATCTCAGGGGAAAGGGGGAAACATCAAATCATCTAGGGGTAGTCACAAATTTATTGATACCAATGAAGAAGATGAACCTACAGCAGAGGTAGTACTAAATTCTGAAACCATGTACACTTTGTTGGCTACGGGTAATCCCAAGGTAGATCGTGTGAAACCTATTGTTCTATCAATGCTTGTTAACGATATACCCAGTGTTGGGGTCGCTACTTTTAAAAAGTAGCATGCTATCGCTACCGCTACATGCCCCGAAAAAGTAGCTTCGCTACTTTTTCGCTACTTTTTTTGAGATGTAGCGACGCTACATTCGCGCTACACAAAAAATATAGCGCGCTACTTTTCCGCTACATGTTCACGTTTAATCGGGGGGTGTCGAGATCTCACATTATCCCGTTTTTAAAGCCTTTTGACGTCATGCCGCGATGATTTTCAACTACATTTATGTCAACTCGATCGTGATCCATCATCAAAAGCACATAGTTTCGGTTTCCATTGTGATAGAAGGCGTTCTTTTAACGTTTAGGCTGGGCTAGGCCCTAGTCTTTTAAGAATTCTAGGCCTAATGATCAACATTCATATTGCATTTCTTATTTTCAACAACGTGTTTTTCGCGGAATCACTGCAGAAGAATGCGACAAACAAAGTTCGGAATAGGCCTACTGGTGCCGTACAATAGCGATAAAGCCCGGAATGTCCCAAGGGAGGGGAGATATATGACACTAATCACTTCATTTTAATATTCAATTCAGACGATTGGCGTAATTATTGAGCGGCTTATGCTCTAAATCAATAATCCGACTTCTAATTATCGTGGATACATCTTTGTTTACGACCCTGAAATAGCACTCAAGATGCTCCACGCAATTTAATAATCACTGCAATATTTTGGTAAAGTCAGCTCACACGATGTGACAGATCGGCGATCACTCGCATCCTTCGGACGACGCAGAGAGAGAGAGAGAGAGAGAGAGAGAGAGAGAGAGAGGGGAGAGGCTCGCTGGGTGAGAGCGAGGGAGATGATGTGCAAGTGAGACGAGATTACGGGCCGGTCTACATGGCGAGCACATGACGTGGCGCGGCGGGCGTTACAAGTTAGTTTGCACTGCCGACTTTTGACTTTACGTGGTACTGGAACTGCTGGCGCCGAAACTTAGAAAGTAGCGCAAATATCACGCTAACGCTACAAAAATTGTAGCATGCTACCGCTACAATATGCCCCCTTAATAAAGTAGCGCGCTACTGGCTCCGCTACACGTAAAAGTAGCATGCTACATGTAGCGCGCTACTTGTAGCGCGCTACTCCCCAAGACTGGATATACCACTAACCATGGAAATTGATACAGGGGCAGCCATATCTGCTATTTCTAAGAAACAGTATCAATGTTTATTCTCTAATTACACCCTTCATCCAACAGAATTGTTACTGCATTCCTATGTAGGAAAAGAAATACGTCCTGAGGGATATCTGTTAGTAAGTGCACAGTTACAGGGTGAGACTAATCCTAAATGTAAAGGGTTAGAACTCTATGTTATTCCTAGTGGGGGACCACCGATAATTGGTCGTGAGTGGTTATTCAAATTACAGATGCAAAGTGTGCCGTTACAGCATACTATGTCTTCCAACCCAGCACATGGTATTGATCTGCTATGTAAAGAGTTTTCTGAGATATTCAAAGATGAATTAGGTAGTTACAATCAGGGATTAGCTCAGTTGAAACTGAAACCTAATACCAATCCAGTGTTTTGTAAAGCAAGACACCTACCTTTTGCTTTAAAACCTAAGGTTGAAGCAGCAATCTATTCATGGGTAAAGTCGGGAGTTTTGACACCTATCACGAATAGTGAATGGGCTACTCCTTTAGTAGTTATACCCAAACCTAATGGTCAAATTCGTTTATGCGGAGATTACAAAGTGACTGTTAATCCAGCTTTAATCGTTGATCGGTATCCATTACCAAAGGTAGATGACTTGTTCGCAACATTACAAGGTGCAAAATTGTTCAGCAAGATAGATTTATCGGAAGCGTACATGCAAATAAATTTGGATGAGGAATCCAAGAAGTACTTGACGATAAATACTTTCAAAGGGTTATATACCTTCAATAAATTGCCTTATGGGATAGCCTCCAGTCCAGGTATTTTCCAGCAAATAATGGAAAAGGTAGTTCACGGAATTCCAGGGGTGCTAGTAAGGTTAGACGATATTCTAGTATCCAGTCATACGATGGAAGAACATGAGCAGCGTTTACGCTTAGTTTTCCAACGTTTGAAAGATAACGGGTTCAGAGTAAAAGAAGAAAAATGTAGTTTTGCTCAAACTTCAGTCACATACTTAGGTCACAGGATCGACGCTGAAGGTATTCATACTACTCCGGATAAAACCAAAGCTATTCATGATGCGCCTATACCGGAAAACGTGCCTCAGCTACGTTCAGTGTTAGGCCTAATTAATTTTTATTGTAAATTCATTCCGAATTTAGCATCCATATTGCATCCACTGTACAAACTGTTGCAAAAAGATGTTCCGTTTGTGTTCGATGACGCATGCAAAACAGCGTATCAGAGGGTAAAAGATTACATGTCATCTCCCAAAGTTTTAACTCATTACGATGACAAATTGCCTATTAAATTAGTATCCGACGCTAGTCAGTATGGATTAGGAGCGGTATTAAGTCACATCATACCATCGGACGAGGAAAAGCCTATTGCGTTCGCATCTCGAACATTATCTGCCACAGAGAAGCATTACTCTCAATTAAATAAAGAAGCACTCTCTATCTACTGGTCTGTTAAAAAGTTTTACCAATATCTTTATGGTCGTACCTTCATCTTGGAAACTGACCATAAACCACTGACATCAATTTTCCATCCTATGAAAGGTATTCCGCAAATGATGACCAGCAGACTGCAACGTTATGCATTATTTTTATCAGGGTTTTCTTACGAACTTAAATTCGTCAAGTCGGAAGATAACCGAGCTGATGCATTTTCTACCATTAAAAACGCTAGATTCACAACCCACCGAGTTAAACGAAGATTCGTATTATCTTAACTTTATAGAACAAGGAAATGTTCCACTTTCTTGTAAGCACATTCAAGCAGCTACAAGTAAAGATCCTTTGCTAATCCAAGTTCAAAAACATCTAATGTTAGGTTGGTCTTACATCAACAAAGACTCGGAGCTATATCCGTTCTATTCACGTCAAAATGAATTGACAATCGAGCAAGGTTGTTTGCTTTGGGGTCATAGTCATAATTCCAAAAACCTTTCAGAAGCAGGTGTTGAATTCGTTGCACGAATCACATCTTGGACTTGTGAAAATGAAATCAATGGCAAGATCCTATGTATGGTGGCCTAACATAGATAAAGATATTGAACAAGAAGTAAACAATTGTAGTCCCATGTATGTCACTACGCCAAAATCCACAAAAGGCCGTACTCCATCCATGGAATGTAACGAAACCGTTTGAACGGATTCATGTAGATTTTCTAGGTCCATTTAATTCTAAAATGTTCCTCATAGTAATTGATTCATTTTCTAAGTGGATTGAAATTTTTCCAGTACCTTCAACAGCAGCATGTCATACCATACCAATTTTACGATCCATGTTTGCCAGGTTCGGAATCCCAATTTTCTGTGTATCTGACAATGGACCGCCGTTCACGTCAGTAGAATTTGTAAGGTTTATGACAAATAATGGTATTAAACATATACTGTCAGCGCCTTATCATGCAGCCAGTAATGGGCTAGCAGAAAATGCTGTGAAAACTTTCAAAACTAAATTGAAAATAGCCTTTATGCAAAACCAAGACATCTCTATCATGATGAACAGGTTTTTGCTAGACTATCGTAACACAAATCATGCTACTACTGGAGAATCTCCAGCCAAGTTATTCTTAGGTCGAAACTTAAGAACCAGATTAGATTTGTTGCGCCCTGACATAGAAACAAAATGCAAGGTCCAACAAGTGAAACAAACTGAAAACTTTAAAGGTTCACGTACAGTTCAGTTTGAACTAAATCAAACAGTATGGTTAAAGGATTATAGAGGGAAAGAGAAGTGGATTCAAGGAAAAATATGTAAGATTTTGGGTCCAGTTACTTATTTAGTGCAACCTGTAAATACTTATGCTACATGGAAGAGACATGTAGATCAGTTGCGGTCAAACAAAATGTCAAATGGAAACTGCCGTGTTCCAGAAAATGATGTTCATGACCTTGGTGTAGAAGGTATTATAAATCAAGGTAGAAATGAAACAGTGCAGTCCAGGAAATCATTGGGATCACCACTGTTAACACCTGAACGTGTAATGCCAACACCTTCACCTATGCCACCACCTTCACCTTTAAACCATCCACAGGTATTATCTCCTAGACCTACACCTTTAAAATCACCTACCAAAATAATTTCTCCAAATGTAAATATTCTTAACAAACGTTATCCAACTAGAATCCGGAAACAGAAAATTATTTTTGATTTGTAATTACTCTGTAAGTTGTGGAAGTGTGCACAATTTTCTGTTTAAACATTTTGTATTTCTAGTTACTATGTCTTATAAAATGTAATAATGTGTGTATACATTTTATGTTACGTTGATAATTTAAGTGGGAGATGAGTAGTGTTCACAGCCTGTGTATCAAGACTAGGCCACGGCCGCCTAGATGTAGTATTCTTGTGTACCAGTTATTGTAGGTACTGCGACTTGTATGACTTGCAACAGCTGATACACCAATGGACTTTTGACGCCCCACTTCTTCGTGCATACTTGCCAGAATGACATCTACGTCTGTAATACTTCTATGTACAATAAAATAATTCTATATTATTAAACCAGTGTTTTAATTCAATGGAAAACACCACAGTTACGTAGCACTATCATTAATATTTTCTGGTCAATAGTTTTACAACTTTAAATTAGGGAAGACGACGGGTACCCGGGTACCCGCCCGACGAAGTCGGGTACGGGTAGGTGTTTCCACTACCCGTTTACCCGTAAAACCCGGTTCCGGAATTTAGGTGTAACATTGTAAGCGGAAGGCTAATGTAAACATACGCATTTTCATATCTTTTGTGCTTGACGGCGTTTTTCTTTTGAATTATAATGTCCTTTGTTCATGCCGCCGACTTGTGGCACTGTGCTTAGTATGCCCCCCCCCTCCTCATGCCTAACCACTTGTGGGATCTTCCAGAGATTATACCGCGTAAATAATTACCACAACTTCACTTATAAACATTTCCTTGTTATTATTTACTACAATTCAGATAAACCTTTCCTTATCTTGTTTACTCTTATTCAGGCTCCAGTCTCCCCCTCCCCCTCCCACGCCCCGCGCCAACGCATCCATCCATGAGTCGTGACCTTGACTTGACTGTGACAAGATATAAAGCAGATGCAACTAACAGTGAGTGTTATCTTAATGGCCTGCTGCTGTTTCTCTTTCGTGATTATGAAATACTACTTCATCAGCACATCATTGTTTATAGAGCAGCATTACGTCCGAGATATTACGATAATTGATGAGCGCGTTTCTTTACAGTTTATTAGACACTCCACACGATTTTTTTGTGTTACTACCCGGGTACCCCGCGGGTAATGTGGACGGGTACCCGGGTCGTAAAAAAGTCGGGTTTCGTCATCCCTACTTTAAATCATCTTTGACTTCATTAAATTGTGATCATTTAATTAATTGAAAGTTTATCGACTGCCTACTGTTAGAATTTGATTTTTGAAAGTATTGAATGTGACCAAATCCCAAAAAGGGTCAGCAGAGTGTGGATCGTTACAAACGAAGGTTCAAAATGAAAAATTTAGAGTTTCTTCTCACTCTGGGAATATTTTTAGGGGTAAAGGGGACCCAGAATCAAAACAAAATATTTTTCTCATATGCCCTACTACTCCCTACATATACCTACCTACCTAGAGCCTAGCTAGAGCATTAGGCCAACTCACAAAAGCATCTGGTTTGATACCTGCTTTTAAAAATAAAAAATAAATGTTACACATTAGGTATATTTTCTTATGAACAATGTACCTATTTAAAAAGTATTAATGCAAGTATGGATCTTCGTAACTTAAAAAGCATGTAAATAGGAGCAATATCCGCTAATCTCAAAAAGTACCAATTTGGCTCCACCATAATGCCCGTTTATCGTACATGGTTTGCTCTAAAAATATATACAGAACTGATCTGTAATCTGCATATGCACTTCTATGTGCAATATTTACAATATGTATATTAAAAATGGGTCAGCAACCACCTCTGGTTGATTTCTGGTGGAATGACCCTTTTTGAAGAGTTATAATTTCACACGTATCATACCAAACTAACAAAGATTACGTTACACTTTATCAAATATGTTTTCACATCATGTGTGGGGCGTGATCCAAATATGAACAGATGACCATTGCAAATCATACTCGCACACATCATACTCACTCATACATTACATTTCCATCAAAATTATATCGTATGGACGATTATGATTACGATTATACTGCCCTACTAGGCAGTAGGCCTAAGCAAGAAGGCCCTAACTACATTTTTGGTGTCTTTTTAGAGGCCTACAGTACGATGCAAAGAAACATTTCCTGTCTAATGTACCTACTAAGCTAGAAAGCCTTAGGCCTAACTACGCTAAACAGCACAGAAGAGGCTGCAAAAATGAAATCTTGGTGGGATGAGATCAAAAAAGGCGCAGACAAAAACTGGCCTCGCAAAACTGCCACAGACCCGTTCCGAGTTGCAACGGGCCATGATGTTCTGCAACACCATCTGAACAGATTCAACATCACCACCAATCCGGCCACTTGTAAATTATGTAATTTCGAATCCCAAGACAGAGACCACTTTTTCAGTTTTCAGGTGCGCCGCACTCCAGAATGACATTGACTCTCTTCTCAATGATATGAGCAGGTCAGAGATAGCAAGGATAGCAAGAAAGAAGAATGGCTGAAGAAGCCCCTCTCTGCACAGGAAAAAAAGTGTAGGCCTACTTTGTCATGAAGGGCCTACATTGCCCTAACTACAAAATTACCGGTATGAGCATTTACTAGTGAAGAAGGCCCTATGTTTACTTTGGCCATGTAGATAGAGCTTTTAACCGCGTTTATGGCAAAGAACACAATTGGTGGCTTTCTAAGGCTGTGATTTTTTTCATTGCAAAAAGAGGCCTACAATAATTAGTTGGATGTATCAATCATATCATATTATGATTCCTGTAAATACATTCTATTTGATTTTAGTACTTCATAAATCCAATAGAATTAAAATACGTAATAATAATTGGCCTTTGCAGCATAAATGAATTCACTAATTTTCATTTCACTCAAAAGTATGTTGTAAGTAGATAGGGCCTTGTTACTTAGTTAGGGTCTGGGTAGTATAGGCCTACTTTGTATATTTGTACATGAACGTCTTCTGACAAAACTTGAGAATTATGGCATACAAGGTTCTCTTCTAATTTGGTGTAGGAGTTTTCTGACTGGGAGAAATCAATGCACTGTATTTGATGGATCAAGATCAGGGAACATTGATGTAATCTCAGGTGTACCACAAGGTTCTGTACTTGGTCCCTTGTTCTTCATCATCTATATGATGGACCTTCCTTCATGTGTACAATCTAAGCTAGCTATGTATGCAGATGACTGTACCATATACCGCTCTATTACAAGATTCGATGATGTTGATGCTCTACAAGCTGATTTGGATGCAATAAACTCTTGGTGCTCTGTAAATGGTATGTGTTTAAACGACTCAAAATCTGTGCTTCTTAGACTCTCTCGATCATCAGACCCAATTAATGGAACATACGTTTTGAATAACGGTCAACTTAAATCAAGTAAATCTATAAAATTATTGGGTTTGAACATTTCTCATGACTTGTGTTGGAAAAGGCACACTAATATTGTTAAGTCACAATGCTCTAAACTGGCAAGTTTTGTATTCCGTAACTTGAAAGATAGCCAACCTAAAGTTCTAAGATCTGTGTTCATCACGCTAATTAGGCCTAAAATAGTGTATGGTGCGCCAGCATGGCATCCAACCACCAAAGAAAACATGCACAACTTAGAATCACTACAGAATCGAGCAACTAAAGCAATCTTGGGGTACAAAACTGACCTCCGTAGCGCTTCTAGAAGAAAAAATCTTAATATACCTAGTTTGGAGGCTGTATTCAAGAGATGTGACATTATTTTCCTCAAGAGGTGTATGAGTGGAACCATTGATCTTGACCCTCTTGTGCGCCTTACCCCAGTAAATCGGACTGAGATTTTAGGACGCGGAAGTAATAAGGGGTTGACCTTAAGGACGCCAATTGCTCGAACAAGTGCATTCCAGAAATCCATTTACTACAGGGAGGCAGCGCTCTGGAATGCACTACCTTCTGAAGTAAAGGAACTTCCTCTCGGTAGGTTCGAGGGAGCAGTCAAGAGAATGTTTTTTTAAGAGTTTGATATGTATGTCTGTTTCATCTTGTTTGATATGTATTTTATTATTGTTGTATATAATTCTTAGGATGGGTGTATACTGTCTCAAATGGATCTTCGGTCTGCTATTAGCATCCATCCGTATGTTATAATAATAATAATAATTTAATACAATTCAGAAGTTAAAAACTGGATGGATGGATGGATGGATGGATGGATGGATGGATGGATGGAACAAATATCTGTTGCCTTTGAACTTGTCATGTTCTCTATTCAAACTCCCGCTCTGGTAGCCCAGAGCTTAGCTTGTATGAACTGTGTCCACATTTAGGTGGCGGTGTACACGTCTGCTACGGGGCACTTCCTGTGGCGACTTCCTGTGCTAAGCTGAAGGGAATCGTTTGGTAACCATGTGGTTTTTCTAATAAACATAATATTTACTATTTAGCAGTAACATGAGCTAATTCTTCTTCTTCTGTGATAACCCGGACACCACAAATGGCGACGAGTATGTTTTTTTTCGAGCCTGCTACTGAAAAACATGGAGGTAGGACTGTTTTTGTTCAGGGTTGTAGGCCCCACAAGGGTCTAGCCCAGGCCTAGGGTAGGTAGCCTAAGCGTCTGCTCTACGACGCTAACAAGTCTGCTACCTAGGCCTAGCCTAAGCGTCTGCTCTACGACGCTAACAAGTCTGCTAGGGCCTAGCCTGTGCGTCTGCTCTGACGCTGTATCGAAGGCCTACTACCTAGGCCTAGCCTTTCTCTTCAATTCTGCTAGGGCCTAGCTACCTAGGCCTAGTCTAAGGCATGCCTGATCCAGAGCAAGGGCCAGTGCTGGTTGGCATAATTGGCTCTGTACCACAGTTGGTTTCGGAAACCGCGGAAGAGTGGGAGATATTTTCCGAACAACTTGGTTTTTTCTTCGAGGCAAATGGCATCGTGGGAAGTAAGCGGAAGGCGATTCTATTCTGTAACACTGGACCTCTCGTTTATAGGCAGATTAGGAAGCTGTGTAAGCCTAAGTCCACAGCGGAGATCACCTACGACGAGGCTGTGGGGTTACTAAATACGCATTTCAACCCAAAGCAAAATGTGTGGTTGTGTCGAAAGGTTTTCGAAACGCGCAACCAGTTGCCGAACGAACCGTTCAAAGATTATGTAGCAAACCTGCGCTTGCTGGCGCAGAGCTGCAACTATCCGGACGTTGAGGAAGAACTCCTCCAGCGGATCATTCTAGGGATGAAAAATACTAGGCTGCAGGAGAAAATCTTTTCGGATACTACAGGTTCAGTCACCTTCGCTACTGTTTATGCCAGGCCGTCGCATCGGAGGCGGCGAAAGGGGATGTCGCAGCTCTGCAGCAATCTACGCAGTCGGCATCTTCGCAGTCGGTTCTCAAGTCGTCTGCACGCTACATCGGCAGCGGTCGTACGGAGTCTACTCATACACCTCAGGTACGTGGTGCATGTCATGCATGCGGCGACATGCACAGTTACGACACCTGCTCTTTCCGTTCCTACACTTGCCACTTCTGCAAGGGTGTAGGGCATATCGCTCGAGTATGCCGGAAGAAAAAAGCTGCTAATGGTGGAAAGCAAGGTAATGCAACTCCATCTGCGCATGGAGCTTCTCCAAAATCTAGTTCTTATCACAAAGGGAATGGGGGAAAACAGCAGCGCAAGTCTACGCGCACCATGCAGGTGGCGGAGAGCCAAGATCAACAAGAGGATCTGCCGTACAACTCGGCAGGGCTTTTTCTATGCCACACCCCATCACCTAGAGCCCCACCAGCCTCATTTGGGTGAAGTGCTAGTTGGGGATGTCTTGCTCCCCATGGAAGTAGATACTGGGGCAGGGCACACTATAATCGGGTATGACATATACAGCGTCATTTCGCTACCGAGAATCTCACGACTCCTGAATTGCTTTTGAAAACGTGGTCGCAAGAGGACCTCAAGGTTAAAGGGATGTTTACAGCCTGTATTCAACTAAACGGGTACCAGGCCAAGCTACCCATCGCGGTTATGGAACAGCCCGGTCCAGCGCTATTGGGACGGACATGGTTTTCCGCTTTGGGGATTAGCGTCAATGGAGTACACGTTGTTTCAGCTTCTGTTGCAGGCCTTCCTGAAAACTTGAAAACTTACAGTCGGGTGTTTGCTCCAGGCTTGGGAGGATACTCCGGTCCGCCCGCACGAATACATCTGAAACCCGAAGCAACGCCAGTGTTCCGCAAAGCAAGAGCTGTACCTTTTGCTCTTCAGGATCGAGTGAGTAAGGAACTCGACAGCATGGTCGCAGCTGGCATACTGGAACCGGTTACACACTCGGAGTGGGCTACGCCTACCGTAAACGTTGAAAAGAAGGATGGGTCAATCCGGATATGCGGCGATTTTAGTGGAACAGTCAATCCTGCCTGTCAGCGTGAGGTTTACCCACTACCTACAATTGACGAGCTGTTGAGCAAGTTGAGTGGTGGTAAAGTTTTTGCCAAATTTGATTTGTCTCAGGCGTTTCTACAAATCCTTGTAGATGAAGACACCTCCAGTATCCTAACCCTTAACACTCACCGAGGGTTATTCCGCATGAGGCGACTCAGCCCCGGCCTGTCTTCGGCTCCAGTCATTTTTCAGCGAATCTCCGAGACACTACTTTTTGGCATCCCAGGGGTAGTAGTGTACCTGGATGATGTTTTAGTTATGGCACCTAATGAACAGGAGCTGTGGCGCCGAGTTCAACAAGTTCTGGAACGATTCGCGAGAGCAAGTTTGCGGCTACGGCTGGACAAGTGTGTCTTCAATGTTAAGTCTCTGGAGTATGTAGGATACTTCATATCTGGCGAAGGAATTAAACCTACTGATTCTAAGGTGCGAGAGCTGTTAGCCACCCCTTCTCAGCAAACAAGGATGAGCTAAAAACCTTCCTTGGCTTCATCAACTACTATGATAGGTTCTTCGAAAACAAGTCGACAAGATTCAATCCCCTCTATAAACTCCTGCACAACGACTCTAAATGGAAGTGGGATCAGGAGCATGAGGATTGCATGAAATATGTGCAAGATGTCATGACTTCCGGGAAGGTGCTGGCGCACTACGACCCCACTCTTCTCTGATCCTAGCCTGCGATGCATCCCCAGTAGGAGTTGGGGCAGTTCTGTCACTCCTGAACGATGGAGAGAAGCCTATCTCGTACGCGTCTAGAACTCTCCAGGCAAGCGAGAGGAACTACTCCCAGCTAGATCGGGAAGGGCTAGCCATCATCTTCGGCGTAAACAAAATTCCACAAGTATTTTGTATGGTCGTCATTTTACCCTACTAACTGACAACAAACCTTTGTGTGGGATTTTCAGAGAAAACAGACCGATACCGGACCAGGTGTCACCCAGGATGTTACGCTGGTGCTTGCTTCTCAGTCAGTATGACTACACACTGACACATCGCGCGGGGAATCTGAACGCAAATGCTGATTTTCTCAGTCGTTTCCCATCACAGCAAATCGCAGCCGAGGAGTACCCAGATCCGGCCGGGATTCTACTCTTCGACGAAGCTCCTCCTACCTCTCCGTTGACTGCAGAGAGTATTCAACGCGCTACAAAGGAGGATCCTGCACTGAGCCTAGTGCATAATGCATTGCTTCACGGACGCACCTACAATGCGGATCCAGAAGTCCAGCGGTATCTGGATGCTGGGCGCAACCGACTATCGATACGTAATGGCTGCATCCTGTTTGGTGATCGTGTTGTTGTTCCAGCAAGTCTACGACCGGATGTACTGCAAACTCCTTCACCGGGTACATCAGGGAATTGTGAAGACCAAGTCGCTGGCGAGAAGCTACGTCTGGTGGCCTTCCATGAATGGGGACATAGAGAATTTGGTGAATTCTTGCCCAGCCTGCGCTGAAGCTAGGCCAGACCCCCCCAAGGCTCCTGTCATTCCCTGGTCCCCACCGGTACGTGTTTGGTCACGTTTGCACGTGGATTTTGCTGGCCCCTTCTGCGAGCACACATTCCTGATCTTAGTCGACGCTTCGTCGAAATGGGTCGAGGTCGCCGAGACAAACGGGTCAATGTCTGCCGCGACTACAATCAACCAGCTGCGGGTATGGTTTCTCTACTCATGGGATCCCCGAAAGCTGGTGAGTGATAATGGACCATGCTTCCGCTCTGAACAATTTGGACACTTCTGCACATCTAACGGAGTGAAGCAGGTTTTCTCAGCGCCGTACCATCCAGCCTCTAATGGGCAGGCGGAACGGACCGTGCAGACGGTTAAATCTCTCTTGCGGAAGATAAAGCCTGCACAGTGGAAGCAGGAACTGTGCAACATTCTGCTCATGCTTCGAGCTACCCCCAGCACCGTGACGGGTAAGGCGCCTTCCGAACTGCTGATGGGTCGGAGGATCAGAACTCTACTGGACAAGTTACATCCAGATTCGGTTGCAGTTCCTTGTCGGCCTACGACCGAGATGGTGACGGAAGGGCTTTCGAAGTGGGAGATGCGGTGTACTACCGTAGCTATCGCGTATCAGGAGAAACGCTGGCTACCCGGAGTTATTGAGTCAGTGGCGGGTCCTCGAAACTACAGGGTAACCACCAGCAGTGGATCGACGGAAGTCCGCCACATCGAGCAACTTCAGCGGCGTTACCCAACTATCGGTAACGAGGCTACAGCAGCTGCAGTAGAGGTAATACCACCGGCACCGGCACCTCATGTTGAAGCGCAGCCGGAGTCGGAGCCCGAGGTTGCAGAGCCCGTTGCAGAGCCTGGCGCAGTGGATCAAGAGACACCACCGGCCAATCGTGAGGTTGTACAGAATCCCTTACGAGTTTCCGCTAGGACTCGCAAGCCTCCAGCTTACCTGAACGATTATGTTAAGCGTTAATGCTACTAGGTATAGATAGTTATTAGTTTCCATTTATATTGTGTGAATTATCTTAGTATTCTGTAGTAATTGTGTGAATTATCTTACAATTCTGTAGTTTATCTTATTTAACTTCGTATTCAATTTTATGAATTAGCTTGGATTGACATTGGATTCATTTAAACTTCAATTTAGTATATTCTCAATTCAAGAGGGTGAAGAGTGTCATGTTCTCTATTCAAACTCCCGCTCTGGTAGCCCAGAGCTTAGCTTGTATGAACTGTGTCCACATTTAGGTGGCGGTGTACACGTCTGCTACGGGGCACTTCCTGTGGCGACTTCCTGTGCTAAGCTGAAGGGAATCGTTTGGTAACCATGTGGTTTTTCTAATAAACATAATATTTACTATTTAGCAGTAACATGAGCTAATTCTTCTTCTTCTGTGATAACCCGGACACCACAGAACTGACCAAACAAACATTATTTATAATGTCATTTACCTTACGCAGGTATGTTGGAGTGGGTATGCTATCGTCCTTATAGTCGAACTGGGGAGTCTGGGTGGGAAGGCCCCCAGCTTAGATGTTTTGAAAATCGCAACTGTAACGGTGCAAATCTACGCGTTTTAGACACTATATTTAGCTTGGAGAGATTGGTGAAAATTTTAAATAATTATGCGTGTTTTGAGCACAAAGACCGTTAATTATGTTTACAGTTAAATAACCAAAATGAAAAAGAGCTAAACTAAATTGAATTACTTGGTATTCTTTTTGATATTCAACTACTTAAAAGCTGTTACACTAGACTACAACCAGTTATTTGAGAGTGAGACACTAAGAGGAAGACAATCGATGCCATTCTTTATGACAAAAACACTTCATTTATTATTTATTTAGTAGGCCTATTTATTATTTATTATTTATTTAACGTCTATCCTATTCAGTTATAAAAACTGATTTACAAAGGAGGACAACTAAATAAATCTAATTACATAGATGCAGACACAACAATGAACTACATTTCAGTAAATATTTGAAATAGTAGGCCTAATATTACAACAACAATGAAATAAAACACAACAATTTTGGTTCCAAATAAAAAGGGTTTAAATGCAATTATTAATAAATCAAATATAAAAAAGTGGTTTTTAAAAAATGATTTATTAGACGATCCCACTCAAACGAATATGAGGTTTGCCAAAAATCAGGAACAGCAAATCAGGGAGTAATCAAAATTTCGCAGAAGAAATCACCGAACGCGAATCTTCTTTTTTGTGTTCGATCTTGATTCTTGTGTTCAAATCTTGATAACAATTTAGTACAAAAGATCTTGACTCTATCTCTATCATGTAGTCTACGTTATGACCGAAGCATGACTTACCAAGGAAGTAGAATAACTTGAACTCGAAATAGTCATTATTTTACAAAAATGCAATGTCACTTACACAATTCACAAAAACGCGTAAACTTTGAAACACTTCTTAACTTGGCGAATGCCTTGTTGCGATTGGTGGGTGGCTCTGACCGTCCCCTGCACTTGCGAGTGTAACAATTTTTTTTTGAAAACTAGCAGTGAACGCCAAAGTTTGGAGCTTACTCGGCCTTGGATTTTTGCATTACCTACCCCTTCCGCCTTCAAGAGTGACTAACAGATATTGATGTTAAAAGACCCATCCTTCAGTCTCCAAAAGGGCTCCATACAACAGACCCGAAGTCGAGAGAATGCATGCATTGACCGAGCTGGTGCAACGCAACCCCCATTGGGCCATTAGGATGGGCAATAAATAAATAAAATAATAAAATAATAAATAAATTTTATTTAGCCCACTCAGTTATAATCAAAGCGACCAAGCCAACCCTGCAGGCCCCGACGCAATCGACGAGTGAGCGATAACCAACCAAAGATCAATATTTTTAATAGGAAATATAGCAATCAGTGGTATGGACAGTGCGAACACCCGCGAATCAACGCCAGAATCAACAAGGCCGATTCAGAACAACTCTGAAATTTATTATGTGCTTCGTTGCTAGGACGGCTCCAAAGTCACCGTTTACAAACTCCTAAGACAAGAACTGATGGACTGAAGTCCAAATCAGAAGTTAAAAAACTTCTGACTTTAGCGAGAATCGAACCCTGGACCTTCTGCATTGGAAGCAGATACGCTAACCACAAGACCAACGAGCCACACAACAAGACCAACGAGCCACACACAAGACCAACGAGCCACACAACAATAAAATACAAAAATACAGATCGCGCTGAAAATCTTAATATAAGGAAATGTTTATTCTGGTTATGGTGAACATACATTACTGTATTTAATCGAAAAAATACCGATTAAAAGAAAATGTGCTTGAATCATTGGGTATGCACCGCATACATAGCATACCCAGACCGCACGCCCCTGTTGCTATGTATGTTTCTCTAATTGGGCTCGGCGTAAAAAATATTAAATGGTTAATTCGAGCTTAACAGCTTCCATGAAGAACACAATGTTTTACTAATAATAATACATAATGCATGACCGCCTCATGTCTCATCTCAACTATTACAAAATTCTCTCACCGAATCAGCACGGTTTCCTTCTTCCTATCTAACTTAAATCCACCAACACAGCTATTTTCAACTTTCTCTCGCATTTATACTCTGCCCTTGACTCTGGTGACACCGCGATAGGCATCTTCTATGATCTCAGCAAGGCATTTGACTCGATTGATCACAGCATCCTGCTGTCCAAGTTAGAAAGCTATGGTATTAGAGGAGTCGCCTTACAATGGATGTCTTCCTACCTATCCGGCCGCTCCCAAAAAGTAGAAATTCTGAGTACAACCGGTAACTCCTCCAAACGCATTCTGTCCAAATCCAATATAATAACCAAAGGCGTCCCACAAGGGTCAATCCTGGGTCCCCTAGCCTTCCTCATCAACATAAACGACCTACCTGAACATTTGCAAGGAGGGGACACCACACTTTACGCTGATGACTTTTCCCAACTGCTGACAGCCCCCAAAATTCTAGCGCCAACCCTCCCCTCGTTACTTAACAACCAAGCCCAAATGATGTCCCATTATTGTACAAACAACCAATTCACTATCTCGCTCTCCAAGACAACCTTCTTATCTTTCCACACGCCCCACAACGTACCTATCTCGAGCCCCCGTATTCTGTTACAGAGTCGACACATTACTCGATCAAACTCTATCGTGCTCCTGGGCCTAACCCTTACTGAAACCCTAGACTGGGCACTCCATATTGACAAAATCTCCTCTAAAATCAGCAGTGGTTGCTACATGCTCAGAAGACTGTCGCAAAGTGTTCAACCCAATATTCTTAAAATCGTTTACTTCGCCCATATCCAATCCCACCTCGCTTATGGCATTCTCTTCTGGGGTGCCTCCCCACATGCCAAAAGAATATTCATTCTGCAAAAGAAAGCCATACGCATACGGCATACTAACTCGGGTCCCCAGACGGCACTCCTGCCGCGACCTCTTTAAACAGGTTGGAGCTCTAACTCTCACCGGCCTTTTGATTCAGACTGCCACTACTTTTGTCCGTCTGAACCCCTCCTTATTCACACAAAATTCTCAAGTCCATGACCATCTAACCAGATCCTCGAGACACATCCATCTCCCCTCCCACAACCTATCATTATTCTCTAAGGGTCCTCACTACCTATCATCCATCCTCTATAACAAGCTCCCAAGCAAGGTACTTAACTCGTCATCAGACACTTTGTTCAAACACAACCTCAAATCCTTCCTCCTTGATAACAGTTACTATTCTCTTCAGGAATACTTGTCCCCCCATCCGGCCAAAACCATTCTCTAGGCAAACGCACGTGAGCCCAATCCCTTCAGCCACCTGTGAGGGAGAGTGTGTGTTGATCAGTTGCCACACTGAAACTTTGATACAAACTGTACCAGGCCTTTTTATATATTTATTTACTTAATTTAATTTATGTAAGGCCTTGGCCTGCCTATATAACCTCGCTCAATATTCATACGCCTACCATATTAATTAATTAATACTCTTTATATTAATTTATTAATTTATGATATTATTATTACCTATTTATAATAATAATAATATTTTATTTTAACTAATTGATTAATACTCTGTTACTCACTCTACTTTTACCTAATCATAAGGATATTTCTATATTGTATATATACATATATTTATCAACTCATCTTAAGTACTTAGCATTAGCTTAGTTTTTAGTACAAAAACATGACGATGCCTATATTTGTATCTTGTACGAATCGACTGGCAAATAAAACTTTACTTTACTAACTTTACTTTACTATTGCCGTGTTCTATAGCAAAAGCGTATTATATGCATTGGGTGATGTTCTGCATTAGATGAACAGTTTCACTCTGTGGCCAATGAAATTTGTTTTCAAACATAAATAACCCTCCTGTCACTCAAAAGGGTCATATCACCAGAGTGCGCCACTTGCTGGAGCTTAAAAGGCCTGAAATAGCGGCAAAATGTGCATTCTTAATTCAGCAATTTAGCAAAAAGTAGGCCTTTTGAAGATAAACATTGATAGGCTATACCGGTATTTCAAACTTGTGTGAATTTCTTTTTTCCTTTTCAATTTTTTTTAAATATTAAATTCCAAAGTGAAGGAATTTCTTTTAAAACATCCAACTTTGCATTTTTTTTTTATTGAAACATAAGGCTACATAGCTGTCATCTACAGTTTCGAAAAACTTCATCACACAACTTCATGTAAATTTTATCATGATTCACGAGTAGATTTTTAAAAATATTATTAAACGAGTGAGCGCAGCGAACGTAGTGATCTCCATTCAACTTAAACGGCACTTATTTCTGTTATTCTGCGTGCGTGTGTGTGTGTGTGTAGGGTGATCCGGGGTAATTATGGGACAGTAAAAATTCAGGGCTTAGGACAGTCTAATTATACTATAATGCATATGTTTTTATTAAATGTAATAGATGTAGGTATGAAACTACATATATCTTTGTGAAAATGTATAGGTATCTCAGAATATCAAGATGTGAAATTAAAAACAATAAAAAATAATAATAACGTACTATCTGTAAAAGCGATCCAAAAATCTTTTGTGCAGTATACAGAAACTTTCACTGTAGCAGTACTGTGAACAATAAAGTATCTGAAAGCATTGTTGCATTGTGATCCAGTAGTCCCAATGGTGTTTTTGAAGTCAAAGAACTTAAAATTAGTGCACCCATAATGATCATAGGAGGCTGTGAATGGGGGGGCTGAAACAGGACAGCATTTGGGGCTAAAGCGGGACATTCACCAAGTTGATTTAATTCTTCTGTTTATGTATATATAAAGTACACAAATGGTTCTAAGCTGATAATAGCTTATTTAAATGATTAAACTAAGGGTTATTTATTAAATGTAAGTGACCTAGGCTCAGATTAATGATTTAAGCAGTTGAATTGAGGTTAGGATGCCCTAGGCTAGCTAGGCCGCTCTATCTTTAGAGGCCAAGGCTTATTCTCCTTTTTAAATTCATGTGATCTACCTAAATGTTCCCTTAAAAGCTAATAATTTTTAATTTATCTAAAATGGTGAGGGCTTACATCATCCCCCCCACAAAAAAAAAACGGAAGAAAACGTCATCTCAATAGATAGTTCGGAAGGGAATGTCGTTATAGGCTACGTAGGCCTACCGTTAATTGTAATAAATAATTGTAAGTAAATAGGTTTTAGTTAGGTATTCAAATTTTAAAACTGTTTGACCTATTATGAAAGAAGTAGGCCTATCCTGTAGCTGCTTATTATTTTTTTCAAAGGTGGCATGTCTAGGCATGTGAAAAATGCGTGGTTTGATGTATTTTATCAATCGAGTTTTTTTAAATAGGCTATATAAATAGTAAATAAAGTCTGAAAAATCTGAAAAAAATTACACATATTATTTTAGCCTTGCTGTGTCTTACAATAGCCTCAAAAATGTTATCTGGTCCATATCAATAGAATTACAGTGCTGTCCCGTTTTAGCCCCATTGGCAGGGCTAAAATGGGACACAGTAAACATCATATTTAATTGAAACTATTAAAAAAAAATAGGTGACTCCTGTTGATTTGAGTAAAGCTATCAAAACTAAATAAGGTAAACAAAAAAAATTGTTTAAAAAAGCTAAAACTTGCTTGATAAAGCCAATGTGTTCAAAATTGTCCCGTTTTAGCCCCGGATCACCCTACGTTGAAAATCAGCCGAATCGCTGAACAGATTGCGCTGAAATTTTAAACAGACATCCGGTACGAGTTTATTGAGAACTGCTAACAAAATCAGCAAGATCCATTGCGATTTAAACCTACAAGAAATAATAAATTGAAAAATAGGCTTCCAATGTTTAGAAATTATTTTAACGACAATGGTTTAGATTTTGAAAAGATATTTTTTGTTTGTTATTTAACTGGCTGTGAAATGCCGTGCCCATGCAAGGTCTATCAAATGTTGAACGTCAAGGTACCCCCAAATTCCGCTCGTAGATTGAGTAAACCTTGCAATATTTACACGTATTTCGTGCTGGCTATGTTTTCCATAGTATTGTCACAGATGATAGACTACACTGCGTTATATGCATTTCAAAACATGTTTAATAATTTTTTAAATACAATCTAGATATGACAAAATCTTTCCCGACCAGGGGATTGAACCCACGTCTCCCACATTTTGGCTATAAGGGCGCTTTAGCCAACTAGACTTGGGAAACGCCAAAGTCGTTGTTAGACGAATGAGCGAGTCATGTGTTGAGTACCCGGGAACATTTGTATTTAAGTTTGATAATTATTTTCGTATAAATAATAGTTTTTTTAAGTTTAGTTGGGAAACGGGTGCGTCAACTGGAAGGCCATAATGCGCCTCTCTAGCTAGGCTAGAGAGGCCTAAGGTAGGGGGAAGAAAAGTAATGTTACCGGGTACTCAACACATGGCTCACTTACTTGTCTAACAACTTAGTCCCTTTGATTTAAAGTCCCCCACTGAAAATCAGTTATATAACTGAGTGGGTAGACTCTAAATACAATTTATTTATTTATTATTTATTTAACGACTTTGGCGTTTCCCTAGTAGATAGGCCCCTACATATTATGACAATTTGTGGGACGAGTTCCAGCTGAACTGCAGGCACACTGCATCGATAGACTAGGTACAACTGTGCAACCTTAAGGGTCAAAGAGATTTTTAGTTACTTGTGACCTGCACAAAAACCCTCTGGACTTTTCTCTAGTAGTACCTACACTGAGAAAAACACCTTGACATTGATAACTTTAAGGTGTAGGCCTAAACCCTGGTTGAATACAACTGTATGCCTATTGGTAGTGTGTCTACTGTCTAGTATTAGCCTATTTTAGTGATCGAAAATTTCATGAAATATATTTTTTTGAAACTTTCATGAAATATTTCATGAAATATTTCACAAAATATTGAAATATTGTGAAATATTGATATTTTATAAATGAATGATAATTTACATGTTTAAAAATATTATTGAGTAATCATATTATGATTTATTTTTTATTTACCAACAATGAAAGTTGACAATAGTACTTAAGAGTGTAGTATAGGGCCTACATATAGTCAGTACTACTAGTACCGAGTACGTAGTAGAACTAGAAGCATACGCCCCAACTCCCTACGCAAAAGGCATTATGCAGATGCTGGTAGATGGGTGGATGGTGGTTGTTTATCCCTTTATAGGACAGTATTTAGCAACCCAAAATTTTGCTTTCTACTTCAGCAATTTAAATTTTGTGATTTTTTAAAAGAATTTTAGATTTTTTTCCTTGATGTTTTAGGAACAAAATGCTGATTTTGAATTCCAAATTGACATCAAAGTTGAAAAAAAATCGAAATTTGATTTGATTTTAAAAAATTAGATTTTTTAGGGCCTAAATTTTCCATTTTTTTTTTTTTTTTACATGTTCAAATTGAATCTACTACAGGCAAGCGAAATGTCCGGGACATCCCGGAAATTTGAAGTTTTCTGTGTTTTTATACACAATTTTATTTTTGAACCATTATAAAAATCCTTGTTATCATTGTAATTTAGTGGGAAAAAATTCTATTAATTCAGAACAAAATAAAGCAGCTTTTTACCCAGGCTAAAAGTATGCAGAACTGGCCAATTTAATGGTGTAGATTTTGAAATGTGGTGGTACATATGTGTACCAATAACCAATAAAGGGTTGCTATCTATCCTGATGTAGGCCTATTAAATGAGTTGAGTTGCTTGTAAGACTCAGTTGCCTTGCTCCCTCGCATAACAACCGACAACCATGAATAAAAATTATAAAGAACTGAATGTAATATATATATAGGCCTACATAGGCCTAGGCCCCATGTAAACAAAAAATAATTATAGTTAGTAGGTAGTAGTAGGCCCTATAGTGCGGCGGTCGAAGGCTAAAAAGACGCATATTTCAGCTTTGACCCATACAGGCGGTACTATTTCGCGAAACCAAAATAAAATCGTCGGCTACTTCACTACCCACTAGAAAAATGACGTTGTGGTCTCGAAATGCGTGTACGTCATAGATTTACGACGCCATCTTGGATGCGCGGCGTCGATCGCACTTTGCGTTATAAATCATGTTGTAAATTCTGTAATTTTTAGATTAGAAAAATGAAATGTAGTGCGTTGTATTCACAAGACATGGGCGTACATCATGTTAAAATTTATTTTGGATGGCAACAATAAGTCAAGGTGAAAAATGAACAATTGCGGGGAAAATTAACATTTTCAGAATTACACTAAAATGTTCTATATTTTTTTACAGTTAAACCATCAACATTTTCTTAAGACACGGGGATAGATTTTAATTGCGGAATTCATTTGTGAACACGTGCGTATTTTTCATTTTGCTTAAATGCAAATACTTTGGTCGCTTTGGTGGTAAACGTGATGAAAAGCGTAGCGTGCGGCAAACTACAAAACTGGTCGAATCCTTATTGTTGGATGCATTGTAATACAGATCCTGGCCAATAGAGACGTGGAATCTTGACCTGGTCAAGTTTTCTCTTCCTATCCTGTTAGTGTATACCTTGAGGATAAAAATAATCTTGGGTAGACATTTGTAATTTTGGGCAAAATATTTTTACGACGCCATCTTGTTTTAGGCATATGCATAATATATAGTACACGCTTTTGATTTTCATTTGTTTTCTATTATAATTATGACAGTTTTAACAAATCTGACGTGTTATTTGGATTTTTCATAAAATTTCCTATTTATTGAAACAAATTTTGTCAGACTGTATTATGAGATTATTTGTAGGAAATTACATTTTATTAGTCCTTCAGCCAAGTACAATATTTAAGTGTGTTTGATGACGGACGAATAAATGTTCACATATTCATAAATAATGTTATTGGAAAATTATTTGTTCATAGAGTTGTCTTAGGTTTGTCCCATGACACTAATGGTAGCCATTTTACAAGATGGCCACCAAATATATTGTATAGACATTTATGATAGAAAGTTAAATTGGGTAAACATATAATAGTTCTTATCGATCATTGGAAAACGAATTTACATTACGACCATTACAAATAAAACGCAGTGACAGTAATGGCGACCATTTTAGAAGATGACCGCCAAATATATTTTTCTTAACGTAGTCTTTTAACAGGATCTTGAAATTTAATACACACATGGGGCATGATATTAGAATCAGGATTTTTTATGTAGCCATATGAAATTGGCGCTGTGGAAGCCATTTTGCGAAATTAAATGTTTGGTTTAGATTTTGTAATGTACAATGCTTCTTGTTTTATGTGCATGATAGGACAAACGCTTTTGAATAGCTTTCAAATAAAACCAACTAATTTGTAAATATTTTACTTGCATTGAGATGTAATGTATACTTTGCACGAATGAATATTCACGAAATTACTAAATTGGTTATGCCAACTGGTACCTTATGAGCAGAGGTAAGGTATTTGTGGTAAGAACGTAATTTTACCTTTATATCCTGCATTGGTCCCACTGTGTAAATTTGAGATTGCCTTATTTTTAAAACAATCCAATTGCATGCCCCATGTGTATTCGTATTCATGCATTCTGCTCGATCGTAATTACTCACATTAAACGCTCCGGAGAAAATTAAAAATGAAATATGCGAATTCTAAAATACACAAAATACTGACATTTTTGGATGAGCGAAACGAAGACTTCAATTTCACTGACCCCTCAAAATATTTAGCTCCAATGTTTTTATTGTTTTTTGTTTTTGTTTTTTTTTCTACCGGGCAAACGGCATATACGATCTTGATGAAAATTGGAGGGGACCATCGAAATCTCGAACTTAGACTTGCCAAGTTTTTGGGTACAATCGAAGAAATATTTCTCATGAATATCGTACTTTTACGATTTTTTTTCGATTTTAAGTGCGATATTTTCGTAACATTTGAGCCGATTCCTACCAAACGGGTAGAGCTACAACGTTCATATTTTGTATGGACATTAAGGTTATGGTGAGTATTGCTTTTTGAAAGAAAATAGATAAAAAGTTTACCAGAATCCATAGCATAAAGGTTTTAATTAGGGTTGCCGTTCGATGTGAAAATCGTGATCGATAATCGGAGGCATCGAATCGATTATCATATCGAAATATATCGATATCATAGACCCAAATCGATTATCATATCAAATTCCAAATTGAGCCTAGGAAGCAGAAAAAACGCAAAATTGTAACACTAATACAAGAGATCATTAAGGATTAGAATGTTTAAAATAAAATTGAGGGCTGAATTTCAATTACACAGCCTATATTTTAATACGTCTTGACTTGCATCGGGTGTCACTGTTTACGTGTTCCAACAGTACGCGCATCTAGCGAGCGAGAGATAGTGGCGAGATCTCATCGACATTCGAGCTCACAGCCTTATCTCCTCCCAACCTCCTCGTCGTCGTTCTTTGAATAATAAAAAACTGCCACACTTGACTCATCTTGTTAGGCAGCGTCAGAAGTAATGGCAAATATCTTCTTTGGGTTTGGGACGGAAGAAACATCACGAATTCAATATAATTGGGCAGACTGACGCTAGAGAAGTTCACGCCACAACACGTCGAGCCGTACTGAATACATCGCAAATCGCAATCGGGCCGGGCGATGTTTTCGTATCGCCTTGTATCGCGCTGCGAGCGCATGCGCACTGGCGGCGGTGGGCGTGGCATTATACTTGAGCAGCGATTGGCTACTCCGACAACCAATCGGCGCGTTGATACGACAGCGCGGCATTTTTAAGCATGGTAAACCGCGAAAACATCGATGTCACTATTTAAATCGATAATCATATCATATCATATCAAAATACTTGAATCGATTATCATATCATATTACGATATCGATAATCGATCGATATTTCGATTATCGACGGCAACCCTAGTTTTAATTTTAATGTGAGTTTTAAAGGTTTATAAAAAACAATTAACAAGAAACAATAGAAACTTGACAACAATCACCTACAATGCATTCAAAAGAACTTGCAAAGGGAAAAGTGATCCCACGCAAATTAAAAACTTATTAAAAAAGCTCCTCCATCAACGCGACTAAAAAAAAGCGTTTGCGAAGCTTCCTTATCCATTAAAATGTGAAGTAATTGGGAAAATGGCTTAAATTGCCTAAGAATAGGCCCTTGTTCAATAGACCATTTTAACTTTTTAATAGAGGTAAATAATATGTTAAATATACCATCTTAATCATTCTAATCAATGTTTGTTTGTTTAATATCCTGCATAGTTTATGCAAAGAAGAGACATCGAACAAACAAACACTGACAGGAAAGGCTGGTCTATTGAACCAACCCTGTCTCTCGTTTACTGTAGCAATGGATGGTAACTAGGCCGCTTCGCGAACGCTTTTTTTTAGTCGCGTTTATGGATAAGCTTTTTTAATAAGGTTTTATTTTTGCGTTGGATCACTTTACCATTGCAAGTTCTTTTTGAATGCATTGTAGGTGATTGTTGTCAAGTTTCTTTTGTTTCTTGTTACTTGTTATTATAAAACCTTTAAAAACTCATATTAAAACCTTTTTTCCCTATGAATTCGGCTAACTTTTTCAACTTTTTCTTTCAAAAAGCAATACATCACCATTACCTTAATGTCCATGTAAATATGAACGTTGTAGCCCCATCCGTTTGGTAGCTAGGAACGGCCAAAATGTCACGAAAATATCGCACAAAAAAATCAAAAAATCGTAAAAGTAAAATAATCATGAAAAATATTTTTTCGATTGTACCCAAAAACGTGGCAGGTCTAAGTTTAGAGATTTCGAAGGTCCCCTTTTAAATTTTTCATCAAAATCGTATATGCCGTTTGCCCGGTAGAGAGCGAAAAACGAAAAAAATACAACAACAAAAAAAACACCCAAGCTAATTTTTTGGGGGTCAGTGAAATTGAAGTCTTCGCTTCGCTCATTATGGACCAGTAGTATTAGTAGTTTTAGGGCGCTTCACGGCAAAGATTGACCAATTAATGCAGTGGATATAGAACAAAAAAAGCACCAATAAGTAAATTTAAACATCTAACTAAAAAAGTAAAAAAAGTCTACAGAAAAAATAAGTTCTGATGCGATAAAATGTGAGTGTTTTGTGATTTTAGAATTCGCATAACATGTAATTTCAAATTTTCTCAAAAGCGTTGTACAAATAATGTGAGTTCTTACAATCGTGAGAATACAGCATGTCCGTGAAGACTCTTCCTAGTTGCAAATTATATTTTACCAAGTTTTTTAAGGGTGTGTTTCGGGGCAGTGTACGTTTATGATTGAGAATACTCAAATGTAGAAAGAAAACACGAGCTTGGCCCTTCTTTTAGATCTCATTATTTTGAGTGTGTAAGGTTTGGCTTTTATTTACAAGGTTTTTGTATGCGATGGGGATCTTATTACTTTTTCAAAATTTCCCTTGCAAAATTTTTTTTGTTAAAATAGAATAATTATTTATTTTAATAAAGTAGTATTTAAATTTCTAAAGTAATACCCAAAAAGCAATGGAATGTAAAATATCTCGTTACCCTAAAACTTGCTTTTTGTTTGCATTGAGGGGATTATTATTTAAGTTCTATGGTTACTTGTTTATTAAATGTAATAAAAGTTATATTATTAAACTTTATTTTAATGCTTTTCAGCTATTTTGAAAATAAATTTTTTTTCAAGTTTACTCAAATAATTCCATTGTTGTAAATTGCTGCATTAAGTGAAAAATAAAAAAAGAATAATTTAACATGTTTTAAAATATAAAAAAAATTAATTTATGTACCCTTAAATTTGGATTGTGTTAAATACCTAATTTCTGAATAAATTTTTTTAGGGTTCATACTTCATGATGGACGAAAATCAATTTAACAACCCAAAATCATTGGTATGTGCATATTTAAGACAACCTTTTTAAATGGCACTAACGGGATTAATGTACATTATTTGCAGCCCCTTGAAAATGGCTCCATTAGGTTATGGAAAACCTAAGAAACTCTAATGTAAAAAAATTTTCAATAAAGATTTATGAAATAAAACATTTTTCCCTCATCAAACACAATTAATATTGTACTTGGCTGAAGACTAATAAATGATTTCCTACAAATAATTCAAATAGTTCAAGGTGGAAAATTGTTTCAATAAAGGAAATTTATGAAAAAAAAACCAAATAACAGCAGATTGTTAAAACGTCATAATATAATAGAAAACAAATGAAAAAAAATTTAAATATTTATAAAAATGTAAAAAATCGTCAAAAAATTTGCCCAAATAAAAAAGTAACCAAAAATATTTTTATCCCAAGGTAAAAAGCAAAAGGATAGAAAAAAACTACCAGTCAAGATTAAAAGCAAAAATTGGCAGATTGTATTAAATGCATCCACAAAAGATTCGACGTTTAGTTTGCCCACGCTACGTTTTATCATCAGTTAACAAAAGGACCAAAGATTATTAAAAAAATGAAAATGAATGTCAAAATGAAATTCCGCAATTAAAATTAATCCCCGTGTCTTAAAGAAAATTTGGATGTTTTAAAAAAAGGTAAAAAAATTTTAAAAAAAACAATTTAGTGTAATTCTGAAAATGTTAATTTTCCCCGCAATTGTTCATTTTCACTTGACTTATTGTTGCATCCAAAAATTTAAAATGATGTACCCCATTTTGTGAATACAAACGCTACATTCATTTTTCTAATCTAAAAATTCAGAATTTACAACATGATTTTTAAGCAAAGTGCGATCGACGCGCGCATCCAAGATGGTCGTAAAACTATGACGTACACCATTTCGAGACCACAAAGTCATTTTTCTAGTGGGTAGTGAAGTAGCCGACGATTTTATTTTGGTTTCGCGAAATAGTACCGCCTGTATGGGTCAAAGCTGAAATTTCGGATTCGACCGCCGCACTACTACTGTAGTACAATGGTGATTCTAGTCTGTCACTGTGCACATGCATCCGCATCTGTATCGGACATCGGAAATAAACAAGCACAATTCTGAGTGATCTGACTTGACGTGAGTCCGAAGACATCACAACTTCCACTTCTATTTAGCATCATTTTGGCATTATTTACAGCTTTTGTAGTAGGTAGCTCTTTCCGACCAATTCACATTCATTTTTTGTACCGGGTAATAGGCAGGATTGCAAACTTCTTCTTTATATAATGTTGTGGCCTTCATCTATGATGCAGCATTGATGCAAGCCAGCACATAGTATCAAAGTGTGCTAGGCATGGTTCAAAATACAATTTTAAACTAAACACAACATAATTGTTAAATAATATTTATAAAAATGAATCTTTCAACTTTTTGTGAAATATTTCAATGGTACGTGAAATATTTCACGTTGAAACTTTCAAATTGAAATATTTCAAGTGAAATATTTCACTCTTCGATCACTAGCCTATTTATTCATAGCTAGTCTACAAGAAAATCCAGCTTGTAAAATCAACTGCAAACTCACTTGTAAAATGTGCAGATATTTTGATATTTAGCTGGGACTGCCATACACTGTAAATCGTCCATATTTCTCGTTGATTGGAAATCTCCACAGCAAAGCAGCAAGTCAATCTTTACATTATCTTTCTGTTCAAGATAAGTGATAGTGTCGTAAATCTTCTCTAGTTCTCCATGTGCACAACCTTCAATTGCAATTTTCATGTTGACAGTCGATGTTCTAGTAGGCCTAATGAAAAGAGAAATGTATTGAAGTGAGTTGGTTTCAATGGTGGCCCAGTCTAGATGCTTCCTTGGGAAACTATGTCAAGTCTTGACAGATGACTTGCTTTAACAGCTCAGGCCAAAGATGGAACCACACTGCATGGCTCACAACTAGTGACAATCGATGTTCTATAGTTGCTCCAAAGCAAGTAAGCAGATGCGCGCCGTTTCGGTGGGCCAATGAGCGATCAGTATTTTAAATTGGGGACCGCTGATTGGCTGTAATCCACCCGCCGGTGACGTCAGCATCTGCTTACTTGCTTTGGAGCAACTATAGCAGGCCTAATGAAAAATATATTGAAGTGAGTTGGTTTCAATGGTGGCCAAGTCTAGATGCTTCCTTGGGAAACTATGTCAAGCCTCGACAGATGACTCGCTTTAACAGCTCAGGCCAAGGATAACCACACTGCGATGGCTCACAACTAGGTAGACCTAGGCTGTAGAGGCATTGTAAAAAGTGTTAGAATTAGCATAGGATCTAGCAAGTAGTCTAGAATAGGGGTAGAAGGGATATATCAGGATACGATCAACACTTAAGGCCATTCCAGACGCTAAAATTGACTTCATTGAAGAGTTGCTTTTTGTAACTAATTGAGCAAGCGTCTCCACTTGACTCTTATGGCTCGAATGTCTGTTTTATTTTTTGTTTTTTTGTTGTTTGTTTTTTTCTGTTACTGCTTCGATACAGGTCGCACCGTTTCTCTGATCGACCTAAAATTTTGCACACATGTACATACACTTAAGGCCATTCCAGACGCTAAAATTGACTTCATTGAAGAGTTGCTTTTTGTAACTAATTGAGCGAGCGTCTCCACTTGACTCTTATGGCTCGAATGTCTGTTTTTTTTTTGTTTTTTTGTTGTTTGTTTTTTTCTGTTACTGCTTCGATACAGGTCGCACCGTTTCTCTGATCGACCTAAAATTTTGCACACATGTACATACCACTTAGGCAAGTTGCTGTATAGTTTTGTGGCAAAATCGTTCAAAAAGTTAAAAAGTTACATTAAAGTTAATCGAAAGTTTTTTTTTCAAACTAAACGGCGACAAAATCTGAGGTGGCCAAATCATTTAGAATGTCCGTCCGATCACGAATATGTTATTTTTATTTTGATCCGATAAGTAGTGTAGATGGAAATTACATTATAACAAAGTCCCGTTACCATGGCAACGGAAAGTCGCACAGCTTTTTTGGCTCATGATAGCGGTCAAACGGAGGCTCGGATCGAGTTGAAATTTTGACCATCCGCAAGTTTCGTTCCCGATTGAATGCCATTAGTTTTGTGGCAAAATCGTTCAAAAAGTTATAAAGTTACATTAAAGTTAATCTAAAGTTTTTTTTTTAAACTAAACGGCGACAAAATCTGAGGTAGCCAAATCATTTAGAATGTCCGTCCGGTCACGAATATGTTAATTTTATTTTGATCCGATAAGTAGTGTAGATAGAAACTAGGAAAACGCTCAAGTCCCGCCGCGTTGATGGATGAGCTTTTTTTTTAAGTTTTTAGTCTGCGTGGGATATCTTTACTTTTGCGAGTGCTTTGTTGCTTTGTTTTGCTTCCCACGCATTGTAGGTGATTGTTGTCAAGTTTCTATTGTTACTTGTCAATTTGTTATTATTTACCGTTAAAAACTTATATTAAAAGCTTTATTTCTATGGATTCTGGGTAACTTTGTCAACTTTTCTTTCAAAAGGTACTTTATAACCATACCTAATGTCCATGTATAATATGAACGTTGTATCCCCACCCGTTTGGTCAGAATTGGCCCAAATGGCACGAAAATATCGCATACAAATCAAAAAAACTTATATTAAAAGCTTTATTTCTATGAATTCCGGCTAACTTTTTCAACTTTTTCTTTCAAAAGGTACTACATCACCATACCTTAATGTCCATGTATAATATGAACGTTGTAACCCCACCCGTTTGGTCAGAATCGGCCCAAATGTCACGAAAATATCGCACTAAAAATCGAAAAAAATCGTAAAAGTACGATATTCATGAGAAATATTTCTTCGATTGTACCCAAAAACAATACACCTCTAAGTTCAGAGATTTCGAAGGTCCCCTCAAATTTTCATCAAGATCGGATATGCCGTTTGCCTGGTAGAGAGTTAACAAACAGACAGAAAAACAAACAAACAAAAAAAAAAAAAACAAAAAAAACAAAAAAAAAAACACCCGAGCTAAATTTTTTGGGGGTCAGTGAAATTGAAGTCTTCGCTTCGCTCATCCAATTACATTTTAACAAAAGTAACGTTACCATGGCAACGAAAAGTCGCACAAGAATTCTGGTCACTATGTACTGCCACCTAGAAGAAATCAAGAGTAAAATAGTTTTCCCAAAGAAATGATGTCAAGGTCCTCTAGATGGCGGTGGATTTTATCCATTCTCTCCTATTTTACAAATTTTCAGCTAAATTGGTCAAGACCTTAAAGACTTATTGGTATGTAACATTATGGGCATGTCGTACTCGGGTCGTGTTGCACGTACCGGTGCTCGCTCAACAACGCGTCCAACTGAGCGTTTTCCTAGTTATTGAAATAACATTAGGCTATGAAAAAAATGAAAAAAAAATATTGTCCCTATTTTCGGGGCGTACCGGCTGTTTAATTTGCATATTGCGCCTAATTGCCCTATCAAGTCCAATTTCAAAACGGCTTTTCAGATTATCTTCATTTTTTTTTTTTATTAATTTCGTCATCTCTTTGTTCATATGGTGAACAAGTTTCGTAAGGTTTTGCGAAAGGGATTACAAGTTTAAAATTTTTTTATTTGCCCCATAAAATTTGCCCCAACACTCAACTCAATGAGTTAAATAAAAAAATTCATAACTTGTAATCCCTTCCGCAAAACCTTACGAAACTTGTTCACTATATGAACAAAAAGATGACGAAGTTAATAAAAAAAATGAAGATAATCTGAAAAGCCGTTTTGAAATTGGACTTGATAGCGCAATAAGGCGCAACATGCAAATTAAACAGCCGGTACGCCCCAAAAATAGCGTCAATATTTTTTATTTTTTATTTTTCATAGTCTAATACATTTTATTTCAATAATAAGTTACAAAAAGCAACTCTTTAATGAAGTCAATTGTAGCGTCTGGAATGGCCTTAAGTTACCGTATATTTTGCCTTGTTGGCAGTTATTAGATGAAGGGACAAAGAGATTTGAGTCCATCAACATAACTCAGATGGGACTTAGTCGGTTGTTAAGCCTATCTGATCGTTTCTGTAGATAGGCTACAGGTAGCTTTACCCATGTTTTATGTGATGACTGCATAAATATCTTCTTGAATGGTAGCACTGAAAAGAGTATCAGGGGTAACTTGGGGAGCCAATGTCAATACACTATCTACGACATACAAAACATACATACGTCCAGTGTTGGAATATGGAAATGCCATGTTGATTAACACTTCAAAAACACACTTGGACAAGCTCAACATTATCCAAAATAAAGCCCTGAGGATCATCAACAACAGAGGAGTGGAAAACCACCCCTATCACCGCAATGGAAACAGTAGCTGAAGTCCCACCACTGTAGCAAGGACAAATGTAGCAGCTGGGAAGCCTGTACAAAAAATGGTGCGCTTGGATGTAGATTATTGGGGACAGGATCCCCAAGAAGGCCTTAAAACACAAAAAAACATTCATAACTGACGCAGAATGTAGTGGGAAAGTTAATGGGGAAGCGACATGAACTTAAACAGAACAAGAAATAGGATAAACAAACATTCATATGTCTCATTGGAAGTAAAACCACACTAAATGTTGAAGGAAATACAAAGAAAAGAAGACTATCAAGAGGAGCGATATGAGAATCTGGCACTACGATTTAATTCAAAAGAATACCCAGAGAAGAGTGGCTGCATATATACAGATGGATCAGCAACACCAGGATAAAAGGGAATGCAGGTGCAGGAATACACAGTGAGAGTTTGAGATCATGTCCCAGCAGGATCAATGGGAGTAACTTTTGCATGGGAGGTGAGAGCAAGAAGCAAAGCGTGGAGAAGATGAATACTTTATAGAAAGGAAGGTTGTGAATACTACGAGACTCAAGAGCATCTATCCAGGCTATAGTGGAGTAGAGTAAGAAACAGAGCAAATAAGAAACTGCAAGATAGAATCCTGAGGGTTGATGATGCGAGGTAACACAGTAAATGCTAGCTACAGTGGATACCGGCACACTGCGGCATAAAACGAACCGAGAAGGCTGATTTCCTCGCTAAACTGGGAAGTAAAAACCAAGCAATTCACTAAACAACATTTCATACAGATCAGCTAAATCACATCTGAATCGCCAGCAACTCGAGGTAAAGAAAGCATGGGAAGGAGAAGGCAAGAATAGAATGTGGAGTGAGCTAGTTAATACAAGGAAAGGAAGAAATGATCGGACACCATTATAGGAGAAGAATTACAACACACAGTTTATAGGCCTAATACCGCCATGACTTGCTAGCAAAGCACTTACATAGAATGGTGTGATGGAGAGGCAGCATGTGTAAACTCTGTGGTGGATGGAACACAGACAGACAACAATCTATTTAAGATGCGCTACGTTGGAAAGGACACTGATGGGAAATGGCAGGGGGTAATGACAGGAGGGAACAGGAGTCCGATCTTTACTGGTTGTCAAGACACATGAGACATAGATATGTCAATGTGGGCATAAGAGTAAGAAGATTAACCTACCCCTATTTGAAGCGGTATATTAAATAATGCTGTCTGATAGATGTGTAAACCAATGTGTCCCCCACCTATTTGCGTGGGCACATTGGTAACCCCTTCATTAATTTTGTAATGACTAACCGGCTAAATATGAAATGTAGGTACTTGTTCATTAAAACAGGACCCCCTCCAAAAAATGTAAAAATTCCGTAAAAACCATTTCATTAGACAATCATAACCTATAAAGACATCTACAATCCATCTGAGTTTCAGGAGTCAGGAAAACACAATTATTTCGAACAAGAAGCTCGAAAACATCCTTTCCGGCTACAATTTTGCGCCAGGGTGACACCCTACGCCAACATACTACACCTACAAACGCTTTACGTCGGGTTTTTTAAAATATAAAAGGACTTGTCAATGAAAAAGTACTTTCGTCTTAAATAGCGACACAGGTTTGAAGGTTCATTTGGTGTCCGTGAACGTCACTGTCAGCCTGCATGGCGACGACTGCTCTCCTACGTAGGCCTACGCGAACTAATGGCTATGTACTCGCCAGAGTCACGTTGAACGTCTGAGTCCTATTCAACGTCCTTCGCAAGTTGTAATTATTTATATGAACAGAAATAAGTAAAAAAAACGACGATGGGGGGACCAATTAACAAAAAATTGAAGGGGGTCCCTTTATGACAAGTACCGAAATGGGTACTGTAGGCTAGGCCTAGTATGAACTGGAGACGAATAAAGACTTAACATCTTATCTTATGTGAATTAAGACTTCTCATTAATGGTGAATCGCAAATGTAAAATTTTGGTTCACTTATGTAGGCTAGTAACAAAGTTCATTCCCAAATTTTCAGATAGGCAGGAGATTACTAAGTACAGGACTTCTCTGTTTTCTTGCTATGTTCTTTGTTTAGCTAATATCCCATAGTAAAAGTTAGTCAGTTTCGCGATAATAGTCCGAAGAGGCAAGATGCTAATAAGCCTATAGCACGAGAAATGCCGCCACGACCCTACACAGCAAGAAAGAAAACATCATCTACCAACAATAATTATAAATGACTTATTTTAGTAGGCCAAGAGTTAAGGCAAAGTAGGCCTTATAATGTAGCCTATGTAATATCAGGTACCACATGGAAGTAGGCCCTACTTGACACAGGGAACTGTAGGCTATGCCTCCAACATGTTAGCTCCGGTTGTTGACCGAGTTTGCATGAATAGGCCTACATACATCCATAAAATTTAAAAATAATAATATAATAATTAACTAAAATAATAATAAGAATAATACTAATAATAATAATAGGCCCCTAAAATAATAATAATAATAATAATATAATAATAATAATAATTAAACGAGGGAGCGAGCGACCGCGTGTCCTCCATTACTCGACACGGTTCTCATTCTGTGATTCTGTCTGTCTATCTGTCCCTGTCTGTAAACGTCGTAAATCAGCGAACCGCTGAACAGATTGCGGCTGAAATTTTTAAACAGATATCCGGTAAACGAAATTATTGAGAACTGCTAACAAAATCAAGTAGATCCATTGCGATTTAATCCTTACAATAAATCAAATGTGATTTGTTTAAAATATGATAGGTTGTTTAGTAGCAGCTATCGGGAACCACTTCTACGTGCTTGCATGGCCTATTGGTAAGCATTTTAGCCTACCACACGGAGGGTTAAGGTTCGATTTCCCGTTAGCTCGAACTTTTTTTTATGTTTTTACAACCCACATATTATTTTTGAGGGGTGTTACATGTGAACTAAAACTTAGTGTTTTGTTTTATCTTGGAAATTTGTTAATGTTTCACGCTAATATAATACGTTTTGACACGATTCGTATTCATTTCAAATGTTTCAATTAAATATCTATGGAAACGCCAAGATCTTTTTGTTAAACGAGTGAGTGAGAGCCATGTGTTGAGTACCCGGTATCATTCCTCATGGGCTAGATTCCTTAAGGTATAGGGGGCGGAGGAAGGGGAATGTTCCCGGGTACTCACACTTGGCTCACTCACGTCACTGGGCTCGTTTAACACGACTTTGCGTTTCCTAGTAATAATAATAACCTACAAATACAAAACTACAAGCACATCAGATGATAACGGCGCTACAATCGACAGAGGACAGCGAAGAAGAAGACCATTTGATACCAGAACTATACACTAGAACTTCCAGAATTAAACTGTAATGCCATACCTGCTACAACTTCCAGATCTACCAGTTATACCAGAAATTCCAGACCACCAGAACGTCCAGACATCCCAGAACGCCAGACCCAACCAGAACGTCCGGACCTACCAAGAACAACCAGACCTACCAAAACGTCCAGAACCACTAGAATGCCAAACCATTCAAAGAAGATCAAGACACCCGAAGACTAGACGATCAAACACAATACGGTAGTATATGAATAACGCATTAGAAAATACACCTGACATTATCCATCTAAAGAACATCCTAGCTTAGCATTTGCAACAGCCTGTCAGAGGTTTTGCGGCACGTAGAACCGAAAGAAAGACCATACATAATAAACCCAAGCATTCAAAGGAATGAAAGACAAGCGGTATCACATAATGAACACACATATTTTATCAGCATACAACACAAGACGAACTATCATTTTGCAGACGTTCATGCGGGCGAATTTACTGTGCAGCTGTAGCAGTGATTAGATACTTGGGCTTAAGGTAAATCCTGCTACCTCTTTCAAAGACAAAACAAGAGAAGAAATTCCGAAATGGGAACAGCGACTAATTGGGAGAATCGATGAGTTTAGGAAAGATATCGGTAGATTGGAACAATTGCGAAGGGTAATCGATCTAAAATGTGTAGGAAAACAAAATAACTATAATACTAAAACACTACTGCCAAAATATATTGGAAAAAACATCAATCAAGGTTTCACACAAAACATGAAACACTGACAAATTCATTCAAGAATATTTTGGATACACTTAAACGAAAAAGTAGGTAAGTGCTCTTGCTAAAAGATTAAAAAGATATAGAAGAAGCATTAGAAAAGAACAAAACCGAATGTTCAAAGATAAAGGAAAAACAGGTTTACCAAACGATCTAGTACCAGAAGAAATAGCAGGAAATGGAACACCAACTAAGACGGAGATAGCACAGATTTTAAAATGGGGCAGGAATAATGGGGTTAACCCGGTAGCACCACAACCAAGGTTTGCACAATGATTCAAGACGCAAGAGCTAGATGAGGCAATGTTAATGGATATTGAGATCGAAGGTAATAACTGTTGAATGAATTAAAGTCGACAATCAGTGCTACACATAGCTGGAAAGCACCAGGTATAAATATTCAAATTTTTGGTATAAGAAATTCAATACTACTGCACAATCAAATTAAAAAATGTCTCAACGAGTTTTAAATGGAGTTAGGGGCCTAAAGAAATACCCGAATTCTTGTAACTGAAGGAAGTAACGCGTTCTCAAACGACAAGATAATGCACACGAAGAACCCAAGTAATAATTCGGCCAATTACATGTCTACCAACTATATATAAACTATGACCTTGCATGCATAACAAATAAAGTATATATATATATATATACTATAATATATAAGCATTGCGAAGATACAATATCATGGCCGAGGAACAAAAAGGATGCTGTAAGAACTCGCAGGGATGTAAAGAACAACCATTATCGACTCTACTGTGTAATAACCAGGCCCAATAGACAAGGAATATTCCACTGTAACTACATTTTTACTACAAGAAAGCTTATGACTCAACAGCCACACAAGTAACATGGCTTATTCAGATTTTCACATATATAAATCAACCCAGTAATTGTAAACTTTTTTAGAAGACTATTAATGAACATGGAGAACAACACTAAAACTAAACCACTATGAAAAACCAGGCAGATAACTACAGATCCAATCCAAATTAAAACGTTGCATTTTCCAAGGTGACTCATTTAGAGCGCATTAATGGTTTTTGTCTTGTCATTAAACCCACTGTCGCATATGGCCTAACGAATCACATACGGATTTAAAATTAAGGACAATAATATGGTATGGTCACACAATTGCTACACACTATTCTTCATGGATGATCTAACAGTTATATATGGCGTCAAATTTTTTGTCAACTAAACAGTTTAATCAATACTACTTTTGAATTTTAGTCACAGATAGTCTGGCATTGAGTTGGAGAGACAAGTGTAAGACTCTACTAAATCGAAAGGGTAAGGTTACGAGGCAGAAGAGTTCCAGCTGATGATGGAAATCGGATTGGAGTTAATGGATGATAACAGAAGTAAGAACAAATATTTAGGATTTCGCCAAGCTGCCATAATTGACATAAAGTAATGAAAGAAAAATTGATAAGATACAGACAAGAAGCGACTAAAATCTATCCCTCCAAGACGCAACTAAACGTAAAATCAAGATCACAGCAATAAATGCTATACCGTATGACATATTTATTCGGAATCATTAAATTGACGCAGACAGACATCCACGTAGCGCTGGAATATAACTCGTACTGACACTTACTAACCATAATGCATCTCCTAAATCAGCAATAAGAGATTGACACTTCCAAGAGACAAGGAGGACGAGGATAATTGATCTGAAAACTTATATTATAAACACTAGTACATTTTAAGAAATATTTTTTTACAAAAGAGCACCAATCAACACTGCATAGGGCCTGTGGTTCTAGCTGACAAATCATTAACTCGACCACTCAATCGGCAACGAAAAATGTCATGCTACAAGGGAAACTCATAACTGACATGCTTCAAAAGAGTTTACGTCTCTCAGAAAAGAACCCTACACCAGAGACATTGATAACTCATAAAGGTCACGTAGATTATTAAGCATCAATAGGTGGTTAAACAACGGGAACTATTTGGAGAAACGAAGGTTTTTGTTGGCTATTCAAGACAGTTGATTGCAATGAAAAAAAATTATAAAAATACATTATACAAGCATGCGACAGTAATAATGATCATGTAGAATTAGTGTAAGGGGTGTGAAACATCGAACACATCATATCCGGGTTCCGGGTGCCAGTCACTATGTCAAACGGGTTACCATCACAGACATAACCAAGTAGCTTAACATTTATTCACCAAAACTAGCAAATCAATTACAACCTCATTGATTACACACACACCTTACTACAAATACAAACGCAGGAGAACGTACTCTAGATAGCAAGATTTCAAATTATATTACGACCGCACAGTTATACAGACCAAACTATACATCACAACACCGGGGATATAATTTAATGACAAGAAGAACAAGAAACTTACCTTATTAACGTTGCATGTCTCCAATGTGCCATAACGTCGAGACTCATGGAAGGAAAAAAATTGGGACAAGGAGAGTGAACTTGCAATTGAGATAAGAAGATGTGGGAACAGAAAAAGGTAGCTAAATACAATCTCTAGTGATATCTGGCTACTGCATCATACCGAAGAAGCTACATGAAAGCATTAACAACTAGAATCTTCCACCCATGTTTACATCGAGACTCAAAAGGCAGTAATACTCAACCCGTGTAAGGATAGTTTCGTAAATTTGCTAAGCTAAAGACTGATACTTCAGAGATTCCGAGGACAGCTTCATCCTGCATGGTTTTCGTGGTTTTCAAAATAGTCCCGAAAGCAATGCTAGGATGGCGACGAGAAATCGGCCACGACAGTACACCAGCAGAAGAAAACATCATCTACAAATTATATTATAAATGACTTTATTTTTTAGTTAGAGTTAAGACAAAGTAATAATGTAGGTATGTAATATAGATAAGGCTACACAATTGAAGTAATGGGACGTAAGTCCGTACAACCTGTTAGCTTCCAGTTTTTGAACCGAGTTTGTATGAAATACATCCACTAAGATAATATAAATAATAATAGATAATAATAATAATAATAATAACAATAATTAAAACGAGGGACGGGCGCGACTGAGTGTCTCCATTCAACTCAAACGGGTGCTCTCATTCTGTGATTCACTGTCTGTCTGTACGTCCGAAAATCAGCCGAACCGCTGAACAGATTGCGATGAAATTTTAAACGAGAATCCGGGTACACAACGTTTAAGGCTACTGATAACTGTTAACAAATCATCTTGAATCCATTGTAATTTAAGCCACATAATAAAATGGATTTTTTTATAATATCAATGTCATTTTTTTCGTAGCATTTAGGCGGGACGGATTGACGTTGCCTGCAGGCCTATAGTGGTAACCCATTTTAGCCTAACCGAACGATGGAGGGGTTCGATCAGCCCACCAGTTCTAAACTTTTTTATATATTTTAACAACCCACATATTATTTTTGAGGGTGTTAAATGGGGAAAAAATTAGGTGATTTTGTTTTTAACTATCGAAATTTGTTATTGTTTTCATGCTAATACTTTTTTGATAGTTCCATTTTGAATGTTCAATTTAAATATTATTGTGGCAAGGCGGTGAGTTCCTGTACTTGGTGACCAGAACGGGCCTGTTTTGGAATCAAACACCCTTTGGCTAACTCGTTAACAACGACTTTGGGCGTTTTCCCTATTAATATTAAACGAGGGAGCGGAGCGACAACCCAAGTGTCTCCATTCAACTCGAACGGATCTCATTGCTGTGATTCTGTCTGGTCTGTACGTCGAAAATCACCGAACCGCTGAATCAGATTGGGCTGACAATTTTAAACAGACATCCAGACGAGTTTTACTGAGAACTGCTAAAAAATCAGCGTAGATCCATTGCATTTTAATCTTACAATAATAAAACTGTGATTTTTTAAATATCGATAGTCATTTTGTTTAGTAGCAGCTAGCGGGACAATATACTACGTGGCTTGCATGACCTAATTGGTAATTCATTAAGTCTACCGCACGGAGTTTTTGGGGTTCGAGTACCCGTTAGCTCGAACTTTTTATATTTTTACAACCCACATTATAATTTTGAGGGGTGTTAAAATGGGAAATAAAACTTAGGTGATTTTGTTTTATATTTGGAAATTTGTTAATGTGTCACACGCTAATACAGTTTTGAATACGATTTCGCATTTCAAATGTTCAATTTATATACTATGAAACGCCTAAGTAGTTGTTAAACGATTGGTGAGCCATGTGTTGAGTACCCGTATCATTCCCTCATACTGGGCTAGATCCTTAGGTATAGGGGAGGAAAGGGATTGTTCCCGGGTACTCCAACAGCTTGGCTTCACTCACTCCCGTTTAACAACGACTTTGGCGTTTCCCTAGGTAATAATAATAGGCCTAGTCCTTAGACTCGCGTCGACCGGCTTATTGGCAAGAATATTTGGTACTCTTTCGGTATGGTAATGATGCCCCAACACTATGCCAACATGGCGGTCAGATACTCTCCTTTTTCCACTAAAAACTCACCTACAACCTTTAACGTTGCTAATTTAATATAAACACTTACAAAGGAAAGTCTTTCGGGTTGAAATAGCGACGTTAAAGGTTAAATTGTTTTTACTGATAAACAATCAGTATTGAAAAGGTGGGGCATACCATACCGAAAGAGTACCGGGAAATGTTTTTTGCAGTATGACCAGGTCCTAGCTAGAGTAGGCCTAGGCCCGAGCCTAGCCTGGCCTAGCCAGGCTAAGGGCTCCAACGTCCTACTTGCCTTTTTCTCCTTTACACCGTTGTGTTACAATAGGCCTGCCACATTATTATATTAGGCCGGTAAATAACGTAGTTATTAATAGTAGGCCTAGGCCTCTACCTACTCCTAAACCTTTGTGTATCCAATCCCTTTGGGCCTTGGGGCGTGGGGCCAAAGCCTGGGGCGGTAAAACCAAAAACCTAAAAAAATACATCGCTATAATGGGTTAAAAGCCTTAAAATTTTAAAACGTTTCCCTTTTTTAACCTTGTGTGGGCCTTTTTTGTAAAAATCCTATGAAAAAAACTAAAAATTTAAAAATTTAAACATCAAATTTTATAAAATCCTCCACTACCTAAAAACTTTTGACCCACTTTAATTTTTAAAAGGGAAAACCCAAAAATTTGGAAAAAAAAACCTTTGGTAAAAACCTTGGACAAAATGATTTTTCCCTGTAAACAAAAAACTTCGAACTGAAAAAAAACTAGGGCGGTGTGCCATCAACGGCGGGGGGCCAGATGGTTTCCAAAATATTGGCGCGTAGATTAATTTTCTATTTGATTTAATTTTTAAATTTATTATTGTTTTAAATTAAAAACCCTAGATTTTTTTTACTTTAAAAGGTGCCCTTTTGGAGGGCCGGCAGCCAAGCCGGGGTTTGCGCAGTGCGCAAACCAAAATAAAGCACCTTTTAAAAAGAAACAGAGTTGGGGTGTTTCGGGTGTTAACCCAGCCATCGTGAAACGTGATTTAAAGGGTTTTTTTTTTTTTTTTTAAACTTGAAAATATCAAAATCGAGGGATTTGGAAGTCCTGACAAGACTGGGGACCCCCCATGAAAATTTGGGTTTAAAGGATACGGGCATTCTTTTTTTGGAAAAAAAAATGGCTTAAAAACTTTTCCCTTAAAAAATCACTTTTAAGTTTTTTGGGTTTTTGGGAAAAGCTACTGCAGCTACGGTAATTCGTCGGGTTTAAAATGGGCCCCGCGATTCTGCCCAAAAAACGGGTGGTGCTTCAACTTTTCTTTTTTACATGGACTTTTAAGTTATAAAATTAGGGTTTTTTTGAAAGAAAAAGTTGAAAAAATTTGCGGGAAAGGGCTTCCAAATAAAGGTTTTAAATTTTAAGCCTTAAAACAAAAATAAAATAAACCCCAAATTTAATTTAAATTTTACTTGAAAAGGGTTTTGGGGGCTACATTTTTTTACAAAAAGCAAGTCTTTGGACCACTACATTTTTTACATCCTATTGTTATTGGTTTTTTCCATAAAAAAAAATCAACTTTGATAAAATTATTATTTTTTAAACAAATAATTTTGCAAGGGAAACGTAAAAAAGTTGGGGATCCCACACATAACAAAAACTTAAAAAATACGCCAAACCTTACACACCCCAAAAAAAATTTAGATCTAAAAAAGGGCAAAGGGTTTCATTCTCCCTTTTGATTTTTAACCCCAAAGGTTCCAAAATCAAAGATTCCCCCCTTCCCCACATTTTGCGCATTTTTAATTATAAACGTACAGTGTCCCTTTAAAACCCATCCTTGAAAAGCTGGGCAAAATTTAAAATTTTGCATGTTTCCCAAACGTTTAAATTAATAAGCAAAAAAGAACTTTGGAAATGAACTTATTTTGAAAATTTTTTTTTTTTCCCAAAGTTTTTTCCAAGGGGACCCCTTTTATTAAAATCTCATTTCTTTTGAGTGTGTAAGGGTTTTGGGGCTTTATTTTTACAAAGGTTTTTGGGTTATGTGTGTAAATTACACACTACACAGTCACAAATATTCCCAACCCAAATTTTAAAAAAAGGCGAAAAATGGGGAATAAAAACAAATTTAGAAAAAACCCCAGTTACTTTAAAAAAAAGCAGAAAATAAGATTTAACGATCAAAATTTGCTTAAAATGTATTTTGGACGTACTATCGTAAATTTTAAAGTAAAAAAAACAAATAGAAAATTTAACAAATCAGAAATAATAAATTTTAAAAGATAGAAAAAATTTTTTTTATTTTGATTTATTCAAACAATTTTTATTAAAAAAAATAACATACAAAACAGTACAATTAAAAAGCTGATCTAGAAGTATCGTTTTCTGCCCATAAGAGCGCCGCAACAAAGAGCGTTAAAAGGGGCATAAGAGCGACAGGGCCAAAAAAAAGGGGAATGACCCAAAAAAAGCGAATTTGGGCATAAGAGCGAATGACCAAAAAGGGGCGAATGGTCAATAGGGGGCGAATGGCCCAAAAAGAGCGACGGACCAAAAAGAGCGGGAGGTAAAAAGAGGGGGACTGCCAAAAAAGAACGACCCCACTATTTTTCCTTTATTTAGCAAAATTGACAATAATTGGATAAGCCCTTAAAAGCGAGCGAAGGCGAAGAGTCCCTTTCACTACACTGGAAAAAAACAAAACCCTATTTTTTTTTTTTCTTTCTTTCTTTCTTTTTTTTTTTTTTGTAATTTTTTTTTGTGTTTGTCAAAAAAGATTCCGGCTAAACCGTCTCCTTTTTAACCCGATTTTTCCCCCTTTTCCTTCCTCATAGTTCACTTAAACCCCAACAGATTTTAAAACCGGGAAACTATTTTAAAAAGTGCTGATGAGAATCTCCGGGCCGGCCCCCGATTTTTGCTGAACTCTGTGAACTCGTGAGCTGTGTGCAAGGACCCTGCTTTTCCCCTCGCCACGTTTTTCCTTATTTTTGTGTGTTTTCTTCAACGCGCTTTACCCCTTTTCTTGAGGGTAAACTCACGTGTGGGTTTATATATTATTTATTAAAATTACTTTCTCACAAAATGTAGTGAAAATTGGGCCCCTTTTTAAAAATTTTTGGAAGGTCGTTTTTCACGCCCATGCAAAAACCCACCCTCGCCTGCCCTTTTGTTTTCCGGGCACCACGTCGTCCAATAAAGCCTGTCAACGCAGTCCCCAAAAGTTAAAAGTCCAATCGGTATGTGGTAATAGCTCTGGGTTACGGCAAATGTTCCTTTTGCCCCTTAGCCCCAAACCCCCAATTCCCCCCTCCCCATTAATTACATTTCCAAAACCCCGACTACTGCTCAATTTATTTGTGAAATTCTAGAACTTTCTCAAATAAAAATCTTAGGTTTGCGTTTTAACTCCTCGCCCTTGCGCCAACCCTGTTTTGGTTCCCCCTCGGGGCCGGAAAACTTCAAACCCGTTTTTGAAATTTGTGGGGCTCGTGGCATTGTTTTCAAACTCGTAATTGTTTATACCTTTTCCCTGAATTGTTTTCGCCTAGTGTAAAACGGCCTTGTCGCCTGTTCGCCGGGGTTTTCCGGGGGTTTGCCATATCTCAGGGGGTTAAACACATTTTCTGTCGTCTCGTTCGCTCTAGCTTCCCTGGGTAAAAGCCCCTGGGGGATATTGGAATCATTCACACTGTCTTATCGCTGCGCGCATTATTTAGCGCCCCTGTTTTTCTTCACATTAAATATTTTTTATTTAGAATATTTTTATCGCGTTCTTTGCGGGTTCACAATTGTTTACTAATTTTAAAAATGGGAGCTTGGGGGTTTTTTTTTTGTTATCTCTTTGCTTTGGGAAATTTTACCCCGTGCTCTCGCACGATTTCCGAGCTCGCCCCCCCCCCCCCCCCCCCCAGTGATTTCTTTGCATTCTTAGCGCCGGCATTCTTAAAAAGTTTTTGGTTTTCGTCATTTTTAAAAGTTTATCTGCAATTTTCTTTCTCGAGGTCGTTTTTTCCCCCCCCCCCCCCCCCGGTTTTATTTTCATTCGTTTTTTGTTTTTTGGGCGCACTTTCGTTTGTTTCATTCTAAAACCATGTCGGGGAGAACAAAAGCGAGCTTCCGGGGGCCCTTAAAAAACAAAGGGGGAAATTTTTTGGGGCCGCTCAAGTTTTCCATGACTTTTTAAAAATCTTTAATTGATGATGGCATATTTTTCAACCTCAGTATGACGATCCCCCACGGCTCTTAAGAATGGGCTTCAAAAAAAAGTGGGAGGAAACATCAAACGAGTTTAAAAATTCTAACCCGGATGAAAAAGTAAAGGGCATTGGGCACCGCCAAAAACCCTTTCCCAATTTTAAAACTTCCCAAAAGAGCTCATTTTCCTGCACAAAAACGTTTTTTTCACGCTTCCCAAAACCACCTTTCTGGGGGGTGCAGCTGGGGGCCGCAAAAGCAAACCCACAGCTGTACACCCCTCATTTCGCTCCCTTCATTTTAAAATTTCCAAAAGTTTTAAAGGCGATCTCATCAAATTTTCTGGGCCCGAATTCTACGCACTGTTTTTCCCCCCTTTTTGTTTAAACGAAGCTGCATTAAATTTAAAAATTCAGGGAATTTACTTTTGAGGTCAAAACCCCCCTTTAGAGTTAAATGCCCTTTTAGCGTTATATCAAATTTTCATATATCGGCAAGACCTACCCTTTTGGGGTTTCCCCCGGCTTTGGTAAAACGGGTATCAAAGCAAACCCTTTGTTTGGCTGCCATTTTATTTTACAGCAAGTGCTGGAGTTTTGTAAAACCCTTTGGGAAAACGGGCAAAACCAAAGTCCCCGCCCAGCAGTCCCAAAGCCCAAAAGAAACTCTGTGGATGCTTCTCAAGGGTTTTTGGAAAAATTTTTTTTTTTTGGGGGGGTTTTCCTGGGCTTTTTGCTCTTTTCACTCACCTGTCCCCCCTTTATTCCCCATACTCGTAGGCAATTCCGGGGCAATTTTTTCTTCTCATGAAAAAGCCCACTTATGACCAACTAATCTTTTTTAGCCGCAAAAAATATGGTTTTACACATATTCACAAATGGGTTTCCCTCTTGGTTTTTGGGAAATGATGTTAATTTTTAAATAAAAAATTTTATACCCTTATGGGGTATTTCAAACCTTTTTCCAAAACCCCAGATTTAACAAACCACGTTTTTAATACGGATATTAACCCAAATTAAATAATATAAAATTTAAAAAAAATGTGTTTGGTGGAGTGGAATTATCTGAAATATAGGATTACAATTAATAAAACATGTTACCATGCAATTATTTATTGCATACAAGATTACACTTAGTAGGCCTACACTAATACAAACATGTAATTGAAATTGCTTTACATAAACAATATTTTCATTTTCATTTTCATTTACTTGCATTATTCTAATTGTAATAGTTATTTCTTTTCGTTTCGTAATAGTTCATATTCTTTCAGGCAGTCACCTACTTGAACCAACTAGAGACCTACTTGAACCAACTAGAGGTTAAACGAAAATTCAGAAAACCCATTTACACGTGACAGACAGAAGTGGTTGCCATTTGAGCAGCCGATTCTAGTTTTGGGACGCATCCTGGCCTAACTTTACGGGATTGTTTGGGTGAATAGCCCAACAGTTTGTGTTGCAGATTCCAGTGAAAATACTTTCTTCAAAGTGTTCCGAACAAATTCTAGCACTGTTCACGTTGAAATTATCAGACCGTTTACAAAAACGAACCCAAATTGAACGCAATTCTTCATCTTTAGGGAATGTTAGGAAGGAAATTGGCTTTGGTTTGTCGGTTTTGTTATTACAACCGTAAACCGCGCACTGCACCATTATTAAAAGTTTTCGATCAGCTTCAAGTTAAATATTATACATATTTCAATGATGTTACAAAAATATAGACACAATATATATATTAAAAAAAACGTTATTAGTCTACGTAAAGAAACGTAAATATCAATTGTGTTAACTGTGTAGCAGTAGCTGTTTATTATACAGTAGGACTATTATGTTCATTGCGACACATAGCACGAAAATAACACATAAAACTACTTATCTACACTGACTGACATAACATGGAAAGCCATCACATTTCTTCGTCCAAATGTCAACAACAACAATAATAATAAAACTAATAATAAACGTCTAATAATTGTATAATAATAGTTTAGAAAATCTATTGCAACTGCGACAACAAAATTCACTTCACGTGCAATATACACAAAAAGAACACACACAAAAATAATGTAATACTGAATATTACACTTCTCACCAACACAGTAAAACGATACTGGATGGACCACGACAGTGCTCTACCAGGAGTCCAGGACTCGTTGCAGTCTGAGGGAAGATGACTACCCTACTATGCGACTGAGAGGTCCAGATGGGGCACTTGAATTTGTTTTGATTATAAAGTTGAATTCGTTCTAGTTGAGATATCTCTCTAATCAGTCCAGCTAATTGCTAATGGGAAAATATTATAAGCTTTCAATAGCGCAGTGTCAATAAACAATAACATAACGTGCATTTAGAGGAAAACAAAGGCGGGTAGGCGGGGGTGCATCAATTAGCTTGAGAAATACAGATAGCGGGGCAATGAACACGTGTGGCGTTATACGGCCGCTGTCTGATTCAATGATCGGGCTGACGTCACGCTCGCAGCCGAGATGCGCAGTGTCATACCTAGCCACACAGAGATATCATTGTACCATGGGGATGACCCACTCCCTGACCAGCTCACTCAAAGTTGGTTGTCCGCAGTCGCCGACGTACCTCAGCTCTCCTCGTTTTGCATACCACGAGCTTTCCCAGACAGTCGTGGTGTCCACAGGCTGGTTGGCTTCTGTGATGCCTCAGAAAAGGGTTTTGCCGCAGTTCTCTATCTGCACACGCAACGCGGATCCACCTCTCACATTACTCTACTGCGCGCAAGAAGTAAGGTCTCACCACTGAAATCACTGACAATACCTAAGCTGGAATTGTCATCCGCGCTCTTGCTATCTCGGCTCGTCCAGACGATCTTGCCTTCTCTCGAGGCTCTCTCTCTGCATTCCGTGTCTCTATACACGGACTCGATGATCGTTCTGGCCTGGCTCGCTACTCCACCTCATCGCCTCAAAACTTTCGTTGCAAACCGTGTGGTTGAAGTTTTGGAGACCTCAAGCCCTACCGACTGGGCTCACGTTACATCAGAAGAAAACCCTGCAGACTGTGCGTCGCGCGGTCTTCTACCATCTGAACTGATGCATCACCCCCTGTGGTTGGCTGGACCTCCGTTCCTGCGCTCACCAGCAGAAATGTGGCCACGCTCTGGCCTCACTCCAGATGCTCACCTCGATTTGCCCGAAGTGAAGACTTCAGCCACCACTCTCGTTGCGCAAGTCGCACCAGATCCTCTGCTCACGTGTCTGGAGAAGTTCTCGACACTGCTCCGCGCTCAGCGTGTATTTGGTCAAGTCATACGATTCACTCGACTCCTGCTGGCCAAACGCACTAATGCTGAACCTCCCTCAGGACCTCTGCAACCGTCTGAGTTGCAGGACGCTCTTAATCTGTTGATTAAGATTACTCAACAACACTACTACGCAGATGAGCTCCGCAGATTGTCCCGCAATCAAGCTGGATCGTCTAGTCTCGCGTCCCTGAGCCCAATCATCGACGCAACAGGGCTCCTCAGGGTGGCCGGTAGGCTCCGCCACTCTCTGCTGCCAGAAGAATCACGCTCACCGATTCTTCTCCCCAAGCAAGCTCATCTCTCAGCTCTCATCTGTGACTCGTTTCACAAGATTTCACTCCATTCCGGACCTCGGACCGTGCAGTCGCTGATTCAAGAACGCTATTGGATCGTATCTCTCCGCGGTCTGCTCAGACAGCGCATCCATAGGTGTCTCACTTGCCACAAGTTCCGTGCAAAGCCTCTAGGCCAACAACCCAAAATGGCTAAACTCCCAGCAGTTCGCGTACAACCCTCACGTGCCTTCATGCACACGGGCACTGATTATGCTGGACCTTTCTCAGTGAAGACCAGCAACCGCAGAAACGCTCCAAGTACGAAGGGCTACCTATGCTTGTTCGTATGCATGGCTACCAAAGCTGTACATCTGGAAATGGTTTCTGAGCTCTCCACAGAGGCCTTCTTAGCCACCATGGATAGGTTCATCTCGCGTAGAGGTCTACCAGCCCACATCTACTCTGACTGTGGACGCAACTACGTGGGTGCTGCTCGTCACATTCGTGAAGTGCAAGATTTCCTCGCCAAGTCTGAAACCTCGATCTCTGACTCTCTAGCAAGCCGTGAAATCCAATGGCACTTCAATCCTCCATATGCACCCAACTTCGGCGGCATCTGGGAAGCAGGTGTGAAATCAGCTAAATCTCTTCTTCGTCGCCTCATCTCTGACACTCCTCACACGCATGAAGAATATGTATATACGCATCGAGGCCGTCCTGAACAGCCGCCCTCTGTGTGCTACGCCTCAAGACCCAGCTGATGGACCCGACTATCTGAGTCCAGGTCACTTTCTGACCGGTGCACCATTACTTGCCCCGCCCGAACGCATCGAGCCGGACAACGCATCGCATCTGTCACGCTGGCACCGCGTGAGACAACTCCACCAAGCATTCTGGACCCGTTGGTCCCGCGAGTATCTACATACCCAGATGCAGCGCGGAAAATGGACCAGGAGCCACCCAAACCTCCAAATTGGAGATGTGGTTTTCGTGCTTGAAGCTTCAAGCACTCCCCTCAATTGACCAATAGGGCGCATCACCAATCTGCACCCTGGTCGTGATGGCATTGTTCGTGTCGCCTCTATACACACCTCATCAGGCTCGTATACTAGACCCGTCAACAAGCTCATCACCCTCCCTGTTGCATAAAAGCACATCACCCCTCTTGTACAGTTTTCTTGTATTTTTAGTTCTCATAGCAATTCTGCTAAGAACTCTCATTTGCTCTTTTCTCGTCTGACTATCTTGCCTTTTAAGCAACCTCTTTAATTGTCTCTTCTCTTTGCTTTACGTCAGATTATAGCCATGAAAATGTCACTTCATTTTGGTGGCCGGTATGTTAACGCCGATTCAATTGTCCCTCTCTTTCCTTCCTCATAGTTCACCTAATCCCCAACAGATGTCATACGCATCTATTATACACAAAGTGCTGACTGAGAATCTCCGTCCGCACCGATTTTTGCTGAACTCTGTGAACTCTGTGAGCTGTGTGCAAGGACATGCTCCTCTCGCCATGTTACCTCTAGTTTTCGTGTGCTTTCTCTCAACGCGCTCACCCTTCTCTCTGAGGGTAAACTCACGTGTGTTTATATATTATTATTAACATTACTTTCTCACAAGTGTAGTGCAAGTGCTATTAACATTTAAGTGTCGTTCTGCACGCCCCATGCAACACCACGTCGCCTGCTTCTGTTCACGTCACCACGTCGTCAGTACGCTCGTCAACAGCACGTCCAACAGTACGTCCAACCAGGTATGTGGTAATAGCTCTGCTTACGGCACTGTTCCTCTGCTCTTAGCTCCAACCCCTAATTCCATCCTCTCATTAATTACAGTCCACACCCTCGAGCTACTGCTCAATTACCTAGTGAAGTTCTAGAACTTTCTCAACTAGAACTCTTAGGTCGCGTGTACATCCTCGCCCTTGCGCCAACACTCCAATTGTAATGAAATTTTCTGGAGGCCTTCGAAATCTCTGAACTTAGAACCGCCACGTTTTTGAGCGCAATCGGAAAATTATTTCTCATGGAAATCACAATTTTACGTTTTTTTTTCGATTTTTAAAAAATTTCTTAGACTTATAACACCTACATGCTTTATCCTATTGTAATGATTTTTTCACAGAACCTTAATCTTATGAATTTATATATTTGTGTGAAATTTGCATGGCAGCTCAGTGCACCAATTACGCTCATCCAACAACGCGCCTGAAAAAGCGTTTGCAAAGCTTCCTAGTAATAGATTATATTTAAAGGCTATTCCATTAAAAAAGTCGCTCTTGTTTTCCTTTTAAGCATTTTCGATCATTATGGCCTGTCGCTCTTATGGGCTTGTCGTTCTTATTCGCCTGTCGCTCTTTGGGCCTGTCCTCTTATTGACCTGACGCTCTTATTGGCCTGTCGCTCTTATTGGCCAGTCGCTATTTTCGGCTTGTCGCTCTTATTGGCCATTCGCGCTTTTTGGATTCGCTCTTATTGGCCAGTCGCTATTATTTACCTGTCGACCTTATTGGTATGTCGCTCTTGTGGGCGGCGCCCTTATTGTCGCGCTCTATTACGCGGCGCGCTTTTTGGCGCGCTCTTTTGACCGTGAGCTGATTGAGTAAACCATGCAGTCATTACATGTATTTCATACTGGCTATGTTTTCCATAGTATTGTCACAGATGATAGACTACAAAATATGTTTAATTTTAAAATACAATCCAGAAATTACAAAATATTTTCCAATACAATCCAGTACAAAATATTTCCCGACCAGAGAATTGTACACAGGTTTCCCATATTCCGGATATAAGGTCGCCTTATCCAACTAGTGCATTCCACAGCGAGCTGAGAGTGCCTCAGGCTACGAAAGCCGGTTCCTTTCCCCAGCCGATGTTGGACATCCCCTAGAGTAGCTCGTAAATGTTGAATGGGGGGTGGTAAGGTTCTGAGATGTGGTGTTCAGTGGAAGGGGGGAGGCAATAAAATATATAATTTAAAATGTGGTGCGTTCTTGACCTGCATTAATGGTATTCCTAAATTACCACATCATTTCGTTAAACTATCGTTTAATTTTTTATTTCTGAAAATGCATCTTGTAAGCAGTCCGTGTATAACTTTTATAGTTGTTTTATAGTGGCATGTACGCTTTAGCGCAAGTCTGCATATGGCTCGCGGAGTATAGTGGCAAATGACCTATCGATATCGAATATTAAATTAACTTAAATAAATAAATTCGAATTTAGAGTCTGCTCTATGAGTATTTCTCGGTGCTATTCTCGCAACTGATTTTCAGTGGGGTCAGGTCTTTTAATTTAAAGAGGAACGAATGAATTTTAATTTGTTTCTGGACAGTCACCATTGTTAATACATAAGTAATACAAAATACAAATCATTGTAGATTGTGTCGTCTAACAATAATATAAAAATAAAGATAAAAGTATACAGTAACAACACAACATGTACATAAAAAACACAGCTACAGATATACCGATCCTGTATACATATTGAATATTGATACATAAATATATGTCAAAGAGTTTTTAATGTTAAGCCCTGTCGGCACCACCGACACCAACCCACGATATTTTGCATCGGAAGCAGAGAAATTAAACATATTCATATGAAAGCAAACCACTGTCAGGGTGGTCATGATGTTCACAACTTTCGGTTGTATAATAGGCTTTTTAGCTCCGTGAATTAAATAAAGAACTTTTATCGTCTATGCTTCCAGTTTATAGTAACTTGCTTGATAATGGAAATATAACATGCACAAGAGGAAGACAATAACGAAGCAAATATAGGCGCATCGACGGATAAAGGGCGGTCATGAATACGGGTCAATCTCAGTATTGTGACTGGTTTGTTAAGTTGGTTTATTCATGTTTCCTATGCCGATGGTTCCGGGTTTAAATCCCGGTACAGGCTGTGTTTTCTTTTTACTTCTTTCGATTTGGTATAAAAACAATAATATGTTGCTGGTTACTATTTTCCACAATAGAAAAGGAACCGTCCAAATTATGATAAGATGGTGACAAAACATTTGTTCGCAATCTATCATGTTTTGACCACGTTTCTCCCAAGATACCTCCCCCCCCCCTCCCCACACACACTCACACATTCAATGCAAATTATAACCAATGTTACCGTGGCAAAAGTTTTTTGATACTATAACCATAAGATTGTTGGTATCTGTTTGTGAATTCCGTCTTTTACTGTTAAACATCAGTTATAAATAATAAAATATGTCATTATTGAGTCAATGACGAAATAAAAAGTTATTTTACGCGGGATTCGAACGCACGTGCGTTGGTTTTAAATATACGTAAATGTCATTTTTTTCTTTTTCTTTTTTATCGGGTTGTTTCGTAGCGGCGGTAGTGATATCTTTTTTTTTATCCGTAAATGTGTTCCACTTGTTGTAGAATATGGTATGATAATGAATATGAATTTAATTATTTTTAATTTTAATTTAAATATTTTATTAGTTGTGGATGTGGCTCTGAGTTGGGAAGGGTAAAATCGTTGTCAGACCTCAATAAACTTTATGATAGAAAAGGTAGTTTACAACATGGCCATTGAAGGAAGGAAGGGATCGGCGAACAGACAACAATAACACAAGGACTCGAACTAGCTGCAACCCCTATTAAGACGACACAAAGAAAGTTGGGGCTAGCCAAACTGTTCTGCATTTGGAAGCAACGCCAAAACAGCTACTCTCAGTTGATCATAAAATGGACTTATAGGTACGAAAACGCCAAAGTCGTTGTTAGACGAGTGAGCGAGTCATTGTGTTGAGTAACCGGGAACATTTGCATTTAAGTTTGATAATTATATTGGTATAAATAAAAGGGTTTTTAAGTCTCGTTGGTATAAGGGCGCGTCAACTGTAAGGCCATAATGCGCCAATCTAGCCTATGACAGGCTAGGGAGGTTTAAGGTAGGGGGAAGAAAGGGGATGTTACCGGGTACTCAACACATGGCTCACTCACTCGTCTAAGAACGACTTTGGCGTTTTCCTAGTTAGACGAGGGAGCGGAGCGACTGAGGATCTCCATTCAACTCAGAATAGATTGCGCTGAAATTTTAAACAGACATCCGGTACGAATTAACTGAGGACTGCTAACGAAATCAGCGCGTAGCGAGCGAAGCGAAGATTCCATTTCACTACACTGGAGAAAAAAATACGGAATGTTTTTTTCTTTTTCTTTTTGTATTTTTGTCTGATTGTTAACACGATTTCGGCCAAACCGATACTCCAATTTCGATGAAATTTTCTGGAGGCCTTCGAAATCTCTAAACTTAGAACTGCCACCTTTTTGAGCGCAATCGAAAAATTATTCTATGACTAGGAAAACGCTTAAGTCCCGCCGCGTTGTTAGATGAGCGTAATTGGTGCATTGAGCTGCCATGTGTTATGCGGATTTTCTGTTGTTCTGTGAAAAAATTATTACTAAGTTGAAGATTTAAAAAAAATGTAATTAAATAAAATAAAAAATAAACTTAAATTTTAAATTTTTTAATTAATCGTACTAATTTAAAAAAAAGAAAAAATCGAAAAATTGCGATTTTTATATGAATTAATAATTCGATTGCGCTCAAATTCCACACGAATATATAAATTCATAAAATTAAGGTTCTGTGAAAAAATTATTACAAGAGGATAAAACATGTAGGTGTTAAAAGCAAAAAAATTGTTTTAAAAATGAAAACACCCACAAAATTAATATTTTCATGAAAATTAATTTTTCGATTGCGCTCAAATTTTACACGGATATCTTAATTCATAAAATTAAGGTTCTGTGAAAAAATCATTAAAATCGGATAAAGCATGTAGGTGTTATAAGTAAAATAAATTTTCAAAAAATCGAAAAAATTCGTAAAATTGCGATTTTTATGAGAAAAAATTTTTGATTGCGCTCAAAAACGTGGCAGTTCTAAGTTCAGAGATTTCGAAGGCCTCCATTAAATTTCAACGCAAATCGAGCATCGGTTTAGCCGGAATCGTGCTGACAAACACACAAAAATACAGAAAGAAAATAAAAAAATCCGGATTTTTTTCTCCAGTGTAGTGAAATGGAATCTGAGCTTCGCTCGCTACGCTCGCTACGCTCATCCAAAAATTGCAATTTTACGATTTTTTTCGTTTTTCTTGTATTTTTGTGTGTTTGTTATCACGATTCCAGCTAAACCGATACTCCAATTTCGGTAAAATTTTCTGGAGGCCTTCAAAATTTCTGGACTTCGAACTTTCACGTTTTTGAACGCAATCTAAAAATTATTTCTCATGAGAATCGCATGTTTAAGATTTTTTTTCGATTTAAACAAACTTAAAAACAATCCTTCGACTTATAACACCTACATGCTTTATTCGATTATATTATTTAGCACAGAACCTTAATTTTATGAATTTATATATTCATGTAAAATTTGAGCGCAATCGAAAAATATTTCTCATGAAAATCGCAATTTAACGCTTTTTTTTGCTAAAAAAATTCTTTGACTTATAACACCTACATGCATGTATCCGATTGTAATGATTTTTTAACAGAACCTTATTTTTATGAATTAATATATTGGTGTGAAATTTGACCTCAACCAAACAATTATTTCTCATGAAAATAACAAATTTACGATTTTCTTTAATTAAAAAAAAAACATTTCTTCGACTTGTAACACCTACATGATTTATTCGAATGTAATTATTATGTCACAGAACCTTATTTTTTAAAATTAATATATTCATGTGAAATTTGAGCGCAATCGAAAAAATATTTCTTATGCAAATCGCAATTTTACGCTTTGTTTCTACTTATAACACCTACATGCATGTATCCGATTTTTATGATTTTTTAACGGAAGATTCCATTTTACTTCACTGGAGAAAAAAAACGGAATGTTTTTTTTCTTTCTTTTTTTGTATTTTTGGCTGATTGTCAACACGATTCTGGCTAAAACCGAAACTCCAACTCGCGATAAATTTTCTGGAGGCCTTCGAAATCTCTGAACTTAGAAGAACTGCCACTTTTTTGAGCGCAATCGAAAAATTATTTCTCATAAAAATTGCAAAAAAATTACGATTTTTTCGTTTTTCTTGTATTTTTCTGTTTGTATTTTTGTGTGTTTGTTAACACGATTCCAGCACAACCGATACTCCAATTTCGGTAAAACTTTCTGGAAGCATTCAAAATCTCTGAACTTAGAACTGCCACGTTTTTGAGCGCAATCGAAAAATGATTTCTCATGCAAATCGCAATGTTACGATTTTTTCGGTTTTCTTGTTTTTTCTGTTTGTATTTTTGTGTGTTTGTGAACAAGATTTCGGTTAAACCGATACTCCAATTGCAATGAAATTTTCTGGAGGGCTTCGAAATCTGTGAAGTTAGAACTGCCACGTTTTTGAGCGCAATCTAAAAAGTATTTCTTATGAAAATCGCAATTTTAAGATTTTTTTTATTAAAAAAAAACTCTTCAAACATTTCTTCGACTTATAACACCTTCATGCTTTAGTCGATTGTAATTATTTTTTCACAGAACCTTAATTTTTTATGAATTGATATATTCATGTGAAATTTGAGCGCAATCGAAAAATTATTCCTCATAAAAATCGCAATTTTACGCTTTTTCTCGCTTTAAAAAATTTCTTGGACACATAACACCTACATGCTTTACCCGATTGTGATGATTTTTTCACAGAACAACAGAAAAACTGCATAACACACAGCTCAATTTGCACCTATTACGCTCATCCAACAACGCGCCTCCCTTAAAAAGTGTTTGCGATGCTTCCTAGTTTTATGAATTAATATATTTGTGTTAAAATTTGAGCGCAATCGAAAAACTATTTCTCATGAAAATCCCAATTTTACGCTTTATTTCGCTTAAAAAAATTCTTCGGCATGTAACACATAGGGCCTACATGCTTTAACATTGTAATGATTTGTTCATAGAACAAAGGAAATCGGCATAACACAAAGCTCAATGCACCAAAACTCTCATCCAAGAACGCGCCTGAAAAAGCGTTTGCGAAGCTTCTTAGTACAAAGCATGATACGATTCATAATTGGATGAGCGTAGCGAGCGAAGCGAAGATTCCATTTCACTACACTGGAGAAAAAAATCCGGAATGTTTTTTTTCTTTCTTTCTTTCTTTCTTTCTTTCTTTCTTTCTGTATTTTTGTTTGTCTGTTAACACGATTCCGGCTAAACCGATACTCCAATTGCGATGAAATTTTATGGAGGCCTTTGAAATCTCTGAACTTAGAACTGCCACATTTTTGAGCGCAATCGAAAAATTATTTCTCATGAAAATCGCAATTTTACGATTTTTTTTCGATTTTTTGAAAATTTATTTTACTTATAACAACTACATGCTTTATCCGATTTTAATGATTTTTTCACAGAAACTTAATTTTATGAATTAAGATATTCGTGTGAAATTAAAGTGCAATCGAAAAATTATTTTTCATGAAAATAGAAATTTTGTGTTTTTTTTCTTTTTTAAGACAATTGTTTTACTAATCCTGTCAAATAAGAATTTTTGGAGGAAAAAATTGCGATGTCGCTGAATTTTTACAGAGACCTTCCTTTAAGGATACTTATCAACATACTAAAACTCCCCTACAATCGGACTAGAGCTTCGGCCGCCATGTTGGAAAATGGCGGCCAAAACGTGTTTGTTATCGAATATCTCCAAACTGGTTTGAGATAGACAAAATATCTCAATGGCAAAAATATTTCCCATTTAATTCCCTACAAAACAGGTGTCTTCTATTATTTTGGTAGGGGCAAAGGTTACGTCACAAAATCGTGGTTTATATGTTGCTTATTGGAGTACCAGCTAATTTCCAAATTTTCACGCCCAGCATCAAACAATGCCCGGTAAATCCGTAAGAAATCGATTCCAATACAAATGGACTTTTGTACGGAGTTCATGAAAGCTTCCATTAGTATTTTGAAAAATCAGTTCTGCGAAATCGGATTTTGCATTTACCCGGAATTTGGGTTTTTCCATTGTTGGGTATTAAGCACTAAATAGCATTGGAGGAAAAATTCTTTCTACGCACATAGAAATTACTTAAATAATGATCCGATTGCAACCAAAGTTTAAATCCAATATGGATGCTAATTCCTAATATTCACAATATGAATACTGTTTTCGTGCTGTTTTTACACTCTTTTTGTTACATAATTCACTTTGATGTTGTGGATATTAGGAATTAGAAGCCATATTGGATTTAAACTTTGGTTGTAATCGGATCATAATTTGAGTCATTTCAATGTGCGTAGGAAGAATTTTTCCTCCAATGCTTTTTAGTGCTTAATAATGGACGGTCAAAAATGGCATTTTTGAGGAAATGCCAACAATGGAAAAACCCAAATTTCGGGTAAATGCAAAATTCGATTTCGCACACCTGATTTTTTAAAATACTAATGAAAGCTTTCACGAACCCCGTACAAAAGTCCTTTTGTATTTAAATCGATTTATTACGGTTTTACCGGGCATTGTTTGATGCTGGGCGTGCAAATTTGGAAATAAGCTGGTACTCCAATGAGCAACACATAAACCACGATTTTGTGACGTAACCTTTGCCCCTACCAAAACTATAGAAGGCACCTTTTTTGTAGGAAATTAAATGGGAAATATTTTTGCCATTGAGATATTTTGTCTATCTCAAACCAATTTGGAGATATTCGATAACAAACACCTTTTGGCCGCCATTTTCCAATATGGCGGCCGAAGCTCCAGTCCGATTGTAGGGGAGTTTTAGTATGATAATAAGTATTATATAAGGAAGGTCTCTGCAAAAATTCAGCGACATCGCAATTTTTTCCTCAAAACGTCAATATACGATCTTATTTGACAGGATTATACTTATTACACCTACATGCTTGATTCTATTGTAATAAGTTTTTCACAGAACCTTAATTTTATTAATTTATTTATTCGTGTGAAATTCGAGCGCAATCGAATAATTATATCTTCTAAAAATCCCAATTTTTCGATTTTTTTCATTTTTTAAAATTACGATTAATTAAAAAAAATTAAAATTTAAGTTTATTTTTTATTTAATTTATTTTAATTAAAAAAAAATTGAACTTAGTAATAATTTTTTCACAGAACAACAGAAAATCCGCATAACACATGGCAGCTCAATGCACCAATTACGCTCATCCAACAACGCGGCGGGACTTAAGCGTTTCCTAGTATTATATCTAGTCCATTATTAAATGAGCGTAGCGAGCGAAGCGAAGATTCCATTTCACTAAACTGGAGAAAAAAATCCGGAATGTTTTTTTTGTATTTTTGGCTATTTGTTAACACGATTCCGGCTAAACCGATATAGCTAGGCGGATAAGCCTAACAATTAGGGGTTTTGTGGTAGAGGGCTGAATTTTGGATTGTATACTCAGAACAATATTACAAGAAAATTGCCTCGAAGAGCCATGAAAAAATCCATCCGGTTAAGGGAGTGCAAGTTGGTGAAAAAATAGCATTTTTTCAAATAATCAAAAATTCAAAAATCAAACTTAATTTGATTCTAAGATTACAAAATTATTACATTTTGTAGATAAAAGTCCAAATTTTAATAAAAAAAATATATCTCACCATATATGTATATCTAACCAGATTTTGCACCCTTTGTCTTTTTTCACAAATTTACCCACTGTGCTGGGAGGATTAGCCTACCAGTAACGGGTAAAGTGAAAAAGCCGTGAATTTTGTCTGAAACACTCAGAAGAATGATCTCAAAAAATTGGTCCGAGGAGCCCTCAAAAAAGTTGCTTGCTTATAGGAGAAAGGGGGGGGGGGGTGTACTAAAAGGGGTTGATAAAACTAAAATAAAGAAATCCGTGTTCAAATATTATATTTTGAACGCCAGATTAAAGTGTATTGTAGATTAAGGTCTAAACTTTAATTAAAAAATTAAAATTTCACCATATATGTAAATCTGATCAGATTATGCGCCCTTTTCCCATTTTCATAAATTTCCTCAATATTACGAAAGTGTATCGGGCGACCACTCTTTTTGTCACAAATTCTCCTAATATTACGAATTAGGACGAAAACAAGATTTTGTGATGCTTTGGGTACATTTTTACTCAATGGACTTTGATCCCATTTTAACAAATTCACTCGATTTTAACGAAAGTGTATCGTGTGACCACTCGTTTTGTTCAAAATTATGCCAATAATAAGAACAAGGATAAAAAAAAGTTTTTTAACACCTTAGGTACAGTTTCACTCAATGGACTTTGACCCCATTTTCAAAAGTTTACTCAATATTAACGAAAGTCTATCATGTGATGACTCGTTTTGTCTCAAATTATCCTAATAATACGAATTAGGACGAAAATAAGATTTTGTCATACCTTTGGTACATTTTCACTGAATGGACTTTGATGCTATTTTCACAAATTTACTCAATATAAACGAAAGTGTATCTCGTGACCACTCGTTTAGTTCAAAATTATCCTTACATTTCGAATCAGAACGAAAATAAGATATGGCATGCTTTGGGTACATTATCACTCAGAGACTTTGATCCCATTTTCACAAGTTTACTCAATATCAACGAAAGTGTATCGTGTGACCACTCGTTTGGTCCCAAATTATTCAAATAATACGAATTAGTACAACATAAGTATTCTTCACGCATTGGGAGCATAGGCCTATATTGTCATGCACTTTGAAAATAAATTGCGATGAAGTTTTCTGGAGGCCTTCGAAATCTGTGAAGTTAGACTGCCACGTTTTTGAGCGCAATCTAAAAAATATTTCATATGAAAATCGCAATTTCAAGATTTTTTTATTTAAAAAAAATCTCAAACCATTTCTTCGACTTATAACACTGCTTAATTCGATTCTAATTTTGTTTTCACAGAACCCTAATTGGATGAGAGAAGCGAAAACTTCAATTTCACTGACCCCTCAAAAAATTTAGCTCCAATGTTTTTTTTTGTTTTTTTTGTTTTTCTGTCTGTTTGTTCGCACGATTCCGGGCAAACGGCATATGCGATCTTGATGAAATTTTGAGGGGACCTTCGAAATCTCTGAACTTAGACCTGCCACGTTTTTGGGTACCATCGAAGAAATATTTCTCATGAATATCGTACATTTACGATTTTTTTCGATTTTTAGTGCGATATTTTCGTGACATTTTGGCCGATTCTGACCTTGACCTTTTTACCCAGTAAATATCGTTCCGTAACGAGAAAGTGTAAAGTAAACAGTTAAAGTTTTTGTAACATAACCTCTAACATATGGGATTTTCGTGAAAATTTGTAAGAATATAATTTAAATTTCCATCATTTACCTTTCGAATAGTATCTTTGAAATTGAAATCGGTCAAATACTTACGAAGATACGCTAGTTTTAAATTCGAAAGCGGCGGCCATCTTGTTTTAGATATGGCCGGTCTCAGCCAAAAAATCAAGACTCTCACCATCGAAATTGTTTATCTATGGCTCAATACGAATCGATTGATACCACATACATAGCTCTTTCACCTAAGCTGCCACGGAAGCATGTTTTCATACCCTATGCTTCCCCACTATTTGTTCTTGAAGAACTCCTTTTTATCGAATAACTTTTGGAAGGCTGTGATAACGTGCATAGCAGTGACCAAGGTTCTCCTAAATTCCGCTGGGACATTGAGTAAACCTTTCAATCTTTACTCGTATTTCGTACTGGCTATGTTTTCCATAGTATTGTCACGGTTGATGTAGACTAAACTGCGTTATATGCATTTCAAAACATGTTTAATATTTTTAAAATACAATCCATAAACTACAAAATCTTTTCCGACCATGGGATTGAACCCAGGACTCCCACATTCCGGGTATAAGGGCGCCTTAGCCAACTAGACTAGGGAAACGCCAAAGTCGTTGATAGACGAGGGAGTGAGCCATGTATTGAATACCCGGTATCATTCCCCATACTACTGGGCTAGATCCAGCCTTAGGTATAGGGGAGGAAAGGGGATGATCCCGGGTACTCAACACATGGCTCACTAACTCGTCTATCAACGACTTAGGCTTTTCCCTAGTATATTAGTGTCAAGATCTTTTGTACTAAATTATCAAGATTTGAACACAAGAATGAATTAAGATTCGCGTTCGGTGGTTTCTTCCGCGAAAGTTTGATTACTCCCTGATTTGCTGTTCCTGATTTTTGGCAAACCTCATATTATTCGTTTGAGTGGAATCGTCTAATAAATCAGTTTTTTTCTTTTTTTAAATCTTTTCTTTTCTTTTTTCACACCTTTTATATATTTGATTCATTAAATAATTGCATTTAATATCCTTATTATTTGTTGCTATAGGAAGCGTCGTAAACGCTTTTTTTAGTCGCGTTGATGGATGAGATTTTTTAAAGTTTTTAGTTTGCGTGGGATATCTTTACTTTTGCAAGTGCTTTGTTTTGCTGCCTACGCATTGTAGGGGATTGTTGTCAAGTTTCTATTGTTACTTGTCAATTGTTATTATTGACTGTAAAAAACTTATATTAAAGGCTTATTTCTATGGATTCTGGCTAATATAACTTTTTCAACTTTTTCTTTCAAAAGGTACTACATCACCATAACCTTAATGTCCATGTATAATATGAACGTTGTAGCCCCACCCGTTTGGTCAGAATTGGCCCAAATGGCACGAAAATATCGCACAAAAAATGAAAAACTTCTATTAGGCCTAAAAGCTTTATTTCTATGGATTCTGGCTAACTTTTTCAACTTTTTCTTTTAAAAGGTACTTCATCACCATATCCTTAATGCCCATGTATAATATCAACGTTGTAGCCCCACCCGTTTTGTTAATTGGCCCAAATGGCACGAAAATATCGCACAAAAAATCGAAAAAAATCGTGAAAGTACGATATCCAAGAGAAATATTTCTTCGATTGTACCCAAAAACAATACACCTCTAAGTTTAGATTTCGAAGGTCCCCTCCAATTTTCATCAAGATCGGATATGCCGTTTGCCCGGTAGAGAGCAAACAAATAGAAAAGAAAAAAAAAACAAAAAAAAAAACACCCGAGCTAAATTTTTTGGGGGTCAGTGAAATTGAAGTCTTTGCTTCGCTCATCTAATCAAACTTGTGTTTTAACTTTTAATGCATTGTTTTAATGTTACTTTTTCAAATATTTACTATTTACTTAAAGTTCTGTAGTTCATTGTTGTGTCTGCATCTATGTAACTAGATTTATTTAGTTGTCCTCCTTTGTAAATCAGTTTTTGTAACTGAATAGGATAGACGTTAAATAAATAATTAATAAAAAATTAATAAAGGTAGGGGGGTTCATAATAAAAGTATATTTTTTTACGCAAACAAACACCCAAAAACGTTATTTTTGGCATAAAAAAATGTTCTTAGTAATCTAGAGCGACGATCGTTCGCCCGCAGCCAAGCGCAAGCGACTGCTTAGGCGACGATATAGGCCTACACCTACCCGAGTTGGGGGTGTTTCAGGTATCTGCACACACACCGCCAGGAAAGATTTACAATCTTGGTACTGTATTGTAGTCGTTTATTGCCATTGATAAATAAATACAAGTAAATATAGGCTAATAATTATTATATTACATAATATTTACATAAGACTAATACTATTTACTATATTTTAACATACCAACAGTGTATTTCAGATACATTTAACATAGACGTTCAACTACGTACTATATTGAAAGTTGATATAGATGTTACTAAAATAGCCATTTAATCCATATTCATATTCAGGGACTAAGAAAATAGATATTTAATTAGACGTTGATATTTGACCCTGGATAGGCCTAGGCTAATCATAATATTACACACTATTTACATAAGACTATACTATGTATTATATATTTTAACTAACCTACTATGTATTTAAGATACATTTAACATATGACTTACAACAGCTATGTCCTATATTAAAAGTTGATATAAATTTACTTAAGATCTATTTACATCCCTATTCATGTCCAAGACCTAGGAAATTGAATATTTGTAAAATTAGATCTTGTAATTGGACCAGTTTTAACATTCACATGTACATCATACTTATATATAGGCCCGTAAGTAATGTTCCTTGAATGGAAAAGAATTTAATTATTGAATAGTGTTAGAACTGGAAGGCCTTTGCATAGTCCTGGCTATTGTTCGGCATTCAGTCCCATTTTTCTTCAAAATAGGTTTTGAAGGAGTAGTATGCTTTGCTTAATAGGATGTTTTTCACTGATTCTTTGAATTTGTCGATTGAAGTTATTTGTTTTATGTTGTAAGGGAGTTTGTTATATAGTTTAGTTTTAAAATAGTTGGAGTTTACTTGGGATAGTTTGCTACTGTGTTGTTCTAAGTGAATGTTGTTTTCCTGTCGTGTATGGTGAGAGTGTATTTCGTTATTTTTACTTAAATGTTGAATGTTTGTTTTACGATTATCAATGATTGAAATATATATAAGCTGTAGAGCGTAAGAATTTTAAGATTTTTGAATAAGGGTTGACAGTGTGTTCGTGGGTGTACTTTTTAAAAAGGTTCTGATAGCACGTTTTTGAATTTTGAAGATTTTTTCATGATGGGAAGAGTGGCCCCAGAATTCAACCCCATATCTTAGGTTACTTTCGAAAAGTGCAAAATATACTAATTTGGCTGTTTCTATATTGGTAGCATTCCTTATTAGCCTTATCGAGTACCAGGCTGAACTTAGTTTTCCGGCTGAAATGTTGTATGTTTGTGCCACGTTAGGCATTCATCCATGTGGATTCCCAAAAAATTGATGTCATGCACCCTTGAGATTCTTGTACATGTGTTAGGGCCTTCTTGGATTAGTAGTTCGTTTATAGGGTGTAGAGATCTGCTTTTTTGAGTTGAATGAAATTGAATAAATTTAGTTTTTGATGAATTTGAGACTAATTTGTTACTGTACCTACTCGGTATAAGACCTGATATGTGGTCCATGTCTTTAAAAAAAATCAACCCGATCCGACAACCCGTTGTGTGTTAAAAAAGTGCCTCAACATCGTTAAAAACCCTCCGGCTAGCTGGCTAATTCTGGCGAAGAGGAATAAGAGCCTATAGAGAAAACGGTACATCTTAGAACTATCAAACTTGGACCACACTTAGATGTACCTCAGACGCAGTGCCTTTTGCTTTCAAAACCAAAATCGGGTAACAGGGATCGGAGAAAATACAAATTTTGGATAATAATCAAAACACGTAATTACTAAGGCGTGGTAATTTGTACAAACTTGAAATGAAACATGCACTTAATTAACCATTATATATAGATATCTAGCGTCAAAAATACAAGGGGCTAAATTTGGGGGGACCGAGTGCCTTATTACCACGAAAATGGTTGGCTTGGCGCTCGTCAACAGGCGAAATGATCTTACTTATTTTCAATACGAAACTAGGGAGAAAAGAATGAAATGCTTGGCTCAACTTCTTTCTATATCTCGCAGCATTCACAGCCGAAGACTCAAGAGCCTATTTTAAGGATAATTTGCAACTGCGCAACGAATCTAATAAGAGGAACCGGCGGGGGGTCTGGGGGGCGCTGCCCCCCAGTATAGCCAAGCAGGGAATTTTTTTTACAAACATTTTCTCAAGAACGTGTTTAAATGGCTTTAGAGATAGTCTTTCGATATATTTTATTACAGTCACAGTACCGTTTGAAGTGTTCTCACGTTGCAGGATTTTGTAGTAAAGTGGAAATCAGGATTGATAAAAGCATAACATAACAAATACTTTCAGACTGAAGCCCTGTCAAATAGGAATATATATATATATATATTTTTTAAAATTTATTTAATGTTTAACGTTTAAGTTTACAGATTTTTTTACGTTTACCAAATATACATGTACGAATGTTAATGCATGTTTAACTAAATTGTATTTAAGAAAATTATCACTCCATAATATTTAATTCAATAATTAATTGATTATTTAATTTCGTACATTGGACAAGACTTTTGGTCGAAATGTATATTTCGTAACTTTGAATCAAAAATGGCTGTATTATTCAATTATTAAATACTTAAATAAATAAAAAAAACTTTTTACTTTTTTTTTTACTTGGGGCCCGGATCTTGAGACAAAGCTCCGGGAGCTGAAACAGTGGCATCGTGTTAAGCCTCTCTGCCTGTTGCGTCTGGAAAGAGCCCTTTGAAATATTCTTGCCTTCTGGTCTTTCATAAAATTAATAAAACTGCGCAAATCACAATTTGCAGGTGCACAAATGACTTTTGCAGCTGCGCAAACTGTGTCCAGCTGCGCTCTAAAATAGGCCCTGCGAAGACTGCTGCTGCTTTTTTTTGTTTTTTTTTAATAAATTTTTGTATTTGTGGGGGTTTACATGACAGTAATAATATCAACTTACTTGGTTTTCATCCGTTTTGACCCGAAATAAAGGCCAATCCATGAGGCTCCGTGGCATGGCAATAGGCCTGCTTGGTCTAGTGTAGGCCTATACAATGTGGCTACAGATATTCCACTAGACTTACAAACTCAATTTTATAAATAGGAGGTGATGTTTTGTCTTTATTGAATGCTTACTTCAGTCATGAATCATGATCTATTGCAAGTGCCATAGGAAAACATACTTAAAGCGGCCATATCGCAACACAATGCTATTCCGGCGGGTTCGCGCTTCGCTCACCAGATGTCAGCCACTTTGCTTTTAAATCCGAATACGGGACCTGGAAGTGTAACCGCAGGATCGAGGGACGAAAATGTGGCACAAAGAAGGGATTTCTTTTGGGAACATGGTTTGAGGGTACCAATTTGGCTCTTAAAGAACACTTTAAATTAATCTAGTTTTTGTGCCATCAGACGCACTCTCAGTCAGAGACCCAGTTTGATCTGCGAGGCTCCTTGGCCGTCCGCCGTCAAACGTATAGCACAAACTCAGCTGTACGCCCGACATCCCGTCGGACGTATAGACGTGGCCACATGAAATATGTACCCGCTGGCGCTATGTGCACGAACACGTGCAAATGATTGGTGGCCCGGGTAAGGTGGTTTAAATAGACCAAACGGTAATTACAAAACATAAATATCTGCGCGGCCGGCTAGTGTCTCAACAACAGTGACTATTCACAGGGGCCTTCACGCTCTTACCACTAGGCCTACTACATGCCCTCGTCAAGTCAGGAACAAAGGTTTTATCGGACGATTGGGGGGCATTTCAACAGAGATAATCTTCTAGACAGATTTCAGCTCTGGACCATCAACCACTCCGACTCCGAGAACTTCGTGTCACCCAATAATAGGGAGGTACACACTCAAAACTATTGAGTCCATGCACCAAAAACTTAAATCTTGTCACAAAGAAGAATACGGCACTGCCCGAGTGCATCTTGCGTCCTACATCGACCTCTTCGTTTGGAGGAGGCTCTTCGCCGGCGCCGATATTGTACATTCTCTGCACACGAATGAGGGAAATGTATCCCAATGAATTCCATCTATTGATGTGTCTGACCCTTAGGCCTACGTCATCTTAATTCCTTCCTTCGTTCTTAATAAATGTTCCTTTATCATATAGATAGACCTACTAATGTTTTATTAACAAAAATAACCTACAAAACCTTTAAAGTTGCTATTTTAAACAAAAGACCTTTATCTTTGATTAAAATAGCAACTTTAAAGGTTGTGTGGGTTATTTTTGTATTTACAACTCAAATAGTGAATTTTTGAGTATTTTAGTTACAAACAAATACACAAATAACCTACAAAACCTGTAACATTGCTATTTTAAACAAGTCTTTTTCGGTTGAAAGTCCCTTATCTTTAAAAAAGTTCAAGGTTTTGTGGGTTATTTTTGTATTTACAACTCAAATGGTATATTTTTGAGTATTTTTCAGTTACAAACAAATACAAAACAAGCATAAAAACCTTTATCGTTGCTATTTCAAACAAAAGTCCTTTTCGGTTGAAAGTCCATTATCTTTAAAATAGCAACAATAAAGGTTTTGTCGGTTATTTTTGTTTTTCAACTCAAATTGTGTATTTTTTAGTATTTTAGTAAACAAATAAGCGCAGTTTCAACTCTTGGCCGAGGTCTAGTAAAGGCCCATTCACAACTTACTTAGTCGCTAACTTAGCCGCTAACTTAAAGGTTTGTCTTATGGAAAACAATATGTCTGTTCATGACCAAAACTTAGCCATTAACTTACACTTATCAGCAGCAGAAAGTTTGCAAACTCCAAACTGAAACTTAGCAGCTAACTTAACATTAAGAATGAACCAATCAGAGAGTGACTCGAGCCGACAATTTGGCATTGGTAACAAGCATTGGTGCGATAAAAGTAAACACTGCAAATCTGTATTGTTGCAATTGGTTTAAAAACATCTATCATGAACAGCCACCTAAAGTTAGAGGATAAGTTAGCTGTTAAGTTAGAGGCCTAAGTTGGTTGTGAATGAGCCTTAAGCGGAGGGCGGAGCTAGATTTTGACAAAACAAAATAATAATTTAACGTGCAGTATCAACTGTTGTAAGGCGGCAAGGCCTAGTAAATGTTGCAGTCCTACTGGCGCACCGCGCCAATGATCAGCCTATATTTTGGGTGAAAACACAACTAGGCCTAAGTTGATATTTTTATTGTAATGTATATATTTCGAAGAACATTTTTTAAATGTTGAAAAGCTCTTTTTTTGGCCAAAAAAATTGATTTTTATTTTGGACCCCCCAACCAAACAAGTTCCTATTTCGATTGATTTTGTTTTGAAAAAAGTTTTATATTGGTGAATTGAACTTGTTGGTGGTGGAGTTTCAAACCATAGATATTAAACACCTATAGTAGGCTAGATACGTAGTCATTAATCCACTTCCGTGACAATTTGAAGCCATTTTGAAATACCTGTTTGCATGTTAAGTACATGGGAGAGATTTGTAGCCAAAATATTTTTAAAGATGGCCGTCAGTTTGACAGGTGAGCATACTAGCCATTAACATCAAATGATTACTAAATTCCCTTATGCAATAACTTCTTATTGTTTCTGTTTGTTCAATATCATGCTGCACAAGCTAAAACCATATCAAACAATCCAGTAAAATACTTAAATGCATTAAAAAAGCATAAATTAAAACGCCAAATCGCCATTTTGAATATGGCAGATTGACTCTTCAATTTTCTACGCTCACGCCTGTGCGGAGGTATTGGAGACTGCGTATCTAGCCTACTGTAGGTGTTAAGATATCTATGTTTCAAACAAGTAAAATCAAGTCACTTGGCCTCAAGACTACACGTCCACCCCACATTTCCGATGACATAAGACTTTGTGATTTGACCCTCTTTGTGACTTGACTTGCATGGTCTTAAAACTTGGCATCCAGAAGGATGTTGAAGAGATCGTAAGACGTCTTCAAGAAGTTTTAAAGAGGATGGATGATTGGTTTAAAACTCAGGAACTTGATATTAATTATAGTAAAACAAATTTTATGATTTTTCATAAGGCTAATGATAGAAGCATGAATGATATTCATTTGACGTTGAATTGTAATGGTAAGCTAATTTCTAGAGTATATGAATTTAAATATCTTGGAGTTTTCTTAGATTGTAATTTAAATTTTAAGAAACATTATGAATATGTATGTAATAAAGTATCATCAGCAATAGGAATTATAAGTAGAATGAAGAGGTTTGTAACAGAGAGAATGTTGAGGTTACTTGTAGATTCTTATATTCACTCTATTATTGATTATTGTTTAGTGGTTTGGGCAGTAAGACCTTCTACCGAATATGTTGTACTTCAGAAGAGAATTGACCATCTGTTTGATTCAATTCCTATGAGCCAAGATTTACAATCTGATTGCTTCACGATTGAGGAAAGAATGAAATATAGCGTACTGGTAAATACATACAAAATATTGAAAGGTATGTATTCAGGTATTTTACCCAATATTTTTCAATTTGTTGATCGTGATAGAAATTCTATTCTAATAAACTCTTTGAAAGTTCCTAAATTAATTTCTGAATCATTAAGAAAGTCATTCTTGTACAGAGGAGTATCCTTTTGGAATTCAATTTCTTATGATATTAGAAGCCAGTTTACTGAGCTAGGAATAGTACAATTTAAAAGTAAAATTGAAGCAATGATAATGAATCGAAGAACAAAGAAGAATTGATTTTTACTATTTATTTGTGGGGCATTGTCTCTGTGTTTATGTAATGTTAATTTATCATCATATGTTCTTATTTATGATTTTGCTGTTCTCTTTGTTTGTTCATTATTGCTTTGATTTTGATGTATTCAATGTATTTTCAATTGATATTTTTCTGCCTAGATTGTCTGGTTGTCGCCCACTGGTGGAACTTGCAACTTGAGTTAGGTGTCCTGTATCATTGCTGTGATCAGTTTTTGACATGAACAATTTTAAATAATTATATATCTGATATAATTATATATTAGAGTCAAGATCTTTTGCACTAAATTGTTATCAAGATTTGAACACAAGAATGATGGTTGAACACAAGAATGAAGACTCGCGTTCGGTGGTTTCTTCCGCGAAAGATTGATTACTCCCTGATTTGCTGTTCCTGATTTTTGGCAAACCTCATATTCGTTTGAGTGGGATCGTCTAATAAATCAGTTTTTTTCTTTTCGTTTTTCTTTTTTAATGTTTTTTTTTCTTCTTTCTTTCTTTCTTTTTTTTTCCTTTTTCTTTGTCTTTTTCTTTCTTTTTTCCTTTTCCCCCCCCTTTCTTTTCTTTTCTTTTCATTCTACACCCTTTTTTATATTTGATTCATTCATTAAATGCATATAATATATATTTTTTTATTTGTTACCAAAATTGTTGTGTTTAAATGCATTGTTGTTGTAATGCTACTATTTCAAATATCTACGAAAATGTAGTTTATTGTTGTTTCTGCATCTATGTAATTAGATTTATTTAGTTGTCCTCCTTTGTAAATCAGTTTTTATAACTGAATAGGATAGACGTTAAATAAATAAATAAATAAAAATAAATAAATAAAGATAACAAATAAAATGCCAACGGACATGTTCCAACGTTGACAAGGCAATGTAGGAGAAATGGTAATTATAGGTATTGGCCTAAATACATAAAATAGAAACTAACAACCCTGTGTGAATAACTTAATATATTTCCCTTATTGTTCACATTGCGTTATAAAACATGTAACAGATAAATTGTATCTCACGAATGTGGAGGACATGTATTCCCATGGTGCTGCTTACATGACTTAAAATAGAAATAAGGACAGGCCTACTACAAAACTGATAACTGAGTATTCAAATAATTAAAATAAAGGACTTTATAGGAGAACTATAGCAGGATGTATGGAAGATATGAGTGAATATTGGTATTTGTCTTCTTATAGACATAGTGTTACAGCTCACGGACCTAGTAGCTGTCATCAGCAAGGGTCACTGGTAATGTAACCCCGAGTATATGATAATCCATGTTACCTGAAAACAAAACAACACAAGTTAATTTGTTAGTGACGAATGCTGAGCGCCGATCACAATTTGCCAGATAAAAAAAAATAATACTGGTAGGTATTTCATTAGATGAGCGCAGCGAGCAAAGCGAAGATTCAATTTCACTACACTGGAGAAAAAAATCCGGAATGTTTTTTTTCTTTCTTTTGTATTTTTGTGTGTCTGTTAGCACGATTCCGGCTAAACCGATACTCAAATTGCAATGAAATTTTCTGGAGACCTTTGAAATCTCTGAACATAGAACTGCATGATAAAAAAATTGATCGAAAAATTATTTCTCATAAAAATTGCAATTTTACGATTTTTTAAAATTTTCTTGTTTTTTTCTATTTGTATTTTTGGGTGTTTGTTAACTGGAGGCCTTCGAAATCTCTGAACTTAGAACTGTCACGTTTTTGAGCGCAATCGAAAGATTATTTCTCATGAAAATCGCAACTTTACGATTTTTTTTCTTCGTTTTTCTTATTTTTTCTGTTATATTTTTGTGTGTTTGTTAACACGATTCCGGCTAAACCGATACTCCAATTGCGATGAAATTTTCTGGAGGCCTTCGAAATCTCTGAACTTAGAACTGCCACGTTTTCGCAATTTTACAATTTTTTTCGATTGTAAAAAATTGTCTTCGACTTAAAACACCTACAAGCTTTATTCGATTGTAATGATTTTTTTACAGAACCTTAATTTTATGAATTAATATATTTGTGTGATACTTGAGCGTAATCAAAATATTATTTCTCATTAAAATCGCAATTTTACGATTTTTTTGATTTTCAAAAATTGTCTTCGACTTATAACACCTACATGCTGTAGCATGACGGCCTCTGCCTTTTCATTTAGGCCTTCAGCCACCAAATTTTTCATTTTATATAAAAGTAATTGCCTATGTGGTAAAGTAATATAATATGTCAATCAATCAAAATCTTGCATATCAATGCAAGGAAGGTGATGCTAAATCACACTGCTAAAATTGAATAGTAAATAGGTTGGTGCAAGCCAGGCCTAGTCAATGTTTGTGGTAAAAATGACCGATGTTTGTGGTCAAGAGTATAAGGGTAACACATTCCTGAATAATTGGCCGGTTTGGAGGGCGAACCAAGCCAGTAGCCATGTTGTCCGAGCAGGTCGCATGAGTGCGCCACTATACGGCACACCCCATGCAACCAACACCTGTTCTGCTGTCAGGCTTAGCCAAGAACAATAGTAAGTGGTGAGTTTTCGTCAAGTGTTTTAGCTTGTCAGGTGGTCAGCCTGTAAGTTTGTGCTGCGTTAGGTTGGCAGCGTGACGTGGCTGGGCCAATCACAGGTCGTCCTGAGTGCGTTCGGCGGGAAATCGCCGTTGGCGGACGGAAGTGTGTTGACGAGGGCAAAACTCGCTCACTTGCTCAGTATGAGGTTTGTAATAACCCCGTTTTAAAAAGTGTATTAAAAAGTAATAGTTTTCCGGTAAATTACACTCGCGATAGCCAAGCGCTGAGCTAAATACATGGCCAGCTAAGTAGGCCTAGTCATGCGCGAGTGAGGTAACGACCACGGCTTCTAAAAATGTTTTTTCTCTTTGGATATATGCGAAATTGGAGTGTGACGTGCAGTTTTCGTAAATCAAAAGTATAATTATTATTATTCGGGCCAGTTCGGTACAACCCTCTGGAATGTCCACCCACATGGACATTCCATCGGCTCCATCAGCATTCACCAGCATCAGCGATCTTCATAACTCAAGTAAGACAAAATATTCACTTTGGTAACCACCCGCACAAAACGTGGGTAATCCAGAGAGCGTCGGGACGACGTAGGGGCCAGGATAATTCCAAGGACGTCGACACAGTGGCGTGGTCCTAGTCTCAGGACCACCATATTGGGGCAGAAGCGGCGTCACCCACGCCTACGCGTAGCACGCTTTCCAAGGCAGCCATTGCTCCTTCTTCGCTTGCTTCCCCCTCCCCCTCTTCGACCATCCTCGTCGGGGACCTGATGGCAACAGCATCAACACCCCCCCCCCTCCCCCTCTTTCGTCGTCACTCATCGCTACAGCAACGAGCGTAATGTTTACCATTGTCATGAATGTATTGTTTGTATTTGAATTGTGTTTTTGTATCATGTGCTTGAGTAAGGTGGATCCATCCTTTTAAATTCACATTTCATGTCGTAGTTTGCATTCTAAATCGTTGGAAATTATACTTGAACTCACCATTTAAAATCACTCTCTTTTATGACTACTGCATGCTCGTCCTCGTAACCTCCTATCAATTATCAAGTCAAAGCCTTCAGCAAACCATATTAGCATTATACAATAGCTACAGGTGCAGCCACCAGCCGGAGCCCCGATTGCAGCCGCAGGACATCGCAGCCGAGGGTGCGGAGTGGCACAGCGCTAGCGCGAGGGTACAGGTACCTCACCTCTCCTCTGGGAGGTGTTGTATTTAGTTGTGGCCCACATGTCACTCGTGCTCACATTCAGCTGTTTTGTATAAAGCAGCGATTTTGTTCACCACCATCTTAGTGAAGGTAACGCTCAAGTTAATGATCGTAAGGAAAAACCCCGAGATAAATAATTTACGTTAGTACAGGTCAAGTAGGGTTCTCAAGTCAGTATTTCAATCTAGCTAACCGAACCGGTCACTGCTTAGGGGAAAAAGAGAACCATAGGCCACGGTAGTCAGGGTAAGAAAGGGCCTAAGTGCGACAAGTGGCGACCGCTGTGGGGCATAAGTCCCGGGTCACAGGCCTTAGGTATTACAATGCTTTATTCGATTTTAATGATTTTTTTACAGAACCTTAATTAATGAATTAGAGGGGTATTTAACCGCTAAACTCAAAAAATATATTTCATTCAGGCTAACTAGTAATGAATTTAGCAATTAACAGAAAAATTATTGGGGTCACCATGACCTTCCAAAAAATTGTCAAACATGACATTTTTCGAGCTAGGTCCCATCGGCAAAAATCTCCCATAAGAAATAGCATGGGGATGATCTTTATGCCCCGTGACCTTGGAGGATTTTGACCAAAAAAATTATTGGCCATTATGGACGTACTCTACCGCCCTTTCTGTTAATTCTCTATATTTTGTTTTGAAATTTGGGCAAGTAGTTCGGTCAAAATACGCTGATTACCGAGATATGGTGTGATTTTGGAATGCATATTTTTGCGTGTTTGAGGATTTGGCACAGTTTCAAGGCACAATGTAAAAAATGGGCATTTTAGATTGGTATTATGCTCTAGTGGAGCGAGCGTCTCCACTTGACTCTTTTGGCTCGAATGCCTGTTTTTTTTTTTTTTTTTTTTTTTCTGTTACTGCTTCGATACAGGTTGCACCGTTTCTCTGATCGACCTGAAATTTTTTACACATGTACATACCACCTAGGCGGGTTGCTGTATAGTTTTTGAACAAAATCCGATCGTTGGTTATAAAAAATAAAATAAAAAAATAAAAAAATAAAAATGTTCCAATCATTATGAAATTTTGCAGGGTCAATGAGTACAACATTCTCTCCTATTTTCCAAATTTTTAGCTAAATCGGTCAAGACCTTAAAGACTTATTGGTAATCATAATTCGAAAAATGAAGTTAAAATGAAGGAGGCAGTGAAGATACAAAGATACACTGAAGAAGGCATGACGTGAATTAGTACAATGCAAAGATGTTGGAATAGTATATAGTGTGCAATGTCAATATCCAGTTAGGCCTACACTGTGTGGTGGGCCTTATGGGAATGTCGTACTCGGGTCATGTTGCACGTACCGGTGCTTGCTCAACAACGCGTCCAACTGAGCGTTTTCCTAGTATATCTATGTGGCCCAAAAAAGAAGCAGGTTAAAGCCAATTTAATAAATTTCCTAAAACACCTATTTTTGCAAATTTCTGGACCAAAAAGTTTAAAAATTCGTGTTAAAACACAGTTACAAGATATAATTTTTTATACTGTCATTTTTGGATGAGCGTAGCGAGCGTAGCGAGCGAAGCGAAGATTCCATTTTACTACACTGGAGAAAAAAATCCGGAATGTTTTTTTTTCTTTTGTATTTTTGTGTGTTTGTTAACACGATTCCGGCTAAACCGATACTCCAATTGCGATGAAATTTTATGGAGGCCTTCGAAATCTCCCGAACTTAGAACTGCCACGTTTTTGAGCGCAATCGGGAAAATTTTTCTTATAAAAAACGCAATTTTTTCGATTGTTTTCGATTTTTAAAAAATTCTTCGACTTATAACACATACATGCTTTATCCCTTGTAATGATTTTTTAACAGAACCTTAATTTTATGAATTAAGATATTCGTGTGAAATTTTGAGCGAATCGAAAAGTTATTTCTATGAAAATCGAATTTTTACGAGTTTTTTCTTTTTTTAAACAATTCTTTGACATATAACACCTACATGCTTTATCCTAAATTTTAATGATTTTTTTTATAGAACCTTAATTTCATGAATTTATATACTCGTGTAAAATTTGAGCGCAATCGAATAATTATTTCTTTTGAAATTGCAATTTTTCGATTTTTTTCTATTTTTAAAATTACGTAAAAATTACGATTTATTAAAAAAAATGTTAATTTTTTAATTTAATTTAATTTAATTAAAAAAAATTTTTCGACTAAGTAATGATTTTTTCACAGAACAACAGAAAATCCGCGTAACACAATGCAGCTCAATGCACCAATTACGCTCATCCAACAACGCGGCGGGACTTAAGCGTTTTCCTAGTAGTTTAGTATTGTACTATAGATCATGTGGTAAAAAATAATTTTTTGACTTAATTGCCCCTTTAACATTGTTAGATCGGAACATCTTCAAATAATGTGATTTAACCTCTTTGTTATTCTTTGTTTTGGTTACGGGTTCTTTTGTTCTTGTTTTATCATCATTATTATCAAATCACCTATGTCTTTCAATGTCTTCTTATCACCTATGTTATAATCACCTATATCTTCACCTATGTATTTCTCTATCACCTATGTCTGCGCATCACCTACTTAAATAAAAGCTTATTTGATTTCACCTTTGCTTTCTTCATCTGATTAACAAACATGTGAAATTTGAGCGTAATCTAAAAATTATTTGTCATGAAAATCGCAATTTCACGCTTTTTTCGTAAAAAAAAATACGCTAATCCAACAACGCGCCTGAAAAAGCGTTTGCAAAGCTTCCTAGTTAAAAAATAACAAGCAGTCAACAGAGCCATAAAGAACAATACTAGGTCATTATCATCATCATCATCGTCGTCGTCATCATCATCATCTTAGTCATCGTCTTCGTCGTCATCGTCGTCATCATAGAACATCTAAGAAATCTTTCCTCTTTGCGTGTATATACAGGACGCTTACCTAATATCGCCAATAAGAAATCGGGTTAGTGGCGCCAGCTCCGCGCTACCGTAGCCCGACCTTAGCACGATTTCGTAGCCCCTATCTAATATCCCTAGGCTAAGCTCGGGCTAGTGCCGTATCGTGCCGCCGAGCTAGCTACGTAAAACAGCCAACGCAATAAATGAAAAAAACACTAGCAAAATATGTTACATGCAATGGGATTGGTTAAAAATTACGAAAACATCATCACTCTTGAACAATGAAACAAATGAATCGACTTGAAAAGGTAAACAAACATAGCTGCGTGTTTGGTTTGGTATTTTTGCTGCTCGTACTTATCATATTTAAAAAGAGTAATGGAGGGAAATAAGAGAGCCAGAAATGCAGACTTGACTGAAAAAGAGATCGAAGCGATTGCTACAGAAGTTTAAAACAATGTGGCACATTTTGAATGGTGTCTTTTCTCCCAGCCTTACCAAAGAGCATAAGGCAAGGGCTTGGGATCAAGTGACCCAAGCTTGCAATGCAGTCGGCCGAGTTCCTCGCACTCGTGAACAGGTAAGACATAGTGAGAATTTATTAATTAATTTAAAAAACAACCGTTAAGGGTAGTAGGTCTTATATAGTTTACATATTATAAGACTTTAGAAGTTAAACCAATATAGCTTGCTACCAGTAGCTATTCCATTCAATAGACACATCAATTGGCGTAGAAGGCTACAGTTATACATAGGAACTACAATTAATGATGGGGTTTTTATTACAGGTTATAGAAAAATGGAAAAAGCTTAAAAGTGGTGCACGGGCAGCAAAAGCACCCTTTGCTACTTGAAATGCAAGCTACTGGTGGAGGGGTGGGAAAGGCGATTGGTGGAGGGAAGGAAAAAGCTAGGCCCTTAACACCTCTTGAAGAAATTGTTAAGTTTCCTAAAGGAGGAAACTTATAAGGTATTAAAGGGGGTCGAGATTTCATGACGATTCTAAAGGCACAGCAGCAGAAGAAAAGACAACACAGGCAAGAACCTTCCCAAATCTCCCCAAAGTCGTCTCCTCCCCACCTCTTTCGTCGTCTTCTTCTTCTTCAACATCTCCTGTACTCATAACTGTACCATCATCATGTGACTTGTCGACAATAACTGAAGCCGTCGCAATAGCCGACCCTTATATTTTTCCGCTTACAAACTACTTACCGTCTTCATCAGCCATCATACCAATGGCCTTGGACTTTCCAACTGCAAACTTTCTAACACTCAAACACCTGCAACTCCAACTAAAACCGTTCGTCCTTCTCGCCTCCCAACATCAACTACTCTTTCTCCAATTTCATCCGGGACCAACCCCTACTCGTTCTGCAGCCCCCCTTCACCCATTGCGTCGCCGCCGTCGAGGTTCGACATTCCAGAGGGACCTGCTTGATGTCGGCGTCAGACAAGCGCAAGCATTGGAAGACCAAACAAAGGCGATAAAGGACATGAACCAAACATTAAAGAACTTAATCAAAGCTATCTACCACGTTACAAACACAGAAGAAAACCCGCCAGAAGAACAATATGCCTAATCGATCCTCTTCTATGATTAAGTTATTATAAAAATAGATCTGAACAATATGGTGTTTAGGTATAAATAGCCTCTCTTTAATGTAAGAGATCGTTTTTTCATAATTTATAATTTTTTCTGAAGTCTAGGTCAACCTCAATAATAATATAATAATCAAACACCCGGTTCCAACATAAGTCAGGTCGGGGGGTGACGTATCACCAATTTCTCGGGCTGTGGACTTTCAGTGTTTGCTAGCCAGGCTCAACACCTCCTTATCTACTTCGATGTCTTCTATGACAGGCATTTCTACCAGTTCTCTCCATTTCTTTCTATCCTCCCAGAGTCTTTCTTCATTAATTCTTTCCCATGATTTTCCTCTTTCTTCAATGTTCCATTTTTTTTGGGGTCCGCCCATCTATCTCTTGGCCGGCCAAACTCTTCGCACCCCCCACATGTACGTTCAAATTCTCGTCTTGGGATTCTGTCTTGCTTCATTCTTCTTACATGTCCATTCCACCTGAGTCTTTCTTTTCCTATTTTATTTCGTAAACTTTCCACTCCTAGTTTGTTTCTTATTGTTTTGCTCCGTACCTTGTCTATTTTTTTTAAAGGCTACAGAACTTCTTAAAATTTCATCTCTGCTGCTTGTAATCTGCTGTCTTCCTTTCCTCCTATTGTCCATGTCACGGATGCATATGATATTATTGGGAGGAAATACTTTTGTACAATAACCATCTTGCACCCGGGATGATATTTCTTCTTTCCATAATAGTTTACGTACACTTTGGTAAAATTTGTCTGCTAATATAATTCTCCTTGATATTTCAGCATCTATTTTTGCGTCCTTTGTTAGTATAACTTCCGAGGTATTTAAATGCTTCTGCAATGGCCAGCTTTTCACCCCGTAGTATTATCTTCTTTTGATTTTGTTTACTTTTCTTCGTTACTATTAATGTTTCACTCTTTTCAATGCTTATTTTCATGTTAAACTTCAGTGTTTTCCTCATTCCATCTATCTACGCTCTTCTGGAACTTCCTCAATGGAATCTCCCCATCTCACTATATCATCTGCAAATATCATAGTTTTAGTGTTTCACTTTCTGTGGGTTCAACTTTACGCAGTATGTTATCCATAACAACGGTAAAAAATGTAGGTGACATCACACTACCTTGCCGTAGCCCACCGTTTATTTCAAACCAAGTAGTTCTACCAAATGGTGTTTGAACACAGCTCTTTGTTGTGACAAAAGTGCTTTGAATTCTTTTTATTAGACTCTGTTCTACTTCTGCATCTTTTAAGCATTCCCAACTTTTGCTCTTGGGACACTGTCATATGGGTTTTCTACATCCAAGAATACCATGAACATTTCTTCTCCCTTTTCCCACTTTTTTCCATTATTTGTCTGAGCGCAAATATGGATCTATGGTTGAGCGGCCAGCTCTAAACCCATATTGTTCCTCCTCAAACTTGGCTCTACTTGTTGTCGTAGTCTTCGATCTAGTATTTTCTCGTATATCTTTGTACACTGCTCTCAGCGTTATTCCTCTATAATTTTTACACTTCTCCTGTCCCCTTTCTTAAAAGTTGGCACTATAATTCCTTTCCCCCAGTCATCTGGTACCTTCTTTTCTTTCCAAGCTGCACTGGTCACTCTCCACATCCAATCTATGCCTGCATCCCCTGCAGCCTTGATCATCTCCACAACTATTTCATCCTCTCCCGAAGCTTTACCATTTTTTTATGGCTTTTACTGCTTCAACTACTTCCCGTCTTTATATTTCATTTCCTATTATTTCTTCTATTTCTTCCCCATTGGTGTTCTGAAAGATTTCTATTGTTAGGTCCCCTTCCCGAGTTTGGTTATGGTTAGTATCAGGTAACTAGGCATATTAAGTAGGTTTTTGAAATATTTCTTCCACATGTTTTTCACTTCTTCTGGGTCAGTAATAAGAGATTCATTGTTGTTGGTCAGGTATCTTGTGATTTCTTCTGTTTTTCTTTTGCTTCTCATTAGTCCATACAACAATTTCTTATTTGTATCAAAGTCCTTCTCTAATTTGTCTGCAAATATTTCCATATGCGTTGTAATTTTCAACTACTTGTTTGCCTAAATATCAGTTTAGGTAGGCCCTACAGTAACTGTTCTTGACAAAGTCATGTCAAACTATTGCAATAATAATGACCAAAGTATGTAATTCATCTACTTTATTTTCTTATCTTACATTATGTTGTATATTATTTAATTTTTTATTGAATACTGATGAGACGGTAGACAGAGCTACCTTCTAATTAAATTGTGTTGCGCTGAGGAGGCGTAGAGGTCTCCATCAAGGAGAAGGTAAAACCTACTGTGCAAAGTCATTGTCAACTAGCCGCTGGCGGATGGCTACAGCTCGTGCTCGTAGATCCCTTCCTCCGACACCAACATTAACTGCTGCTGGTGGACGATTGTAGTCATCTGGAAGAACTAGGTCAAAATTTCCTAGTTCTACATTTTGGTCAACACATATGTTGTGCATAACGCAGCAGGCAACAGTGATATCGCAGACACGAGCTGCACTGTACAGCATCTCTCCACCAGATTTAGCTAGGACCCTCCAACGACTCTTGAGGAGACCATTCACGATTTCAATCAAATTCCTTGTTTTGCCTACACTTGCGTTAAAAATCGTCTGCGCATCTGTTATAGGTCGCTGGAACCTTGTCAGAAGCCACGGTTCCAAAGGGTAACCAACATCCCCTAACAGCCAACCATCTGTCTGCATCAGTGTGTTCCTTAGCTCGCTGTGATTCCAAATGAAGCTGTCGTGGACACTACCTGGCCATCTAGCAACAGCATCTGTAATTTTAAGTTTTGCATCGCAAACTAATTGCACATTTATAGTGTGGCGACCACGCCTATCCACGTAGGCAGCTTCCTCGTCCCTCAAAGGTTGGAAAGCTACGTATGTGCAGTCGATTATTCCAAGGACATTGCGCACCCCACCATATCGGTACAGGTCTTCTTTGGTCGTGTTCATCTCGGCGATGGTCGTGGGAAACTTGATGTGGTCCACAGCTATCCGATTCAATCCAAGAACAACTTGGCGAATTATTTCACTGGTGGCTGTTTGGGAAATACCAGCCATAGCAGCTATTCCCCATTGAAAATTACCACTAGCTAGAAAACTCAAACCTGCCAATAGCTGTGTGTCAGCTGGTATTGCATGATTTCGGTTATTTTCGCGTACCAGCTCCACGTCCAAAAGATTTAAAACATAATTAAAACAATTACGATTTAGTCTTGTTCGCGTATACAACTCAAAATCACTAAGATCCACTATCCGTGTATAATTTTTGACATTGTCGTCTTCAAACTCTGCACCTACCGCCAAAATATAGCCAGCCATTTTTAATCATTACAAAAACAACAACACACGGCCACCTAAACGAATAATACACAATAATCCATGTAGCCATGCCTCACTAACCCGGCTGTAGCCCCGCCTCCTACCAGGGTTACCGTAGCTCGAGTTTAGAAGGCTCGGGCTAGTGTTAAGTGGCATTTTCAATAGGGGCTAGACACTAGCGCCAGAGTTAAGACTAACCCGGCTGTAACCCTGTTCTTATAAGGATATTAGGTAAGCGTCCAGAACTCTGCTCTATCACAAATATTAATGACATTTGTTATGAGTTGAAGTGAACTCTACATTTACACTGTTGCCAAACCTTCCAAACTGCCAATGAAAAAGCACATTAAAACATTTTGACCGTGGTGGCATCAGCACAACATTTGGTAACGGACTTGCTTTGTGGCTACTGTGAGGTCACTGGGTTGTACTAGACTAGAAAAACGCTTAAGTCCCGCCGCGTTGATGGATGAACTTTTTTGTAAGTTTTTAGTTTGCGTAGGACTACTTTTCCTTTGCAAGTGCTTTTTGAATGCATTGTAGGTGATTGTTGTCAAGTTTCTATTATAACTTGTTAATTGTATTATAAAAAACAATTCCCTATCCACCAGTGGCGGATTTAGGTGGGGCGGGGCCTTTGGGCCCGGGTCCCCCCCTTAGGTGTGTGAATGTAGGCCTACACTGTATAAAAACGGCTTCTGCGACAAAATTTTAAATCTTGCGCAAAACCCTTGCTTAGCGGTATGACCGCTAGACACTATAGCTCTAGATTGAACCCAAGGTCAGCATTGTGAGTGTATTGTGACATGGACGGACGGACGGACGGGGGGGGGCAGGAGTGACGCATATCCGGGCAGTACAGTGCTGAAATTTTGAATTGCTATGGTATCGCCGCACCTGCGACTGTAGTGAGTGATGTGTATGAGTGCAGCAAGTATGTTGGGAGAAAATGCTTAAAACATTACCTACTTTATTTCTTACCAAACCCCCCTCCATTCCATTCCAGACTTATCCCAGCAAACCCTCAGATTTCCGTAGCAAGTTGCAATCCCCCCCCCCCATTTTGAAATCCTAGATCCTAGACCTATTGTGGAGAGAAACTATGCTTCCTAAATTGAAGGAGTTTTACTTGCATTGTGTCCTGCCCGAATTAGCTGATCCCCATATTCCTAGGGATCAAGAAGTTAGGGAATCTCCAAACATTAAACTGGCACAAAGTGAACAAAACCAAAAGAAAAAGCGGTCCCTGAAAGTGGCAACAGAAAAATAATATAGTAAAGCCACATTTCCGTTGTGATTCTTTGCGCGTGCTTGTGGTTGCCCCCCCCCCCCCCACCTTGCAGAAGAAGAACGAACGCACGATCTCTTATCATAGAATCATCAATCACAATATTTAGTAGGATATTATTACTGTTCAACTTTATGCCTTGTGTATTATTAATTTTGTACTATACTGTTATTAGTAATTGCTAATTTTAGTAACTAATAATTAGCATGCATTTTATCGTTTGAACGTAGGGATAGTGGTTTCTACCATTCATAATTTTATGCATAACTAATTTTGTATATTATTTTCAGAAGCTATAGATAGATAGATAGATAGATAGATTTATTTGCGTAATGTATACTCTTTCCATGTAGACCATGTTCTGAGTGTATTACATGTCATGATATGTCTCGGCTAATACATAAATACCAATAAATACAAATAATTTTAAAAACATTTACAATATGTATGTACAGATCTAGACTCAGTCAGTAGCCTAGTAGGGTAATACATAAATAATCTCAAATAATATAAAATATTATATTATGGCCGTATATGTATAAAAAGTTACCTCCCCTATATAATAGGCCTAGGCCATTGTATGTACATTCTTTATTTTTTTTTACACATGTTGTTGAAGATAGCATACATGATAACATTCCAAAGTGCTTGGAGGTAACTATTTACAATTAAATAAGTTGGCTAGGATTAGGTTCAACTGAGGTGAGGGTCTACAATTACATTCAGAAGCAATTTCAGTCCTATTTCTAGTTTACAATTTAGCCTAGATAGTATAGTACCGGTAACAAGGTTGAGCTTAATGAAATTCTAAGATATATCATTTTTAATCATAACTTTAGGTACCTATAGGCTCTTCTTTTATAATGACCCTGCACACTCCTGGTAGGCTCTAAGACTATTTGTACAACAATCAAGATTTTGAATTATAACACAATTATGGCAAGTAGGCCCTAGGCCTAAAAACAATCTGTTGTTTTTTAGTTTTGTGGAGTGATCTGGGTCAACTTGTCTAATATATAGTGTTGCCCAACGATATCGATTATTCAATACGATATCGATATCGCGGGAAAATAGAGCCTATTTTCGATATCGATATCTTTGCGTCTTATCGGAAATATCGCGATATCGTTTTAAAAGCGATATCATAGTAAACTGGAAATAAATATTTCAGCAACGCAGTCGCCAGTCGCCTCAGATAATTTTTTATTACACTAACATGAGTTATCTGTGATGGCCCATGCTCATGAGACTAAAGTTGTGATATCTTTACATATTATGCATGACCCCTTCTTTGATGGGGCTTATTGCGTCATAGTTTGTATGCCTTTAAAAGTTTGGTTGGTTAGTATTGCAGTCGAAAAAAAAATCGATATCGCGATATCGATATTGATTTTTAGATTTCGATATCGCGATTCGATATCGTCAAAATGGCGCCGATATCGATGTTGAAAAATATATCGTTGGCAACACTACTAATATAGCAGGTAGTATAATCTATTTTTATTTTGTGTTGTCGGTTTTAAACTCATCAATTGAGTAAAAAGCATTTTCTTTTAGGTAAGACTCTATTTTTAACAGGAACTTGGTTGTGTTTTCCTTTAATGCAGGTATGCTCTCTGGTAAAGAGTTATATAAGGTAAGTCCTCTTACATAAGAACTATTTTGGTATCGTGTTGTGTTGCAATATACTGTATGGTATTTTTCTTTATGCCTAGTGTTGTGTTGATGGTTATCCTTGTTTAGTGTTGCTTCTGTGTTATGTTTAATAAATAGTTTTAATACTTCATATATATAAATGCATGGTAAGGTGAGAATCTTCATGTCTTTGAAAGTATTTGTACATGATTCTCTGTATCCCAGTCCTGCAATTATACGAATAGCTTTCTCTTGTATTATAAATATATTATTCAAGTGGTATGTACTACCCCAAATGGGTATTCCATACCTTAGGATAGATTCCACATAAGCATGATATGCAACTTTTGCCGTTTTTTTGCTGATCGATTCTTTAATTATTCTTAATGCAAAACATGCAGATCCTAGCCTTGGAGTCAGGTTCGTTAAGTGTGACTCCCAATTTAAGTTTTCATCTATACTAACTCCAAGAAAAGGAACATTTGTTACTCGTTCTAGATTAACTTTATTTAGTTTTAACTCCGGATAATCTTCAATGTGTTTTTGTCTTAGATGGAACTGTATATAGTATGTTTTTGCTAGATTTATTAATAATTTATTTGAACCTAGCCATGTGTGAATGCTTGTAGCACTTAATTGTGATATTTGTTCTAGCTTTGATAAACAATCCTCCACAATAAGTGCTGTTATATCATCAGCAAAGAGGGTAAGTTTAATTGAGCTCATATACCTCTGTAAATCGTTAATGTAGATCAAAAATGATATTGGTCCTAGCACCGATCCTTGTGGTACCCCCACGTTCACTTCAAGCCACTCTGAAAAGTGGTCGGTGCATCTGCCATCTTTGCTTTCATGCATAATTTTGACTTTTTGTTTACGATTTATTAGATATGATTTGAACCAATCTAATGTTATTCCCCTTATTCCATAGAATTCTAATTTTTTTAGTAAGATATCATGATCTACACAGTCAAATGCCTTACTTAAATCACAAAAAGGCCCAGAGCATAGTCTCCATTGTCAATACTCTTTAACACTGCGTTTCAAATTCGGCAAGTGCTGTTGTAGTAGATTTATTTTTGCGAAACCCATGCTGAGAATTTGTTAGTATATCCTCGCTGTCAAGGAATTCTACCAATCTCCTTTTAACAATATTTTCCAGTATTTTTGAAATTATAGGAAGAAGTGAGACAGGTCTATAAATACTAGCTAATTTTGCATTGCCCTTTTTGTAGAGAGGAATAACAATAGAGATTTTTAATTTGTCAGGGAAAATACCTGTTGAGAGTGAACTATTGAACACAAGAGTAAGAGGTTTTTTTATTGTGTGTATCACTTGTTTTATAACCATAGTAGGTATTTCATCCCAACCACATGCACCGGTGTTCTTTAGGCCGCGTGTTATGTCTACTACTTCCTTTTCAGTGACATCTTTAAATTTCATTGTGTTTGTGGTAGGTTTGCAATGTTGTTGAAGTAATGTGATTGGGTCTTGGATGTCTATGCCTGAATTTATATTTGACTGAACTAGTATTGTTTCTGGTGAGCTTACAAAAAATGTGTTAAAATGGGAAGCAACTCTTTTTGGGTCACTTATTATATCCTCATTTTGATTCTTGTTTGCAGTTATGTTTGGCCTAGTATTGTTATTATTAGACCTAAGTTCAATGTTGGTTGTCCCATTTTTTGTACTAGGAAAACGCTTAAGTCCCGCCGCGTTGTTGGATGAGCGTAATTGGTGCATTGAGCTGCCATGTGTTATGCGAATTTTCTGTTGTTCTGTGGCAAAATCATTACTAAGTTGAAATTTTTTTAAAATTAAATTAAATTAAATTAAAAATTAACCTAATTTTTTTTTTTTTTTTTATTAATCGTAATTGTTAAAAAAATCGTAAAATTGCGATTTTTATAAGAATTAATTTCTCGATTGCGCTCAAATTTTACACTAATATATGCATTCATAAAATAAAGGTTCTGCGAAAAAATCATTACAATCGGATAAAGCATGTAGGTTAGGGTGGGCCGAAAAACAACATTTTTTTTTTTTAAAGTCGTAATACCGCGGAAAAGTTGCGAATTGTGGAGACTAAAAAATTTAAAAAAAATTAAAAATCGGTTCATATCTTCCGGTCGCGCATGTGCTCTAAAGTTTTCCAAAATTTGGAAAATTTTGATTTTTTTTTTTTTTTTTTTTAGTTGTAATACCGCGGAAAAGTTGCGAATTGGGAAGACTAAAAAGGGTAAAAAAATTAAAAAAATCGGTTTATATCTTCCGGTCGCGCATGTGCTCTAAACTTTTCCAAAATTTTGAAAAATTCACATTTTTACGATAATTTTTAACATTTTTCAAATTAGCCTCTTCCCGAATGTCAAAGCTCGAATTTTTCATATTTTAAATTTTCTTCTATGTTAAAAATATTAAGATTATCGTAAAAATGTGAATTTTTCAAAATTTTGGAAAACTTTAGAGCACATGCGCGACCGGAAGATATGAACCGATTTTCAAATTTTTTTTTTTCATTTTTTAGTCTCCACAATTCGCAACTTTTCCGCGGTATTACGACTTTTTTTTTAAAAAAAGTTGTTTTTCGGCCCACCCTAATGTAGGTGTTATAAGTCGAAGAATTGTTTTAAAAAAGAAAAAAACATGTAAAATTTCGATTTTCATGAGAAATATATTTTCCCAATGCGCTCAAATTTCAAAAAAATATCTTAGTTCATAAATAAAGGTTCTGTGCAAAAATCATTAAATCGGATAAGCATGTAGGTGATATAAGTCGAAGAAATTTTTTAAAAATCGAAAAAAAATCGTAAAATTGCGATTTTCATGAGAAAAAAATTTCCGATTGCGCTCAAAAACGTGGCAGTTCTAAGTTCAGAGATTTCGAAGGCCTCCATAAAATTTCATCGCAATCGGAGTATCGGTTTAGCCGGAATCGTGTGGACAAACAGACAAAAATACAAAAAAAAAAAAAAAAAAAAAAAGAAAAAAAAAAAACATTCCGGATTTTTTTCTCCAGTGTAGTGAAATGGAATCTTCGCTTCGCTCGCTACGCTCATCCAATTAATGCCAGTTTCATTTTTCACTATTTGCCACACCGCCTTGCTTTTATTGTTTGAATTATTAATGAAGTGAGCATTGCTCGTACATTTTGCTATTTTTAAGTCCTTCCTATACTTTTTCCGTAGGTTTTTATATTTCTCCTTGAGTAATCCATTGGTTTGGTACCTGAGTTGAGAATGTAAGTGTTTTAGTAGTCTACTATCACTTTTTAATTCATTTGTTATCCATCTGTTCCTTTTCTTTCCAATTTGATTTTGTTTTTTGTGAAAGACTAATTCAAAGTGATTTTTAAATATATTGAGAAAACTATTGTATTTTCCATTTACTTCATCTGTATTATATACCCCGTTCCATTTTTCATCTTGTAGGAGGGTGTTGAATTCTTTCATATATTGTATCGACATTGTAGTGCGTGGTATGTCCTTTTTACGTTTTTGTTTAGTGGCATGACTGTTTAAAACATCAGTTGTTAACTTTTTAGGATACCCATTAGCTGTGAATACGTCTGCCAGTAATTGTTGTTATGTTTTCAAGCTAATTGGGTCCGAGCAGTTGTTTTGTGCCCTAGCGGTTAAACAGCTGATTATGCCTTTTTTGACTGATAACGGGTGATTTGATTTAAAATTTATATATTGGTTTGTGTGAGTGGGCTTTCAGTAGATAGAGGTAGCTAATTTAGTTGTGATTTTGTTCCCATTGTCGGTAACTGATTTTTTGATTGGAATGTCCAAGAAGGGGAGACAATTATTGTTTTCAACTTCCATAGTGAATTGTATATCCTTTGACTGTGAGTTAAGATGCTCCAAGTAACTATCCAGCTCCTCTTGACCGTGTGTCCAGTCAGCCCATACATCGTCCAAGTACCGACTCCACATTTCGGGTTTGAAAGTATATGATTCGATGGCCTTATCTTCAAAGTCTTCCATGTATATGTTGGCCAACAATGGAGAGAGAGGTGAACCCATGGCCAACCCCTTCACTTGGCGGTAAATATCATCTTCAAACCTGAAGTAGCTTTCAACAAGACATATTGTCAACATCTCCATCAGGCTGTTTATCGGGACGGTTGTTCTCTCTTTAAGTTTCGGGTCCGATCTTAACCGTTTTTCAACTATCTTTAAAGTTTCAGCTCGAGGAATGCTAGGAAAAAGGTTAATCACATCGAAACTTACTAGAATGACGTCAGAGTCCCAGATCCTTGATCGAGGACACAAAGTCGTTAGTATTGTTGACAAATGAGATAGTTGATCCCGCTAATGGTTTTAGGATTAGAAGAAGATATCTAGATAGATTTTCACATGGAGAGTTCTTGGCGCTTACTATGGGTCTCAGTGAGACATTCTGTTTATGTATCTTTGGAAGTCTATACACGTGAGGTGTTTTACTATTGCGTGGTGTGAGGCGTGTGCGTACTACTTGTGGTAATCGTGTTTTCCTTATGAGGTTGTACATCCTAGTTTCTATTTGTTTGGTCGGGTCTTTAGGCATCTTTTGATAAGACGTAGATGTAAGAATATCTGTCATTTTGCTATTGTAATCGTTTGTGTCAATAACAAATGTGGTGTTTCCCTTGTCAGCTGGGAGGATTTTGACCAACCCGTCACGCTTTAATTTATTGAGGGTTGCCATCTCGCTCGCCGAAAAGTTGGAAGGGGGCGGGCGCGTGTGTTTCTCTAATAGGGTCTTGATCTGGTGTCGCAGGTCATCTCTGCTTTCAGGTTTTAAAACACTAACTGCACATTCTACTGACGCTGCGATGTCCAGTCGGTTCAAATGTTTAGGGGACACAGCAAAGTTAAGCCCTTTCGATAAAAGTTGCGATTCCTCCTCTGTCAGTAGTTTGGATGAGATGTTTGTGACAGTTTTTCCAAGAACATTATTGTGGTTTTGTGAATGAGCTAAATTTGTACTACTAGTCCTATCCTGTTCTTTGATGAGAGCGATAAGCTTCCTTTTATGTCGGTCTTTGAATTGATTAAAAATCTTACCGTGAATTATTTGCATGGTGGTGTTGTACGTTACATAATCGTCACCCAGGAGGTTCGACACTTCATGTGCAAGATTCTTGATCGTCAGCTCCTCACGGTGTTTGCTACGTCTATGAAATTGTATTTGATCGCGGATGAATGCACGAGAAGCTTTATCCGCGTTTGTCTGTGCTTTCCGTGTAGGGTAAACTGGAATTTTAATTCGAAAACCTTGTGGTATTACCCGCGATTCACAGCACTTGATCAGAAATGTCAGGTGATTCGAATGTTTTGCTAATTTTTCGTAAGATTTTAAAAAAATTCTGCAGCGTGACACCACATGTGGCGGGTGGTTTCGATACACTTCACTTAACTTGCTAGGCACTTCCGGAATTTGTTTCGCGATTAATTGCTTGTGTTGGACTTCTGAGGTTGACATGTTTAATTTGATGTTATGTATATTATTTTCAGAAGCTATTTGACCCGGATATATATTATTTGACGAGTGTATTAAACTACTAACCGAGGTCTATATTTTTAACACTTACTTGTGTGAATTTTCGGAGACGTCCGTCTCCATCGTCAGACACTGACACACTGGCAATCTCACTGTGTTTCCGGAGGCTTCCACCCATGTTGTTGTGCCCTAGTGACTTCTTCCCTGGCTAGATTGTGCCATATGGGGCTGAATTCTTTTGTGGCCTGGCTAATTACATTTTCAATGCATGACATGACTGCAGCTTCTTTTCTCTTCCTAATGTCGTCATTCTCTTCTTTTAAGATTATTTTAACCCCCTCCCAATTGATGTTTTCCTTGCACACGTCGAAATGATCTTTTAATTTTGATGGCATCCTGGTCTTCCCTTCTATTGTTTTTTTATGTTCACCTATGGGGATGTTTACTGGTCTTGATGTTTCCCCAATGTACTCTTGTTCACAGTCACACGGTATGGTATAAATTACATTTCTTGACTCTTCTTTTGGATCGCTGGGTTTTGTTTTGGATTTTCTGAAAAATTCCGTCGCATCACGAAAAAGTTTAATGTCAGAACTGTATTCAAATCATCACACACGTTACGTAGCATAATTTCGAAAACAAAACCCAGCGATCCAAAAGAAGAGTCAAGAAATGTAATTTATACCATACCGTGTGACTGTGAACAAGAGTACATTGGGGAAACATCAAGACCAGTAAACATCCGCATAGGTGAACATAAAAAACAATAGAAGGGAAGACCAGGATGCCATCAAAATTAAAAGATCATTTCGACGTGTGCAAGGAAAACATCAATTGGGAGGGGGTTAAAATAATCTTAAAAGAAGAGAATGACGACATTAGGAAGAGAAAAGAAGCTGCAGTCATGTCATGCATTGAAAATGTAATTAGCCAGGCCACAAAAGAATTCAGCCCCATATGGCGCAATCTAGTCAGGGAAGAAGTCACTAGGGCACAACAACATGGGTGGAAGCCTCCGGAAACACAGTGAGATTGCCAGTGTGTCAGTGCCTGACGATGGAGACGGACGTCTCCGAAAATTCACAGAAGTAAGTGTTAAAAATATAGACCTCGGTTAGTAGTTTAATACACTCGTCAAATAACTAGTTTTGTATGATACCGAGTCCAAAAACCATGGAGAGTTACGAAATTATTAGGTAGTTATAATTGAGCGAGCGAAGCGAGCGTCTCCACTTGACTCTTATGGCTCGAATGTCTGTTTTTTTTGTTTTTTTTTCTGTTACTGCTTCGATACAGGTCGCACCGTTTCTCTGATCGACCTGAAAATTTGCACACATGTACATACCACCTAGGCGGGTTGCTGTATAGTTTTGTGGCAAAATCGTTCAAAAAGTTAAAAAGTTACATTGAAGTTATTCGAAAGTTTTTTTTTTCAAACTAAACGGCAACAAAATCTGAGGTGGCCAAATCATTTAGAATGTCCGTCCGATCACGAATATGTTATTTTTATTTTGATCCGATAAGTAGTGTAGATGGAAATTACATTATAACAAAGTCCCGTTACCATGGCAACGGAAAGTCGCACAGCTTTTTTGGCTCATGATAGCGGTCAAACGGAGGCTCGGATCGAGTTGAAATTTTGACCATCCGCAAGTTTCGTTCCCGATTGAATGCCATTAGTTTTGTGGCAAAATCGTTCAAAAAGTTATAAAGTTACATTAAAGTTAATCAAAAGTTTTTTTTTTAAAACTAAACGGCGACAAAATCTGAGGTAGCCAAATCATTTAAAATGTCCGTCCGGTCACGAATATGTTAATTTTATTTTGATCCGATAAGTAGTGTAGATAGCAATTACATTTTAACAAAAGTAACGTTACCATGGCAACGAAAAGTCGCACAAGAATTCTGGTCACTATGTACTGCCACCTAGAAGAAATCAAGAGTAAAATAGTTTTCCCAAAGAAATGATGTCAAGGTCCTCTAGATGGCGGTGGATTTTATCCATTCTCTCCTATTTTACAAATTTTCAGCTTAATCGGTCAAGACCTAAAAGACTTATTGGTATGTAACATTATGGGAATGTCGTACTCGGGTTGTGTTGCACGTACCGGTGCTCGCTCAACAACGCGTCCAACTGAGCGTTTTCCTAGTTGAGCGAGCGTAGCGAGCGTCTCCACTTGACTCTTATGGCTCGATTGTCTGTTTTTTTTGTTTTTTGTTTGTTTGTTTTTTTCTGTTACTGCTTCGATACAGGTCGCACCGTTTCTCTGATCGACCTGAAATTTTGCACACATGTACAGCCAGGGTCATATATAAATCAAGAGGTCTGAAAGATACCTCTTTCACCGACATCTCGTGGTCAACTCTTGGTGCCATTATTTATATCGCCCTGTGAACTGCATTATCGATCGATGGAAGTTCCCTAGAATATTTGATGTTATTAATATTATTTAGGGGGCTTTGAAAGACTTTTGGTCAACAAAATAGTCATATCTAGAAGGCAGTCAGAAGAAAAAATACAATTTTATCAAAACAAAAGCATACAACAAACTCTGGTGGTTTGCAAATAAGACTTGACAGCTAAGATAGAATATTCGAAATTAACTAGAAACTAAGGCAGATATAAGAACTAGGCATAGTCTTAATGCTATGCCTAGGCAAGGTACGATATATAATGCTCTTTATGTTCCATATTATATTTCTTCTAGGCTTAATAGTTTCTCTGGTGAATAGAGAATTTTCCTTTGACATTAGCAGCCATGTTCTTATTTACATCGATTAATGCAGTTCACAGGGCGATATAAATATGGCACCAAGAGTGACCACGAGATGTCGGTGAAAGAGGTATCTTTCAGACCTCTTGATTTATATATGACCCTGGCTGTACATACCACCTAGGCGGGTTGCTGTATAGTTTTTGAACAAAATCCAATCGTTGGTTATAAAAAATATAAAATAAAAAAATAAATAAAAAAATCAAAATGTACCGATCGTTATGAAATTTTGCAGGGTCAATAAGTACAACATTCTCTCCTACTTACCAAATTTTCAGCTAAATCGGTCAAGACCTTAAAGACTTATTGGTAATCATAATTCGAAAAATGATGTTAAAAAATGAAGGAGGCAGTGAAGATACCAAGATACACTTTAGGAGGCATGACGTGAATTAGTACAATGTTGGAATAGAAAATAGTGTACAATGTCAATATCCAATTAGGCCTACACTGTGTGGTGGGCCTTATGGGAATGTCGTACTCGGGTCATGTTGCACATACCGGTGCTCGCTCAACAACGCGTCCAACTGAGCGTTTTCCTAGTATAGTTATATAGTGTAAAGTCATTCTTGTTTTGCAAATATTTAGTGACCCTCATATGCGATATAGTATGTGCTGCACTGCATATGAGTTTATTTTATGTTTACATAATGTTACATGCTTGTGTAGGCCTATGCACGTGACGGGAAGAGAGATTGATTGGGATTTGGTTGATTGGGAGTGGGGAAGGTAGTTGGCACACAATTCAAGAGGCTTATCAGGTGTAGTAAGTCCACGACTCCTCAAGTATTTCAACATTTTCTCATTTAGAGATTTTAACCAGGCAGTAATTAATGTAGCCGTTGAGATTGCAATGTTAGCAGAACCTCATCACCGTAGGTGAAAAGCCGCATTGATGGGTGAAAGGTTTGAATATGACAATGCATGCACAGTCATTGAGCGCGCAAGTTACTCATTTATGAGTCTTGAAATTGTCGCACATAACTTTTGTGAGCTTTGTGTAGTTCGCGTTTTCGTTAGCTTCGTTTCGTTCTAATGCAGCTGCGTGACCTTGGCCGCCCGACCGGCGCAGCGAAGAACCACAACCAAATAGGAGTCGAGTGGCCTAGCTTAGCGCATGCGCACAACCGTGGCGACCGTGGTGACATCTTACAAGAGAACGCTGAACTATAATAGCTTGTTGAGTTCTCAACAGGTAGCACCAAAACGTTACAACGCTGACGGCAGCGCGGAGTAGTGAGAAAACTTGTCCCTCCTGGTGCTGGATTGGCCTTAATTACTTTATTTCCGTATAGGCCTAATATGCATAGGCCTAATCAATTATTCAGTAATCAGTAATCAGTCACTATTCACTATTTCAGTATTTCACTAATAATTGAAATCAGTAATCACATGCACATTACAGCACAAAATAAGGATTGGGACTTGGGAGTAGGCCTCCCTAAGTTAGATAAACATTAATCAGAGGCTTCATACAGAATCACAAAGTAGGCCTACTGATATTAGGCCTAAATCACAGCACAAAATAAGGATTAAGGAATAAGGATTGGACGTAAGTAAGTTATCATTAAAATGAGGCAGTGAGGCCTACAGTACTGTCACATCACTTCATTTTTCAACACACACGTTCCAATTTCTGTTTGAAAACGTGAGCATGTCTACCGTCTCAGGCGCCAGAGGCGCTCGTTTTCTATTGACAATATGTCCAGCTGTACTAAACGTGCTCTCGGATGGAACTGACATAGCCGGAATGCACAGATATCTTCGCGCCACAGAAGCAAGTTTTGGATAGCGCTTGCAGTTGTCGCGCCAGTACTGCAGAATGTCCGCGTTGACGGATAGCGGCGTCTCTGACAAGTAGGCTGTCAGCAGTAGGCTGTCAGTTCGTCGTTGTTTGGTGCAGAGTTGTCGGCAGTACAAAGAGCTGCCAAATCTTCAAAGATATTCCCAATCTCAGCGTCCCGACCTCTTCTTGCTTTTTTGGAGAATGGCTCATTATCGGACGTTTCCGATTCGTTATCGGATACATCCACGACCATCTCCAGCTCGGATTTTACAGCGTCGTACGTCTCCTTTCGAGTTGATGCACCAAAAAACCTTAGAAGCTTGTAGCGCGGATCGCATACAGCTGCCTTTGCCGCATTCATTGTACTGTATCCATTCGGATAATATCTATGCTGCAACTCGTCCTCGATTATTATTCGGCATTGCTTAATGGCAGAATGTTCCCCTGCTTTAGAAGCATTAACGCTTTTTGAAATTATAAACAAGTGGGGATGCACAGACGAGAGTGAAGGATACAATTGGCCTGACGACATAGTTGTTATGAGTTTGAAAGGTTTCAGTATAGGGATTATAGCTTGTGCAAGAATCCAGTCCTCGTCAGTCATTTCAACAGTAGAAGCAAGACCACGATTTGTGAGAGATGGATCGGACAGGACTGCCCCAATTACCCAGAGAAGTTTCACTAATCTTTCCAACATATCCAGCGACGAATTCCATCTCGTCGAACAATCTATTATCATTTCTGACACTCCTACGTCCGTGTCCTGATTATGTAGAGTTTCCTGCTTTTCCCGCAAAGCCTACGCTGCAACCGTGCTGCGTTTAAAGTGCGCAGCTAGTCGCCTACAGGCACCGGGCATCTTATCTAGGACCCTCACTTTCAGAGCAGCACCCACTACCAACTGCAGCGTGTGCGCAAAGCAACGTTGATCGGGCCAATCATCTAGAAGATCAATGGCCAAGTTTATGTTAGCGCCATTGTCGGGGACTGTTGCTGCGATTTTTTCAACTAGTATCTGCCATTCAATAGCAGTATCCACCAATCGAATTATGATGTTTACACCTGTGTGTCGCTCGGGCGTTTCTCTCGTCTGCAAAACAGCTGATTCTAGCTTCCACTCGGCGTTGAGCCAATGAACTGTAACGCACATTACATGCAATATTCTGTATGGATGACCACATATCCGTTGTAAATGCAACATAATCTGCCTTCTCCAACATAGATTTTAATTCTGCAACCCCTTGTGCATAGCGCTCTTTTAACAATGCTGTAGTACTTTTTCGCGATTTAAGTTAAGCTTCAGCCAAGAAGAGAGCAGCGCGCTGTCCAACTGCACGAAAAACTGGCACGCCTCAACCCCGACATATGGGTCAACTACCCAACCTCAAAAGTCAAGGCACACACTAACTTTGCTGAAACAGTTTAACAACTGAAGAGTAAAAACTGTCCTATCCTCCTAGAAGCACCACGTGCACCACTTGACGTACCACTCCCAGAGTTTTTGCCGGACCAGTCCAATCAGCTCGCCCCGGGAACAAAAATTGAGGGCATCGAGAAGAAAGATGACTATGACCACAAAGAACTGAAAAAGCTTGCCGAGGAGCACCTGAAGAAGCACTTTCCTCTTCAAGAGTGGGTGCATATCTTCACGGACGGCTCCTACGACTCGGTTACAAACAGAACAGGCTACGGCATCCACTGCATCTTCTTCGAAGAAGCCACTCCAATGGGAGCCTGTGAAACGAACCTCGATGCTGAGGTCGCAGCCATCGCCAGGGCGGCCGTAAAAAATCGCCGAGACCCCCGCCTTCCCCCTCAACAAGACAAAATTTGTCATCCTAAGCGACAGTGTCTCGGCCATCCAATTTATCACCCAAGCAGCGAACCTCCATCCGAAATCGCTGCTTTTCAAAAACTCCCTTGCCAGCCTCCGTCAGCAAAACAAACTATTAGAGGCTCAATGAATCCCTAGCCACTGCAAGATCATGGGGAATGAAAAGGCTGACTTCTTTGCAAAAAGTGCCACAAAAGTATAGCAACCACCAGCAGTGCCTCTCTCCTTCAAAAATGTCAAAACTAAGATCAAGTCAACCATAAGAAAGAGCTTTATGAACACCACAGACGTGATGACAAAAGAAGTGGTGGACCGAGATCAAGAAAGGGCCTGACAAAGACTGGTTGAGAAAGACGGCCACCGCCCATTTCCGGCTTGCAACCGGTCACGACGTCTTGCAACACCACCTGCACCGCTTGAACATTACCAACGAACCGGCCACATGTAAACTTTGTAATTTAGAAGACCAAGACAGAGCACATCTCTTTAGATGCGCCGCCCTCAAGAGTGACATTGACTCCCTGCCCGGGATAGAAAAGGAGGCAGTCTTATATTGGATAACAAGACAGAAGAATGGCTAAAGAGGCCAACATCGCACAAGAAAGAAAAGAAAAAAGTTCATAGTCTGTCTCTAAAAATTTAATAAGACTACAAAATCCGTTGCCTTCCACTATGCTAATAGGCCTGCAATCCTGTGCTATAAATGCAGCCACTTTTCCATCAATTTCAATTTTCCTCGATTTCGTTAATTTTGGTTTTGCGCCAAAAAAGAAGCAACACTGGTGTGCTACTGCTGGCAATGCCCTTACCGTCAATGTCAATTTGATGACTTCTCACGAGATGGTGACGAATAGTACTAGTGTTTCCACCTTTAGCACTCAACTTAACTTGACACAAATTACACTTCACACTACTGTCATCTATGCGCTCGGCATACTCCCACACTTTAGAAGTTTTTCCCATTTTCCCGGACGTCTTGTCACTCTTGTGTTGACACTGTTCAATGCAATCCAGACTAAAACAAAGAGTCACTCGTTGCCATCGTCCAATTGCAATATCTGGTAATACCAATGTGCACGCAGCGGGGATTCCTCCTCCCTGCTATCGCAACTAAATGCCAGCTCGACACAAACCAGATATCAAGAACTGCTTAATGAGGAATCGCCTACTGCCGACGCTGCGCGCCGACGAGTGACAGACTGACTGCCGGTCGGCCGGCGGCAGCAATATTTGAGAGGAATTTTGGAACAAAAACAGTAAAACGGGTACCCAGCGACTCATTTCATTACCCGGGTTATTATCAACGGGCGGGTACCCGTTCACAGCCCTAGAGAAGCCAATAGGTTGCATAATTTAAAATGCAGTGTGTACTTGATCTGCATTAACTGTATTCCTAAATTACCATCATTTCATAAAACTATTGTTTTACTATATACATATATTTCTGATAGTGTATGCTGTTGTAGCTGCTTCTACAGCCATGTTTTGTAGAGAATTGAAAACCCATCAAAACAAACCTGGTTTATTCAAATCCGATGATTACTTCTCGAGTTACAGGAATTTTAAGAATTATTTTGGTGGCCATCTTGAACACGCCATGACAGGTGACTATTTGCTTCTGAACATGTGCCCCGGTGAAATAACATTCTAAACTATGTCTTTTACTAGCTCCTAATGCTGGTTTCAGTCTTTGAAATATTTTCACGCTTGTTCCACGGACTATGGGTGGTGAAGATCCAGCTAGATACATGCCTATCTAGAATTGACAATAATTGGAGGTTAAAGAGGTTGCCAATAGGGAGCACTACTGGGCTGGGTGGATCCAGCTAGATCCACGCCTGTCTAGAGTTACAAGACAATCAGAGGTTTGTATTCTTACCAAAAATCCAGCAAATGATGTCATAAATCCTTCTTTTGTTAATTCCCATGCCCCACCAAATTCTTCCTCGTCTACGGACTGGAAGTTGGTGAAGTAGAGGTAAATAAGACCCGCATTAACCAATGCAAACCTGAAATTAAAAAAATTGTGACTGATTGATTGACTAAATGTGTAGGCCTATGTATTATTTTTATATTTAAACAATTAGGAAAACGCCAAAGTCGTTGTTTGACGAGTGAGTGAGCCATTATTATTATTATTATTATTATTATTAAGCGAGCGAAGCGAGCGTTTCCATTTGACTCTGCCGGAAAAAATAGTCACTGTTTTTTTTTTTTTTTTTGTTTGTTTGTTTTTTTTTTGTTTGTATGTCTCGCGATAACGTTCGAACGGAAGCTCGGATCGAGTTGAAATTTTCACCATCCGCAAGCTTTGTTCTCGATTGAATGCCATTAGTTTTGTGGCAAAATCGTTCAAAAAGTTAAAAAGTTACATTAAAGTTAATCGAAAGTTTTTTTTTCAAACTTCACGGCGACAAAATCTGAGATGGCCAAATCATTTAGAATGTCCGTCCGGTCACGAATATGTTAATTTTATTTTGATCCGATAAGTAGTGTAGATGGAAATTACATTCATTATAACAAAGTACGGTTACCATGGCAACGGAAAGTCGTGCAGCTTTTTTGGCTCATGATAGCGGTCGAACGGAGGCTCGGATCGAGTTGAAATTTTCACCATCCGCAAGCTTTGTTCTCGATTGAATGCCATAAGTTTTGTGGCAAAATCGTTCAAAAAGTTAAAAAGTTACATTAAAGTTAATCGAAAGTTTTTTTTTTCAAACTCAACGGCGACAAAATCTGAGATAGCCAAATCATTTAGAATGTCCGTCCGGTCACGAATATGTTAATTTTATTTTGATCCGATAAGTAGTGTAGGTGGAAATTACATTATAACAAAAGTAACGTTGCCATGGCAACGAAAAGACGCGCGAAGTTTCTAATACACTGCCACCTAGAAGTAATCAAAATACTTTCGAGGAAGCAGTCTATTATTTGTCAACAAAGAGTTTAAATAGTTTTCCCAAGGAGTCAAGGTCCTCTAGATGGCGGTGGATTTTAAAGTAAAGATTTAAACACGGGTTTACCCAAATACCTTGGCAATAATAAATAATACTGGAAACGCGAACGTCGTAAATTTTAAAATTAAAAAAAATGTGCAATGTGGGTCTAGCTATAGCACGTGCTCGCTTATCAACGCGTCCAACTGAGCGTTTCCTAGTTATTATCATTATTATCATTATTATTATTATTGGATGTATTTCAACAAACTCGGTTAAAACCGGAGCTAACATGTTGTACGGACTTACGTCAAGTACTTCCATGTGTACCTATTACATACATTATTACTTTTCTAAAATAAGTCATTTATAAATTCTAATATTGTTTGTAGATGATGTTTTCTTTCTGCTGTGTACGGTCGTGGCCGATTTCTCGTCGCCATCCTAGCATTTGCTCTTCGGACTATGGGAAACCACGAAAACCATGTCAGGATGGAAGCTGTCTCGAAATCTCGAAGTATCATTCTTAGTTTAGAAATTACGAACTATTCTACACGTGTTGAGTATTACTGCCTTTTGAGTCTCGATGTATACATTGGGTTGAAGATCTAGTTGTTTAATGCTTTCATGTAGCTTCTTCGGTATGATGCCGTTGGCTGATATAATGAATGGGATTGTATTTACCTTTTTCTGTTTCCACATCTTCTTGATCTCAATTGCAAGTTCACTATACTTGTCAATTTTTTTCTTCCACGTGGTCTCGACGTTATGGCACATTGGGATAGCAACGTCGATAATGGTAGTTTCTTGTTTCTTCTTTCTTCTTGTCAATTATTATTAAATCCGGTCTGTTGTGATGTATCGTTTGGTCTGTTATAACTGTGCGGTCGTAATATAATTTGTAATCTTTACTATCTAGTACTTTCTCTGGTTTGTATTTGTAGTAAGGTGTGTGTGTGTCAATGAGGTTGTACTTGATTGCTAGTTTTTGATGAATAATGTTAGCTACTTGGTTATGTCTGTAGAGGTAATCTGTTTGACATAGTGACTTGCACCCGGATATGATGTGTTCGATTGTTTCACCCTTTGCACTACATTTTCTACATTGATCGTTTACTGTCGCATCTTGTATTATGTATTTTTTATTGTTCGTCGCAATCACTCTGTCTTGAATAGCCATCATAAAACCTTCTGTTTCTCCAAATAGTTCCCCGTTGTTTAACCACCTATTTGATGCTTTAATATCTACGTGACCTTTGTGTAGTTCATCATAATGTCTCTTGTGTAGGGTCTTTTCTGAGAGACGTAACTCTTTTGAAGCGTCAGTTATGAGTTTCCCTTGTAGATTGACATTTTCGTTTGCTAGATTGAGTGGAGTTAATGATTTGTCAGCTAGCACTACAGCCCTATGAAGTGTGGATTGGTTGCTCTTTGTAAAAAAGTATTTTCTTAAAATGTCTATTTGTTTATAATATAAGTTGTTCAGATCAATTATTATTATTATTATTATTATTATTATTATTATTATTATTATTTTTATTATTATTATTTATTTAACAATTTCTTAGGTACAATAATTCATATAGATACAGACTTACGCTGGAGTGTGGACACAGGTAGATCTACATCTATATGCAAATATTACTAAGACATTATTAAGCAGGTTAGAAAGAGCTAAAAGCTCCATGACACATAGTGCTAAACCTGCTTTTTAAACTAATTAAAAATATAAAACTAACTTAAATGAGGGTGATAATAGACGATAGTGCAGAGTATAGTAGAGTAGAAGAAATGGAAACGTGGGTGAGTTTTTTTATGAACCAAGCAACAAAACATAATAATATACCGAACTCATGTACCAAGGAATGGCAGTGTTTGTCAATACAAATGTCATTAGTTAATCAATCCCTTTATGTGACGTGCATACTTAGCCAGAGGGGCGCACTTGATTGACTTATCCACAGAATTCCAATTCGCAGCAACACGATACCAATACCCAGCCTGATATGAATTAGTCCTAGCAAAGGGTGGGACTAAGTTCACACCACGACTGTCTACTTTTCTGTAGTCTTTTTAAGGGGTCAACATCTATGTTACGTGTGAAGCACTTTTTTATAAACATAAGGTCTACCTAATTGGCATATTGCTCATGTGTTGAGTACCCTGTAACCTCCCATTTCCTGCCCCTACCTAAGGCTGGATCTAGAGAGCTGGATCTTTCCTCCCTAGCCCATCATAGGCTAGAGTAGTGCATTATGGCCTTACAGATGACGCGCCCTTTACCAACTAAACTCATACCCCTATAATTTATATGTATATATACTAGGAAGCTTCGCAAACGCTGTTTCAGGCGCGTTGTTGGATGAGCGTATGATTTTTTAAGTGTAAAATTGCGATTTTCATATTATTATTTTTCGATTGCGCTCAAATTTTACATAAATATATAAATTCATAAAATTGAGGTTCTGTAAAAATATCATCACAATCAAATTAAGCATGAGATGTTATAAGTCGAAGAAAAAAAAAAAAAGCGTAAAATTGCGATTTTCATAAGAAATTATTTTTCAATTGCACTCAAATTTCACACCAATATATTAATTCATAAAATTAAGGTTCTGTGAAAAAATCATTACAATCGGGTAAAGCATGTAGGTATTATCAGTCGAAGAATGCTTAAAAAATAAAAAATAAATCGTAAAATTGTGATTTTCGTAAGAAATAATTTTTCGATTGCGCTCAAATTTTACAAGAATATATTAATTCATAAAATTAAGGTTTTGTGAAAAAATCATAACAATCGGATAAAGCATGTACTAGTTGTTATAAGTAGAAGAAATTTTTTAAAAATCGAAAAAAATCGTAAAATTGCGATTTTAATAAGAAATAATTTTTCGATTGCACTAAAAAACATGGCAGTTCTAAGTTCAGAGATTTCGAAGGCCTCCCATAAAATTTCATCGCAATTGGAGTATCGGTTTAGCCGGAATCGTGTGAACAAACACACAAAAATACAAAAAAAAGAAAGAAAAAAAAACATTCCGGATTTTTTTCTCCAGTGTAGTGAAATGGAATCTTCGCTTCGCTCGCTACGCTCGCTACGCTCATCCAATCAATCAACTTAAATGAAAATGTTCCCGAGTAGGCCCTACTTAATACATGACTAGTTCACTCTTTAATAACGACTTTGGCATTTTCCTAGTCTAGTTGGTAAAGGGGTATTTACTATTTAACCGCTAAACTCAAGAAATATATTTCATTCAGGCTAACTAGTAATGAATTTAGCAATTAACAGAAAAATTATTGGGGCCACCATTACCTCCCAAAAAATTGTCAAACATGACATTTTTCGAGTTAGGTCCTATCGGCAAAAATCTCCAAAGGCCCATAAGAAATAACATTGGAATCATCTTTATGCCCCGTGACCTTGGAGGATTTTGATCCAAAAAAATATTGGCCATTATTGACGTACTCTACATCCTTCTCTGTAAATTCTCTATATTTTGTTTTGTAATTTGGGCAAGTAGTTCGGTCAAAATATGCTGATTACCAAGATGGGGTGTGATTTTGGATTGCATATTTTTGCGTGTTTGAGGGTATATTTGGGCACAGTTTCAAGACATGATGTAAAAAATGGGCATTTTAGATTGGTACTATGCTCTAGTATCTATGTGGACCAAAAAAGAAGCAGGTTAAAGCCGATTTAAGAAATTTCCCAAAACACCAATTTTCGCAAATTTCTGGATACGAAACTAAAACAATTCCTGTTAACCCTCCGTCACTCGCGCGGAATTTCTCAACACCATCCCTCGCGTGAGGTTTCTCAAACCCCAAACTATTTTGGGCTGTAATTAGTGCAGTAGGATGTTTTGGATTTTTCTGTCTGTGCTCATATGATTTGTGGAACTACTAAGTAGGTGGTTGTTACTGGGAGGGTAGTGAAATAAAATGCAGTGAACATTTTGTATGAAATATTTTTTAATTGAATATTTCAGATTACAAAAATGGACATTTTCAAAATACTATTAAAAAAGGTGTCAAAATAATTTAATTTAAAGTTTTGTTTTACACTTTAGGCCTAGTAATAATCATGAACCAGTTAATAAATTGCAAGAAGAATTTTTCCAAAATTCCAAAATTTAAAAATTTAAGCCAAAATAGCATTGAGTTTCCCTATGCAGTAACTGTAACGTGATCACTCGCACGGGGTTTCAGCAACTCCAGCCACGTTCAGAACCGCAATATAACAACACTAAAAGCCCTAATGATTACAGGGTTATGAATTTTGCTAACTTGAAGTGTGACTTGAAGGTAATGAGAATCTAGAGTCGGTAAAACAGTCCGATGCAGAGAAACAGAGTCGAATGTAGACCCTGGGGTTTGTAGAACCCCACTTAAGAGCCCGTATCACGGAGCCATTTTAGAACAAGAAAAATGCCAACTTTGACCACATTTTTAAAGAAAACCATTCACAATATTTGAATCGGGTAAGTTGCATTGTTCAAGTTGGACTTTAAACTTAAACCTTTTCGCAATCACATTTTTATTTTAATGATCAATTTTATGTAAAACAAAGCACAAACTAATGCTTCATTATCTTGGAAACTAAAAGAGATAGAACGATCTGACTTGCGAAAAGGTTTAAGTTTTTGAAAAACACATTTCCCAATGTCCATATCTCGGAGAATAAATTTATAGTAAACTCAAAAAATTTGGCCGAAGTTTGATTGAATGTGCTACTATCTAGCAGCGACCGCCTAAACTTCGTGAACGTTGACCGTTTTTTATGTGTCTTTCCCCGAGTCCAGCCAGCTATTTGGAAATGACCCGTCTGGCCGTCTTCCTTTCAAAGACTGCTTTTGTTGAGAAAATGAAAGGGCTCGTCGTAGGAAACCAGTCACAAGTTCTCCAGTTATTGATGATTTGTAAAGATAAAACTTGTTGTCAAGGGTTGGGTCGTTCTAGTCGTAGATGAGCTTACATCTAATTGTAATAGTGGAGGAATAATCGTTTTGCGTTGACATGGTTTTCGTTTGGGAACCAAACAGGAACTAAACAACAACTGGGCTTGTAGGACCTACTAAAAACCTGAACACGAAATTAGGACAATAAACAAAACAAACAAAAAATACCAAATTAATTAATAGGTATAAAATGTATAATTGAAATTAATTCAGATGAATCAAATATTGAAACTTGGAAAAGGAAAAAAAGAAAACAGTAAATAGAAGAAGATACTCGGAGCTGAGACTGAGCTGAGACAAAGGAGTGTTTAAACAATAAAAAATAATAGCTCAAAATTGTATTACACCTAGAACTTTTATTTTTTTATTAACTCAAAATTTTCATATAACCGCCTTCCTGTCCTGTCCCGTCACCCAAAAAACTGTTTTCCCTTTTTTATGTAATTTCCTTTTTCATTCAACCAACTTTCAGCCATTTTCCTTTGACTTTCAAAATGTCGTCAATAATGCTCTGGAATAGACTGAACCAAAACTCTTCGTTCCCAAGAAGATTGGGTATATAAAAGTAATTTTTCCAAATCAAACATCGTTTTTTTTTTGTAAATAGTATAGTATGATACAACATTGTAATTCTATTGACTTAACAATTACTATAATTTTATTTTAAAATTTTTGATATAATTTTTGCGTCCTCCCCCAAATTAACCACTGCTCAACATTTGTCTTCAGTTCTCTTTTGGCACTTGTCACGTGAAGATCGAGTTTTAGATCATACGAGATTATATTATTTTATTGGCCTATATTGTTCGGAAAAACAATGCTGCTCGAGTTAGTGCTTGTTGTATAATTTGACAAAACAATAAGTGTACGCCCGTCAAGTACTAGTGCTGGAACACTGACTTGGATGTTGTCCGACGGAGTTGTTTGCGTGTTGTTTGTTTAGATCAGTCGGAAGAAAAATTAACCCCAAATACAAAAATTTGTAAAAAAAAAAAAAAAAAACGGCAGCCAAGCTCTCCTTCAAAAGTCTTTGGCTGTGAATGTTGTGAGATATAGAATTTGAGCCAGTCTTTTCATTCTTCCTCCATAGTTTCGCATTGAAAAGAAGAAAGTTCATTTCGCCTGTTGACGAGCGCCAAGCCAACCATTTTTGTGGTAAAAAAAAGTAAAAATTTTTAACTCAAAATCATAAAAAAATTAAATGGCCATTGAATTTGGTTCATTATAAGAACTTTAAAAAGTCAATAGCCAAGTAATTTTTTAAAATGATTTTGAGTTGAAAATTTTCACTTTGTTTACCACGAAAATGGTTGGCTTGGCACTCGTCAACAGGCGAAATGATCTTATTTCTTTTCAATGCGAAACTAGGGAGGAAGAAGGAAAAGATTGGCTCAAATTCTATATCTCACAACATTCACAGCCAAAGACTTTTGAAGGAGAGCCTGGGTGCCGTTTTTCACAAATTTTTGTATTTGGGGGGATATCACATCTTTTTGCTGTTTGTTTTATATCAAGGCGGGAAATACTTATAAACGAAAATTAAAAGAATGAGGGAAATTTCAAATGTAATTTTCCATCCAAATTGCTCGGATGTACAGCTTAGACGGAGTTTTATTCACTTTCTAATTACGTAACTAGATATCAATACATTTCGGTGAAGTAAACAAAGAAACGATTTCTTACCAAAATTAAATTAAATAGTTTATTATACTAGTCTTTTGTAAGAATTAAATTGGTGGCTGCATAGCTCAGTTTGTAAGTGCCTAGCCTGGACGGCTAAGGTCATGCCAAATTTCATGCTGATAACTCATTAGGTGCCTTCATGGTGAATGCTGGAAATCAAGGTAAAAATAATATAAACTTTTAGGGAAGGGGGTTGAAAAAATGTGGTTTAGGAAATGAGAATAGGCCGATTGGGTTAAAACACATTAAAACATAATTTTAATAACTAATTAGAATAAAAAATAATTTTGGTAAGAGCTATGAATTATTCCAATTTAAGGGGATGATTAAGGGGGTGTTGAGGGTGGAATATCGCTTGCCTCTCGGCGGGTTATTTTTATATTATTATCTACCATCATGCTAAATTTCATGCTGATAACTCATTAGGTGCCTTCATGGTGAATGCTGGAAATCAAGGTAAAAATAATATAAACTATTGGGGATGGGGGTTGAAAAAATGTGGTTTAGGAAATGAGAATTTCCGATTGGGTTAAAACACATTAAAACATATTTTAATAACTAATTTGAATAAAAAATCAAATTTGGGTTAGAGCTATGAATTATTCCAATTTTAGGAGGTGATTTATGGGGTGTTGGAGGTGGAATATCGCTTGCCTCTCGGCGGATTATTGATTCTGATGTTTTTATCTAACCCCATGCCAAATTTCGCGCATGGAGCCCATGTGTTAGATATTTATTAATGGTTTTGAATTTAAATGGTTTTGGATTTGGTTTTGAAAGCAAGTGATTGCGTCTAAAGTACATCTCAGTGTGGTCCAAGTTTCATAGTTTTAGGATTTAGGCCTACCGTTTTCTCTGTAGGCTTTTATTCCTAACCCCAAGAATTAGCTAGCCAGCCAGCTAGCCGGAAGGTTTTTACGATTTTGAATCACCTTTTTAACACAGAACGGGTTATCGAATCGGCTGAATTTTTTTGGTAGGTCATGGACTACATATCAGGTTATATACCGAGTTTCAAGATTGTAAATTTTTCGTGGCGGCGTGTGCAGATAGCTGAAAACCCCCCAACTCGGGTAGGCGTAAACAGGGTCTCGAGTTAGTCATCGCCTAGCAGTCGCGTGCGCTTGGCTGCGGGCGACCGACCGTCGCACTAGATAGCAACTAAGGTAAACATTCTTATAATATTCGTGTGTAATACATTCACACAGAACACATCTCCCCCCCCCCCACCCCCGTGTCTACCATTTACTTATACACATAGGTATATTTGTAGGCACTACATTAAAATGTAATTAAAAATGTAAACACATTGATGAATGATTATTATACGTATTAGAATACGCCCATCGAGGACATATTTTGTTTAAGTCAATTATTTACAACATACATATATATATATATATATAAATAGTAAACAATATTATGCACGCACTCAGGGGATGGGACATGAATCATTTTCTACGTTTTTTAAACGTTTTTAATTTTATTATTTATGACACATTAACAATACATTATATAGGTTTTTTAACCATGTGTTGTGATGGAAAGTTACTCAAGATACACAGTTCTTATTATCTCGGGATATGAACCTCATTCTAACCAAGCAATGCGGACTGTCGATTACTATCGCAATGTTTACTTTGTCGTTGAATGAATATTGATCTGAGTGATAATCTCGTTTTAGTTCTAAACAAATAAATTTTAAACAGAGTGGACGGATGGACCTATTATTATACTTTTACGTGTGTATTTGTTTATGAAACAGGGAAGGCCTACTGCCAAGAGGTATCATTTTAAACACAATTTGAATATTGCTTCAAATATGCAATTCAGATTGTAAACAAATAAATAAATAACATACAAATCGAGATTAAAATATTCAATGCAATTATTTTTATGTGCACGCAAACCTATTGTAACCCTAAGCCATTCAAAACCACGATCCCCCGGAGTCAGAGCGGGCAGGTAAACTCAAACATATTCGCTGGCGCCAGTTCCCTTTGTAAGATGCTGCATGATTGACAACTGCAAACCCGCCAACTAGTCGTTAGAGCTGCTAGCAACTTTACCGATAATACGAAGGAAAAGAATTCTACCACCCATGATACGAAGTCTTAAACTGTTATTTTAGTGTAGTATTGTGCTATAGATCATGTGGTAAAAAATAATTATTTGAATTAATAGTCCCTTTAAGGCGCCAAAGATGTACTGGATGGATTTTTTAACTAACAACCCAAAGTTACTGAACGGGGTGGGGAAACTGAAACATGAATTTACAATCTTGCTCCGAGAAGATGCCGTGTCATATGCCGTAGCAGCTCCTAGGCGGATTGCTCTACCACTTTGAGGCCAAGTCAAAGAAGAACTAGAGAAAATGGTTCAAGATGGTATAATTACGCCAGTCAAAGAACCTACTGATTGGTGCGCCTCATTAGTTGTGGTTCCAAACCCGATAAAAGTGTGCGCATATGTGTCGATTACACCGAATTAAATAAAAGCATTCACCGTGAATGACATACCTACACTGCCTTTTATTGAAGAAACGCTAGCGCAAATCGAAGACGCCAAATACTTTTCGAAGCTTGACGCAAGTAAGGGATTCTATCAGGTTCTTCTAAAGGAAGTGTGTGGCTCGTTGGTCTTGTTGTAAGCGTATCTGCTTCCAATGCAGAAGGTCCAGGGTTCGATTCCCGCTAAAGTCAGATGTTTTTTAACTTCTGATTTGGACTTAGGTTCATTAGTTCTTGTCTTAGGAGTTTGTAAACGGTGACTTTGGAGCCGTCCTAGCAACGAAGCACATAATAAATTTCAGAGTTGTTCAGAATTGGCCTTGTTGATTCTGGCGTTGATTCGCGGGTGTTTGCACTGTCCATACCACTGATTGCTATATTTCCTATTAAAAAATATTGATCTTTGGTTGGTTATCGCTCACTCGTCGATTGCGTCGGGGCCTGCAGGGTTCGCTTGGTCGCTTTGATTTAAAGTCCCCCACTGAAAATCAGTTATATAACTGATTGGGTAGACTCTAAATAAAATGTATTTATTTATTAAGTCGGCAAGACTGACCACCTTCATATCACCGCAAGGAAGATATTTCTTCAATAGAATGCCTTTTGGTATTTGCTCAGGGCCTGAGCACTATCAAAAGAAGATAACGCAGGTACTAGAAGGCCTTAAAGGTGTGTGCAACCAAATAAGATGACATTCTTATCTATAATCGCACACAGAAAGAGTACGACGAAAACCTAGATGCTGTTCTGAAGCGACTAGAAGAGGAAAACATAACTCTAAATAAAAGCAAGTGCCAATTTAATGTTCCTAGTGTACAATTCTTAGGACATATAATCAGCAAAGATGGGATTAAATCAGATCCATCCGAAGTAGAGGCTATAAAAGCCATGAAGAATCCGGATAACGTAGAAGAACTTCGCCGATTTCTAGGCACAATCAACTTTCTGCTGAAGTTTCTTCCAAACGTAGCCAAATTAACCAAACCATTGCGAGATCTTTTGAGCAAGAAAAACGATTGGATTTGGGGACCTCAACAGGAACACGCGTTCCAGCAGTTGAAAGAGTTGGTATCCAATACACCAACACTGGCAATGTACAACCCTAATAGAGTTACTCGTGTTACGTCTGATGCCTCATCATATGGATTAGGTGCCGTTCTTGAGCAAAAAGAGAATGATTCATGGCGGCCAGTCATCTACGCGTCAAGAAGTTTGACTCCTACAGAGGGAAGATGGGCCCAAATAGAAAAAGAAGCACTCGGGATCACATGCTTGTGAACGTTTCTACGATTACATCATCGGGATGAAGTTCCAGATAAACACGGATCATAAGCCTCTCATCACGTTCGGATCTAAGCCAATAGCAGAAATGACTCCTAGACTTCAAAGGCTCAGTATGAGAATGCTTAGGTTCGATTACGACATCAAGTATATACCAGGCAAAGAACTGTACACTGCCGATATTCTTTCCCAAGATCCGATACGTGGTACAACGAACAACGAAGACAAGTTTCTAGAAGAAGCGGTCGAAGCCTATGTTCACAGCATATAGCTAACTTGCCTGCTACAGACTTTAAGATCGAAGAGATTATAGTGCAGCAAGAAGCAGACAATACTTGTGCAACCGTGAAAAGTTTCGTAACTGATAATTAGCCGAACCAGGCAAGAAAGAATTCTCAATTCTCGCAGTATGCAAAATACAAGGATGAATTAGTGATTGCAGATGACCTAATCTTGAAAGGGAATCGATTACTTATTCCAGTCAGCATGCGCCAAGAGATTCTAACAAGACTACATGCGGGACATTTGGGATTGTCTAAATGTTGTCGCAGAGTGAGGGAGTCTGTATGATGGCCAACCATAAACGAAGACCTTCAGACACTGATACCTAAGTGCAAGACCTGTATTGAACACAGACAAGCAACCCTGTGGAAACCCTGATCAGTACAGTGCTACCTGAAGGACCCTGGATGTGTGTTGGAGCTGATATTCTTACTATCGAAGGACGTAACTACCTTACAGTAGAAGACTATTTATCACGATATCCGGAGGTGGTCCTACTTCAGAACATGACTTAAATGCACATCATAAATAAGATTAAAGGGATATTTGCACGATTTAGTATACTGAAGATCCTACGTGCAGATAATGGAAGTCAATTTGATTGTAAAGAATTCCGAGAATTTGGAAAACAATATGGATTTACGCTGACAACAAGCAGCCCAAGATACGCGAAAAGCAACGGGTTTGCTGAAGCCAGTGTAAAGTTGGTGAAAAAGATTCTGCAGAAGAGCAAGGTAGAGAATCCTAACTTAGCCTTACTTGCATATCGCACATCACCGCTAGTCGGGATACAGTCCATCCGAACTACTTTTCGGTCAGAAATTAAGAACTAACATCCCAACACATCCATCATCTCTGGAGCCAAAATGGCCGGACTTAAAGAAGTTTTGAGAGAAAGATAGGGAGCTGAAAGAGAGACAAAAGAGAAATCACGACTCTCGGCATAAAGCAGTAGAGCTTCCTGAATTACAACGAGGAGAAGAAGTGTGGATAACAGACCTAAAAAGATATGGTAAAGTCATCAAGATGACGGAAGAACCTCGCTCCTACCTCCTGAAATCTGTAGGAAGAGTTATACGACAAAACCGGTTCCACCAAATCCTAAAGGCAAAATCCACAGCCCAGAGCAAATGCCGTCCGTATCCATTCATTCCTCCTTACAGCAATTCTCAGGACAATTCCTTATCCATTCCTAGTTCTAACCAACCTCCAGTTGCTGTATCTAGCCAGTCACTTGACAGTACAACTGGACCTACAAATGGACCCTTGGAGTTACCAGGTGAGCTACCCGAGCAGCCCGTGTCTCCAAGAAAGAGTTTGGCCCCGACCCAGACGGAAGCCAGACGGGAAAGACCACTCGTTCCGGTAGGAGGGTCAAGCAAACACTGAAGATGAATCTATGAGTTATTTCTGTTCTTCACATTAAATTAGATTTATTATAATCTTTGCATTATTAAGCGAGCGAAGCGAGCGTTTCCATTTGACTCTGCCGGAAAAAAATAGTCACCGTTTTTTTTTTTTTTTGTTTGTATGTCTTGCTATAACATTCGAATGGAGGTTCGGATTGAGTTGAAATTTGGACCATTCGCAAGCTTCGATCTGGATTGAATGCCATTAGTTTTGTGGCAAAATCGTTCAAAAAGTTACAAAGCTACATTAAAGTTAATCAAAAGTTTTTTTTTCAAACTAAACGGCAAAAAATCTGAGGTGGCCAAATCATTTAGAATGTCCGTTCGGTCACGAATATGTTAATTTAATTTTGATCCAATAAGTAGTGTAGATGGAAATTACATTTTAACTAGGAAACGCTCAGTTGGACGCATTGACACGCACGTGCTATAGCTAGACCCACATTGCACATTCTTTTTATTTTAAAATTTGCGACGTTCGCTGTCCACGGGGCCAAGTTTCCAATATTATTTATTATTGGCTAGGTATTTGGGTAAACCCGAGGGTAAACCTTTACTTTGTGGATAAAATCCACCTACATTTAGTGGACCTTGACATCATTTCTTTGGGAAAACTATTTTAACTCTTTGGTAACAAATAATACACTGCTTCTTCGATAGTATTTTGAAAATATTTTACACAAGATGTTATTACATGAAGTGGATGCATCTGAAGGTTTAGGTGCAAACCAGCATGGTTTCAGGAAAGGTAGGTCAACGCAAAGTGCCCTTCTAGCATTTACAGATTTTATCTATAAAGGGATTGATAAACGTAATGGTAAGGTTGGAGCTGTCTTTGTTGATCTTAGGAAAACATTTGATTCAGTGCCTTTTTTACCTCTTTTAATAAAATTAAAAACCAGGTATAACGTAAGTCTTTATTTGTTATCAATTTTGGCGGATTATTTTTTAAAAAGAAAAATGTTTATAAATCTTGCAAAATATAGTTCAAAAGTATTCAATATATTTTGTGGAGTACCCCAAGGATCAATATTAGGACCCCTATTATTTATTCTTTATATAGATGATATATCTACTATAATGGGAGGAATCAATTATATCTTATATGCTGATGACTTGGTCTTTTATTTAGAAGGTGTGGATGTCGAAGAGATCGTAAGACGTCTTCAAGAAGTTCTAAAGAGGATGGATGATTGGTTAAAAACTCAGGAACTTGATATTAATTATAGCAAAACAAATTTTATGATTTTTCATAAGGCTAATGATAGAAGCATGAATGATATTCATTTGACGTTGAATTGTAATGGTAAGTTAATTTCTAGAGTGTATGAATTTAAATATCTTGGAGTTTTCTTAGATTGTAATTTAAATTTTAAGAAACGTTATGAATTTGTGTGTAATAAAGTATCATCAGCAATTGGAATTATAAGTAGAATGAAGAGGTTTGTAACTGAGAGAATGTTGAGGTTACTTGTAGATTCTTATATTCACTCGATTATTGATTAGTGGTTTGGGCAGTAAGACCTTCTACTGAGTATGTTGTACTCCAGAAGAGAATTGACCATCTGTGTGATTCATTTCCCTTGAGCCAAGAATTGCAGTCTGATTGTTTCATGACGTTTCAAAGGATGAAGTATAGCGTGCTGGTAAATACATACAAAGTATTGAAAGATATGTTTTTAGGTATTCTACCCAATATTTTTAACATTGTTGATCGTGATAGAAATTCTACTTTAATAAACTCATTGGAAGTTCCTAGATTAAATTCTGAAGCATTAAGAAAGTCATTTATGTACAGAGGCGTATCCTATTGGAATTCAATTTCTTATGATATTAGAAGTCAGTTTACTGATCTAGGAATTGTACAATTTAAACGTAAAATTGAAGTTAGTTAGTTAGTTAGTTAGTACTTAGTTGGGGTTTAAGGGCACAAAACAGTCAAGTTATCAGTGCCCATCAAATTTTCTGATTGCTAAATATATATGAATTTCAAATTGAATTTAGAAGGTTTACTTTACGTAAGAAATTAATAACATTATCGCTTGTCATGGAGTTGTCTGATAAAATTTCTTTGAGGGAAGGTTTTAATTTAAAATCTTTTCTATCACTACTATATTTTGTACAGGTTTCTAAAACGTGTTTAATAGTTAAAACTTCGCCACACTCATCACAAATGGGAGGATCTTCACCTGGTGAAGATCCGATATAGAGGATCTTAGAGGATACGTGAGTGAGGTATGTGTGCCCGATTCTTAAACGAGCCAGAACCATTTCTTCACGGCGAGAGGAGCGACGTGAAGAGATCCAGGCTGCCGTGCTATTCTTGATTTGACGCAATTTATTGTTTTCAATCTTGTTCCAGGAATATTGCCATTGCTCTTTAAGAGGCTTGGGTGCGATTTAAATACCACTCCGATCGTGCCATGTGCAGTACTTTCATACTTTTCAAACTATGGACAGGGAAATCATTATATTTTCATTCTGTTTTTTTCCTCTGATAGATAACTAAATTCTTATTTCTCGTACATAGCCCTTTTGTTCATTTAAGTCATAACATTTCCCCCACGAGTCCTCAAAGTCCATAGAAAATGGTCATTTCCGGTCAAAGTTTACTGCCCTTGTGTGACCAAAGAGGAGTAATTTTGCAAAATCAGGCCATGTACGTAGAATAACAGTTTATTTTTGAGTAAAATAAAAAAAAAATTTATTGAAATCGGACGAAAAATGTAGACGAAGTTTGAAAAGTACGAACGCCTTGCAAAGCACACTTTTGGCTCCATTTGGTGGCGCTCTCTTGTGAAATTCGATCGTGTCTACTTCGAAGCAAGTAGGGGAGGCAATGTGGGCGGGATCTGGACACCGGATGTGCTTGTCATCAGATTACATAAACACAATCTGCTATTTTGAGGTTTGCTTGCAGCTTTTTACACCGTTGTAAGAATTCTATAATATTCGCTACCAGAAATTAACGATGATGATTATTGTTGTTCAACATCACTTTTATTGAGATCATGCTATTCGGACTATGAGTGTTGATAGACGAGAGTGAAGAACAATAATTACAGATAACCTATGCCTTGAGCGGGATTCGAATCCGTGTCGTGCTAGTGTAATTCGCCAGCGTCCCTAGACACTAATATATGCGACCGCGGACGATATCAGAATTTGAGACTGTCTAAATATGTATATTGCATTCTTTAAGAGAATATAGGATATGTGAAAATAGGCAGTATTTTGAATATAACGTTGACTTCCAGCAAATTGCTGTTTTCTCGGCCGTTAATCAACCGATTGGCATGAAATCTTCAGCAATTGAGAAGGTTTTCTATAGAGCCCTCTGGTGCTGGATTTTAAGAAAATGTATACATTTATCTAGCATGAATTTTTTTAAATGGCAACATTTTTACAAAAATACTGTTTCACGCGCTGTTTCATGGAACTTTAAAAAATACTCCCAGACTCTTATTTCAGAAAACTTTACACTATCGCCCTGAATTGATGAATTTGCTCTTCAACCCAGTCAACAGAATTGTTCTATCGCCAACCGTTTAGGAAAAAACAGCAATTTCCCAGGCATTGTTTTGCGTTATTTCTTTCGACTGTAGTCCGCTAGATGGCGTAGGCGCTGCGAAAAAGTCTTGAGACGATTTCGTGTTCGAGCGAGTGTTTTGTGGAATTTGAGGGGAGGTAAACTGACAGTATCTTGTTACGCGTAGGAAGTCAATGTAACTGGCCAAGGAATTTCCGTCGTAAAATCTATGCCAGAACCGGGATTTGTGACAAGGACCTTGGAGCATTGGATTGGAACTATGCATATAGGACACTATTTATCATATTATTTTGTCCACACCAACTATTATCAAAATAAAAATATGTTTATTGTTCTTGTTCTTGTTTGTTGTAAGTAGTCTATACTATTTTTCAATGTTCTATGCATTGTGTTTAGTGCAAGTGGTGATGCCATGTTGTTTATTTTCCTTTGAAAAAACGAATTTTTGGCCGGATTAATCAATTAGATCGGCGATGACAATGGTAAAAATGAAGTGCCCCCATTTAGTTTATGAAACTGACGGTCTTGAAAAGTATCTGCACAAACAAGAATTTGAACCCTGGACCTTGTGCATCGGAAGCAAGAACTGTCCCTAAGGACCTCATTTATCATATTCGAAATTATTTATAATTTATTATTGTTATGATGAAGGTACAAGTAAATAATTTTAAAATATATGATTTATTTACCTAGGTAGCACCTAGTGCTAACGTTGATACGTTTCACCAGATAGATTCTTCAATGTTGGCGAATACAAACTAACGCAATAGAAGAAATCAAGATCCCTTTTTCGGTTTTAAAACAGTCCTGGCACCCTTTTCGGATACAAAATTGTCTCTACGTATTAAATATTTATGCCTTACGCAAACGGAGACGAATAATTGTTTGTAAAAACGAATAAATTAATGTAGGACCTGGTCTGCTAGATATCGCAATTTGCGGCAACGTTTTATCATAATCATTATCGGTGATTATCGTTCGGTGAATGTGTGATTGTGTTGGTCTTGGTGACGGGGAACGGGAAGAGGAGCGAGCATGTGCGTCTGGCTATCATCCTACAGCCGTCAGATAACACGTGCTGTATCACGCGAAGCGTTGATTACTTCATGAAACATATGCGCGTTATTTTGAACATCTACGTCTATTGACGTCAAGGTGGATCAAAGGGAGAGGGAAAAGACAAAGTTACGTTTCAATGCAAAAATGAGATGCCTTTTCATTGAATTAGAAGCTCGGCTTGAAGACTACAGGTCAGAAAAAATCCACGGACAAGAGAGAACGGCAAGTTTCTTGACTATAATGCCTAGTTTCTTGTTGTAGATAATCTTCTAAAAACTTGTATCGACCCCCCCCCAAAAAAAAAAAAAATACCAGGAGTTGGAATGTTTATTGCTCTTTGAGTCCCGTGTCGTAGGACTACATTCGACGATGTTTGCAAGTTGTTAAAAATGAACACGAACAACAAAATGTAATACAATCATATTCATAGCCGCTGTTCTAGAGATTGTTAAAGTGATGAGAGGTAGGACATGCGTTTTAGGCAAATTGCTTCACCGCAGGCGTCTGAAATTTCGAACATATATCACGATATACTAAATATATGGCTCTACAGTAACACATTTCAAAATTTGTTTTAAAAATAATTAATACAAAATAAATTAGTTTAAGCGAATTTCAAATTCAAAAGTCAAAATTGGGACATAATATATTCGTGATTTTGTTCTGGATGATAAGAAAAAAATTGTGAAATCTATGACCGTAGGGCGGGTGTATGTATGCTTTATTGACAACTTTGCAAAGTTTCATATATGTCGGATGCTTCTTGGCCGGGCGAATAGCTATTTGCTAACTGCAAAATGTGTCCTATTCTCTCAGAAGGCGAGATTACTTATTGAAATTACAAAACTAATATAATATAATCTGCTCGCGCTGAATATCACACTCACGCTCCGCTCACAAAAGCGGCCACTTCAATTTGAAACTAGGAGAACATTCAAAATATTTAAACTTACACCTGCCAGGTCTTTGTCTGGTATAAAATAACCTTGTCTCTTGAAAATTGCACTTCTATACATTTAGTTCATATCAATTTTCCCAAGAACACTCATGGAACGATTGCAGTCATTCTTCACATTGAAATAAAAATCAAGTCTGCAAAAGTTCTACGATAATATTTAAATCCCACACACTCACAGAGTTGAAACTATTAAATTAATCAATGACTACATCTAAGAGTGTGTACGGTATTTAAAAACTATTTACAAAATGATGTCAAAATGTGACGCGTGCTACCCACCGGTGGAGTACAGCACCCTCAAGATAACGTAATATAGCATGTTCCGAATACGTTTCTATTTGTTCGTCAATTCAATTAATAAATAGTTAAATTTGAAATCATAATAATACCAATATAACTACTTTGTCCTATATTTGATCGGAGAGGATACTGCCACAGACTACAAATTCTCATTTCACAAAATATATTTTGAAGAAACTCAAGAATCATTCTAGAATTTTGATATTCGCGATTCACATATAATTGGACTTCACAAAAAAAGAACACATTGGAGACGATGGTGATTTTTGTTTCTTAACTATCTAAGTAATGCACTAGGCTATTTGAGACGATGAGTGGAGAAAGATGAGGGTGAAGGACGAATAAAAAAACATGCGATATACGGAATTCGAACCCACGTCCTCGTAGAGCCATACGCAAACAATGTCGGAGTTGAAGAGAAATTAGATAATCATTTCTCTTCAATCGGGTCGCGACCTGATGTTGAAGTTGTAAATTTACGAATAACATTTTTTGGTTACACATCGCATTCGTTTTTTTTTTTTTAAATTTGTGCGTGGGGCTGCGGATGGAAGTTTCAGTTCTGCCCAAACGAAAAAAAATTTAAATTTGTCACTTTAACAATGTAAAATTACGTACTAGTTGATAGTGATACTGTATTTTACAATTATCTATTTACATGCTAATTTATGAAAGTAACTTTGGTAGAAATAGCGTCCAATTAGGTATTAACAATTGGCTGAATGGGATCGGCCGGAGGGCACTGGGGTAGGGGATCTATCGAATTCTTAAATTTTGCAACTTTTAAAAGCCTAAAAAAACTTCAAAAATATGTGAAATTGTCTATGCAACGTAAACCGGAGTCGTGATGGTCGTGTTCGCCCGCCCCCGCCCTTCCCCATATCCGCCCCTGTCGTACAGCCACTGTCAGTAATAAACTTTAATTTTTCCTTGACCATGGCTAAAACTAACTCAATTTTGAAATTTTGGTTCGGAGATAGTACAACCTTACAATATTTTGTTACTTGTACGCATAAATTACTTTTACGCGCTAGTGCGTGTCATGCCCCTCTTATGTAAGTGGATAGGGGGTTTATTTTGATTTCTAGTTCAGTAAAAATGCTTGGATAATATATTTTTCGTAGTAAATCATATATAATGGGATAACTTAATATTATAATATATCGCAATTATTCAAAAAGAGCACATTGCCATAAATTTTCTCGAAAAAATGTACTGAAATATAGTAATGAAACTGCTCTATCAACAAACAAAGTTGAAAGCAGTATTGAGAAGTCAGTATTTTATTCACCCCCCCTCCTCTATATTCGGATATGACAATAATTCAACTCACTGTTTTTAATGGCACACTACCAACTGTGTGTGTACTTTACACTATTTAGATCAAACAAATATGTGAAAATATATTATTTTTATTAATTTTTGTTTAACATTGTAGTAAAATGTAGTGTTGATACTGATGATATATCTATAAAATAAAACTTGAAGCTCCAAGAGATTGATAAATAATCAACCTATCATCCACCCTTCAAAAAGGCTAGAATTTTATTTTTCCTCCTCTCACCATGATGTCATGATGTCCAGAACACTGTTTTACAACATTAGTTTCAATTCAAGTGTCAACACACCGTTTTTTATGGTATTGTTAGGTATAGATGACTATGCGTTGTATGCCTAACACAACACTTGGCAAACTGGTTAGTTCAAGAAGATTGTGCCACAATAAGTGAAATAAATAAAATAACCTTTTGTTTTGATTGGCGTACAACTAACTATATTCCATCCATCTAAACACAGAAGAAATATGTACAGAATAAACCTCCTGTGAGTGTGACATCAGTGTTCCCAGACCCGATCTAAAAACTACGACGGACTGCCAAGCGACACGTCATTGCGAGTTCCGTGCATTACTTGCTGGGTCTGTGATTGTGATTGTGAAGTGTCGAGTTACTTATATCCCCCACTCCCAGTCTCACAAGGCTCGCCATCATTACCCCTCTACCCTCCCGCTTCTCCCCCGGATGCGAGATTTTTAACGGTCTAATCGGAGAAGCCCGCGTCTCTTCAAAGTACCATATTGTCTTAATAAGTAGATTAAAATTTTGATTCTCGGCAATGCAAGGTTTGTAGTGCTCCCATTCAACAATATTCATAATTACCCGCGTTGTAAGGACTACGCAAATATTGTTTACGATTAGTCTATGTAATTATATTATATAGTACCAAACCGAACCTTTATTATTCTATTTTTTAGATATCGTGTTGCGTTCTTTCAGCACGATAAAGAAAATAACATCGTTTGCTAACGCACGGTAGTCGGGCCTTTCGACCAGTCATATCCATAAATAAATACATTTTTGTAGGATGCCCGCTGCAGGATTTACACATGAGATTTAACCGGTGTGACCCTCTTCTGGGCCCCGATTCATGTACATTTTTATCCCGGTATAAGCAGAGTTAGGTGGTATAAGTGCGGTATAACTCCGAATCCAATTCATGAAGACTTATCCCGCCTCGCACGGGGATAAGAAAATAAGTAAACAGATGGCGGACATTTTAAATTTTGCGTCTATGTGTAAAACGAGAAAAGTTTTCATTACTCTCATAAAACAAATCAGAAACCGACTCGGGCCTAGGCCCAGATGTAGAAAATTATTCATAATACAACAGTGTAGGCCTAAAGTTCGATTAGCTATAGGACTTGATAAAATTAATACGAACATAACACGTTTGACAAGCCCTTGGCCTCTCCTAGGCAACCCTAGGCCTGCACGACCTTGTTTTGACACACATCCCGCACAAATAACTAGTTTTGATTACTAAAAGCCTTATGCAGATGAACAATAGTATGATAGTCCAAGGCTATTCCAAAATTTACGGCAATAATACGCCTTTTCTTTTCTTTTAATGATCTCACGCAATCTTCTGTCAATAAATAAAAATGTAAAACAAAAGATGGAGCAAATTTTTAGTGTTCTTTTTCAAATCTGCTGATTTACATGGCTGTGGAATGCAGTGGAGAAAACATTTGTTGTACTTGTTGTTGGATTGAAAATTTCTGATTGGATGAGAATTGCTCAGACTTAACCAGGCCTTATCCTGCCATGTCCTGCATTATACCGTCCTTATACCACTTATACCCGGGATAAATGTACATGAATCGGGGCCCTGGTGACTAACTAGGTAGTTTGCGGATAGGACAATTGTGAGGTGATGCCCGAGGGCTATTCAATCCCTTGCATTCGCATTAGCGACTGAGGAAAAGTTGGAAAAAAACCTTCATTCAGGATTGCCGGTCTCGACGGGATTCAAACCCGGGGTCACATCCATAGGACAGACATCACCCATGCTCTACGTAATGATTGAATTATTATTACAGAATATTTCATTTCATTATTCTGGGGGCAAGCAAGTCTGCCAAGTAATGTTTGTGGCTTGTTGGTCCAAAGGATAGCGTCCCTGCTTCCATAGCAGAAGGTCGCTCGTTCGATTCCCGACTTGAATCAACCCATAATCTATGGGAAGGGTATCGCATTACATCCACTGAGAGTGTGGCTTTGAAACTGTCTTAGCAACGAAGCACACAACAAGTTGTAAATGGTTGTTCCGAAGTAGTTATGTCTATGCTGACTCATCCGCGGGTGAATCATGGTAATCTGTGAACTGGATTTCAAATGTCCGATTATTTCGCCAATCGATGGCATCGTCAGTTCGGATCGCTTTAATTGAAGTCCGTCACTGAAATTACATCTTTTACATGCAACATGCATGTTTGCAATTATGATTTGTATTTTTTAAACCCTCATTACCGGTATATCAATTGTTTTGATTACCAGAACGATAATAATATCATGCCTAGAGGCTTGGTCGCAATTTAAACACCACTCTGAGCGTCTCAATTGCAGTTCTTCCGTACTTTACGAACTAGGGGAAGAAACATCCACATATAATTCATTTTGTTGTTTTATCTGATATAATTACATTATTATTTCTCGTACATAGCCCATTTTCCCCTGCGAGTGGGACGTGGGAGGTATATTATAAAATTACATGATCGCTTATGCACCTTGATGTTTCCAAGAATTGTTCAGATCATTAAAAAGTAAAAAGATATATATTTACGTTTTAATATTGTTCCAGGTACAGGCCTCTGAAGTAGCCGCGCGCCGCGCCACCGTCGATCCCTAGCGGCACTCGGGAGGAGTTTAGAAGGTGACACGATTTGAAAATGGCTGGTGTAAACCATAGGATCGTGCTACATTGATGCACATAAATATTACTTTGCGCACTTTATTAGTGGTTTGTTGGAAAAGGGGAGCTGCTATACGAACATTAACACTTAAATAAAGGAAAATAATGTAGATTTGTACGAAAATAATAGTAGCTTTATTATTTGTTAACTTGTACTTTCCCGCCAAGGTTGCTAGAATGCGGCAAGTGCACGGTACGCTCTTTAACCCAGGACCAAAATCAATATAATATTATTAAAATTATTGAATAAATAATGCATAGATCCTTATCAATAAAAACACACACAAAATTACACGATTCTAAATATAAAGGAACAAATAAGACGACTGATACAGTGTGAAAAGAAATGTTCGAGCAGGCCTACAATTAGATGCATGAATAATATTTGCAGATGGCTATTCTGATTTTTGAAGGAGATTTGGTTCATTACTATTTCATAGATCATGGACCTCGCCTGCCAATAACTTATTTTTATGTAAGCCTGACATTGCCTCTTATTTATTTTCTACTGTTTACGATACGTACCTACTTAAAATGTCATGCCAACATAATCAAATAAAAGTAATGGCAAAACCCCAATTAGGACACCACAAGATTTGGTTCCATATTATAACATTTACAAAAAAAACAAAAAAAAATCAGTACTTTTTTATATAACTTACATTTTAATTCAATAATAAGTATGGGATGCAGGTCATACACAACACTCGAGACTTCATACAGGAGGTTGTCGGAACAAAAACCGTCACCAGCAATCCTGACGAAAAGTTTTGTTTTGTCAATATGATGAATGCTATAGGTAATGAGTTCACTTAAATTAATTGCTCTAGTCTTTGGACATTCCTTTCTCAAGGATGACGTTAAATTGGGGTAGGACAAGTTGCCGCCCCCTCCCCCTATCGAATTTCAAGTAAGAAATAATGTACAATATACAATAATTGCTTGTACAGTACATTGTGCAAGTTTGTGCACAAAAGAGTTAACTTATTTCAAGAGATATACTCAAATTAATTCGGGGGGGGGAGAGGGGTGCTATCTTGAAGGAGTCAACCATATAGTTAATTTGATACCGTTTCAATAGTGGACATTAATGCATCGTTTGTTTGTAAACACAAACATTCAAAAATACAAACGTATTTTCAAAGATGTACTCAAATTACTTGACGAAACTCTCACAAATTTGTTGTAATTGGATGAGCGTAGCGAGCGAAGCGAAGATTCCATTTCACTACACTGGAGAAAAAAATCCGGAATGTTTTTTTTTTTTTTTTCTTTCTTTTTTTTTTTTGTATTTTTGTCTGTTTGTTAGCACGATTCCGGCTAAACCGATACTCCGATTGCGATGAAATTTTATTGAGACCTTCGAAATCTCTGAACTTAGAACTGCCACGTTTTTGAGCGCAATCGAAAAAAATTTCTCATAAAAATCGCAATTTTACGATTTTTTTCGATTTTGAAAAAATTTCTTCGATTTATAATACCTACACGCTTTGTCCGATTGTAATGATTTTTTCACAGGACCTTTATTATCTCAAATTATATATTCGTGGAAAATTTAAGCGCAATCGAAAAACTATTTCTCATGAAAATCGCAATTTTACGTGGTTTTTTTTTTTTTAAAACAATTTTTGACTTATAACACCTACATGCTTTATCCGATTGTAATGATTTTTTAACAGAACCTTAATTATATGAATCGATATATTCGTGTGAAATTTGAGCACAAATCAAATAATTATTTCTTATGAAAATCAAAAATTTTACGATTTTTTTTCTTTTTTTAAAATTACGATTAATTAAAAAAATTAAAAATTAAAGTTTATTTTTAATTTATTTTTAAATAATTAAAAAAAAATCTTCAACTTAGTAATGATTTTTTCACAGAACAGAAAATCCGCATAACACATGGCAGCTCAATGCACCAATTACGCTCATCCAACAACGCGGCGGGACTTAAGCGTTTTCCTAGTACATTTCAATTGTGAACATATTTAGTGCGTTGTCAGTGAATGTTTTGCATTTCGGCTAATAGTATCTACTATCTTTATAATGCACTAAATTTTGTGATTTTATTAATCAAATTCAAGGGTGAACATTAGTGCATAATTAACTTAAGTTAGGCCTAATGCTGAAAAAATGTCTTTTGTGCACACTTCATAAACATAAATTACTTCTTATGGCGTAACAGAAGGGTGGAAGGGGGTTATTATGGGGGAGGGTGGTTATGAACTTATGAGCACGGCTATGTTATTGGTGTGACTCAAAAAGGCTAATTTTTGGATGAGCGTAGCGAGCGAAGCGAAGATTCCATTTCACTACACTGGAGAAAAAAAATCCGGAATGTTTTTTTTTCCTTTCTTTCTTTCTTTCTTTCTGTATTTTTGTCTGTTTGTTAGCACGATTCCGGCTAAACCGATACTCCAATTGCGATGAAATTTTATGGAGGCCTTCAAAATCTCTGAACTTAGAACTGCCACGTTTTTGAGCGCCATCGAAAAATTATTTCTCATAAAAATCGCAATTTTACGATTTTTTTTGATTTTTTGAAAATTTATTTTACTTATAACATCTACATGCTTTATCCGATTTTAATGATTTTTTCACAGAACCTTAATTTTACAAATTCAGATATTCGTGTGAAATTTGAGCACAATCGAAAAATTATTTCTAATGAAAATAGAAACTTTGTGGGTTTTTTCTTTTTTAAAACAATTTATTTACTTATTACACCTACATGCTTGATCCTATTGTAATAAGTTTTTCACAGAACCTTAATTTTATTAATTTATATATTCGTGTGAAATTTGAGCGCAATCGAATAATTATTTCCTATAAAAATCCCAATTTTTTTCTTTTTTTAAAATTACGATTAATCAAAAAAATTTAAAATTTAAGTTTATTTTTTATTAAATTAAATTTAATTAAAAAAAAATTTGAACTTAGTAATAATTTTTTCACAGAACAACAGAAAATCCGCATAACACATGGCAGCTCAATGCACCAATACGCTCATCCAACAACGCGGCGGGACTTAAGCGTTTTCCTAGTCTTAACATATAAAAAATGTAAGTTTAACTTATAACTATTGCTTACATATGTCAGTAAAATGGGGGGGGGGGGGGGGATAAGAGTCGCCCCACCCATGTGTAGGTATGTGTAATGTATGTAGGCCTATCTGGACATATGTGTCCACTGTCCAGTCTAAATTATGTTATGCCAATAAGGCTTTGCATGCCATGATCTCTAATAATTATTGTCGATGAAGGTTTTAATGTATTGTTCATGAATCATGACTTGCGATTTTAGACCTACGTGTAGGCCTAGCTGAAATCCAAGGCAATTCACTAAAATAATGTAGCCTAATTATAATTTGATTATAAATTTATAACTCAGGGCATGTCTGTACTTTTATCAAACGCCTAGTAGAATAGTGGTATCCCTCTAGTATTAATATAGTAGGCCCTTTATTAAAATTAAAGTTTACTCCAGTCTTCTAAACCCTTCTACTTCATCTGTTAATCCGAAGATCAGTTGATAAATGCTAGGGTTTTGCTTGCTCTCGTATCAGTCACCACATCTAACAACACAACAAATACATCTACTTGCTAGTTGTACCATCTTGTACAAAGCTAGCGATTAATTTGTTGCCTCGCGAGTTTAAATCCGCATCTTTACCAGCCATTTCCCGCAGCACGCGACACCTTCCCAGTTGACACACTTCTGCCGCTAGGGCTGCGCCACAGTCTTCTTCGGAGGCCTTTGCTTTGGTAAGTTATAATGTAAATTGAGTTATTATGATTTCTAAAAATATGCATTATAATGAATAATAATTTTAATTCCCTGCACCGTGGGGATTGTTATTCTACAATGTACCAACCGTCTCGATTAACTTAGAAACCTTATACTTCGAATAAGTGATTTCCATTTTACTTTAATTTTGCAAAAACTGTTTGTCCAAGCAATTGAACAAAGACAAAAAAATCATCTAAGTAGAAAACCTACAACGCAGTTTTGCAATGCAGTTCATCTCCTCTTCATTGCGTGTGAATGCCATTTGCAAAGTGTGGCCGAAGAATTCAAGAAACAAAACAAATGAAACGTGAACATGATCACATTTACATTTTAGTTTTCTCCCGTTTTTTTTTTTTTTAATATAGTTATTGTTCCCTGCGTTTATTTGTTATAGAAGACACTAGAGGCGAGCGTGTAAAGCAGGTGTAAAGTATGTCACACATCACATTACTAACGTATTTCGTCGCGAGTGTACGTGAATGTACATAGTTGAACTCAATGTACCTCATTCTATATGTGTGCACATGTGTAAATAAAAATTCTCAAAGTCTATGTAAATAATGTGTAATAATCCTAACTCACCAGTTTAACACATGTCTATGTGTGGAGCATTATAATATAAACTACGAGATATTTAAGATTTTTTTCGTGTATTTGTTTGCGATATTTGCAATGTATTTTATATGTATCCGGAGTCTCAAATGACCACTTACTTTTTTTATTGGTTGTTATCTTGTGTATCCGGTATAATTTATTTACAATTAATATTTCTGTCGAATGTGTCAATCCTTATGTGAAAATACGTTCTATTTATCTATGTTGTGAGTAAAAAATAACTAACGTTCTGAGGTAGGGCTATATTTGCATGGAAGTAAGCGCGTAGCGTAGCATATAATAAATAAATAAATTCACTTTTAGTCTACCACCTCAGTCATATAACTGTTTTCCAGTGGTGGACAGTAAACCAAAGCGACCAATCCAACCCTGCAGGCCCCGACGCAATCGACGAGTGAGCGATAACCAACTAAAGATCGATTTTTTTAAATATAGGAAATCTAGTAATTAGTGGTATGGACAGTGCGAACACCCGCGGATCAACGCCAGAATCAACAAGGCCGATTCAGAAGAACTTTAAATTTATTATGTGCCTCGTTGCTAGGACGGCTCCAAATTCACCGTTGCTAAATCAGCAGTTAAAACCTTCTGACTTAACGGGAATCGGACGAACCAAGGACCTTCTGTATTGGAAGCAGAGATTCTAACAACAATACCAACGAGCCACACAATACACATTTGAGTGCAAGTGCCTTGCCCTAAAGAAATTAAATTCACTTCATATCTGAATACGATAAACATTAATTAAATATATATATATATATGGGAGGATGATGATCCATCACCTACTCGAAATGAAACTCGCCCAGAAGGCCTACTCCTGGAAGGTCCTGTGACCAGAAGTAGACATGCCCATCTTTGACCGCTGCAGGACGATGCTCCGCCACCAAATATTAATGAATATCATCCAGTTCTCCAGGGTGTTCGTATAACGAGAAGTGGACATACTAGACTATTGCAGGCTGATGCTCCACCACCATCTGAGAATGAAACTCGTCCATTAGACCAACTCCGGGAAGGTCCCGTGACAAGAAGTAGGAGATAACATACACCGCTAACATCTGGAGGCTCTCTCTCAACTCTCTGTCTAGTCATCTAGATCTGTTTTCCTAGATGGCTGTGTTTTAATTATTGTCATCTTGTACTTTGTTATTCCATTTTGTTTTTGTTTTATAACCTTGATAAAGCTAGGTGAAACCCTAGTGAAACGTCGGTAATAAAATATTATTTTATTATAAATCATCACACGCAGTTTTACCTCAAAACATATATTTTCATATATATACACGATCAAGAGAAGATGTTTAGACCGCAAGATATATTAAATAAAAACACTTACCAAAAAAGTGTGCACATTTTCAAGAGGCTCTCTTCATCAGACGCGAGGAAGTTTTCAAAAAGTTTCAAAAAACGTCTGAGGACCGGGCCGCGTGTGGCTGCACTCCTGCACATTCGTTTGTTGACCCCACTGACTTTTATCCCAAACAGTGATTGTGTAATAACTCATTTAATTGAATTGAAGTGAAGTGAAACAATTCAAACTAGCTTTACCCGACTAGGGTTCGAACGAAAACCTCCGCCTCTCACTACGTATACCACAGCAGTCAATCCGAATTGACTGAATTCGGTTTGAGTTCAATTCGGTTTGACTTGAAGTGTATATCATGGACATTCGAAACGACTTCCTCAATCCTATTTCGATTCGAATTGAAGTTGTTGTTGTGGCAGTTTAAATTGATGCTACAAGATTCTATGAATAACACTTGAAAATACGTACTACGTACTTGTATCTCTACCTACAGCTACGTAAATATAAAGCCTAATGTCTTCATTAAAGCCTCCAAGACGCCATTTTATTGTAAACATGTAATAAACACCGCCTGCCTAATAATGGTAATCACTGAAATCTATATCTCTAAGGCAGTTTTGAATCCGTATTGAATACGCATTGAACTGTATATCAAGCAATTTACTCATGTCAGTCCACTTTGGAAAGTGGATTGACTTCAATGCGAATCGAGTGTGTATATCAAGAGACTTAAACCGAATTGAACTCGAACCGACTTGAGTCAATTCGGATTGATGGCTGTGATATACGTAGTGTCTGTTTGCGATAGAACACTACACAACAACAATCTTGCTGTCTTGGTTTATGACGATATATGGCGAAGGTCAGCATGAAACTAAGGGACATGAGTTTAAATCGCAAACGCGATTGGTTTAGATACCAAAAAAATAATATGCTTGATTACTTGCTTGCTATGCTCAGTATTGTATTGAGACCAGGGGACAAGAGTTTATATTTTGAAAACATTACTTATAATGTTTTGTTCAATCGGGAGAAACGGGAGAAACACCAATAATATTTGATAGCATATGCCTACTGTGTAAAATATAAAACTATACATTGTTTTACAATGTAATTCATTAGCATACACCAGAAAAAAACTTTCGGATAGGGATTACAACTCGATATTTATATTCGCATTTATCGACGCCAGCGTTGAGTGACTAATATCCCATCTCAGGAATGGAAGTTGACCTTGACAGTGTTATCGTCGCTAGTGAGCGGGGCGCGCAATAAATCAGGCGCTGGCTACTTTGTCGGTGTATTACCCGAGCATTACCCCTCGTTGCCTTGCGATACGCCATGTTTTGTTGCGGTGGGGATGACTAAATTTGTTAAGTTGTTCACGCCTATCTCCCTCCCTTCCCGCTCCCCGCAAGAGCGCAAATTTCCAGAATTGCGCGGGAAAAGTTGGAAGCAATGCTGTTAAGCTTTTGTTTACAAAATGCTTTTAAATCTGAAGGAATTATTAGCTGACAGTCTATGCTGTCCTTTTTGCATGCTGATTTTGCACATTTGTCTGCTACTTCGTTACCTAAGATCCCGTAATGACCAGGGACCCAACAAAATACTACAGACTTTTGTTTATAGGAAAGATTTGTAAGTATAATCTGAATCTTGTGAATTATGAGATGACTTGGATAAATTTCAGACATTGCTTCCACGGAACTCAAAGAGTCTGTGCAGATTAGAAACTTTGATTCGTTACTCCTTTGGACATATAGTAGGCTTTGAAGTAATGCAAAAAGTTCAGCATTAAGCAATGATAATGAATCAAAGAGCAAAGAATTGATTTTTTACTATTTATTTGTAGGTTATTGTCTGTGTATTTGTGTAATGTTAATTTACCTTCATAAGTTCTTAATACTTAGGTACTTGTTCATTAACGGGACCCCCCTCAATTTTTTGTTAATTGATCCCCCCATCATCGTTTTTTTACTTATTTATGTTTACAATAAATAATTACAACTTGAGAGGAGTTGAATATGAGCCTAACAGTGAACTTGACTCACACGTTCAACGTGACTCAGGCGAGTACAGTCCATTGGAACGCGTAGGCCTACATGAGAGCAGTCGTCGCCGTGCAGCTGACATTGACGTTCACAGACACCAAATGAACCTTCAAAACCTTTAACGTCGCTATTTTAATTGAAAGTCCTTTTCCATTGAAAGTCCTTTATATCAAAATCGCGACGTTAAAGGTTTTGCAGTGTGAAGTTTGTTGGCGTAGGCCGTGTCACTCCTGGCGCAAAGTTTGTAGCCGGAAAGGATGTTTTCAAGGCTCTGTTCGAAATAATTGTGTTTTCCTGGCTTCCCGAAACTCAGATGGAGTAGATGTAGTAGTTATGATTGACTAATGAAATGTTTTTACATGTTTTGGAGGGGGGTCCCGTTAATGAACAAGTACCGTTTTGGCTTTTCTCTTTGTTTGTTCATTATTGCTTTGATTATGATATAATCAATGTATTTTCAATTATATTTTTCTGCCTAGATTGTCTGGTTACCGCCCACTGATGGAGCTTGCAACTTGAGTAAGGTGTCCTGTATCATTGCTGTGATCAGTTTTTGACATGAACAATTTTAAATAATTATATATATCTGATATAATTATATATTAGAGCCAAGATTTTTTTGAACTAAACTGTTATCAAGATTTGAACACAAAAATGAAGATTGAACACAAGAATAAAGATTCGCGTTCGGTGGTTTCTTCCGCGAAAGTTTTTTGATTATACTCCCTGATTTGCTGTTCCTGATTTTTGGCAAACCTCATATTTGTTTGAGTGGGATCGTCTAATAAATCAGTTTTTTTCTTTTCGTTTTTCTTTTTTAACCCGAGAGTAGTCGCGCCCCTGTTTGTAACGTTAGTAGTCGCGCGCGGTCCTTTAGACCGCATTATTTATTATGGGCTAATAACGTTAGGATGACGTTTTGATTACGAATATAAGGTAATTTATAATATATGTAACAGCATACCTGGTTATATTAATCAATTGTCAATCAATAATCAATAAAATCAATCAATAATCAATCAAACACAGAAAAGTAGCAAACCTACAAAAAGGTATAAAAATATGTTTTGACACACCCTGTAGTTCGTATTATTAGTGTGACTTCACGTCCAAAGTGGGCCCAACAACCTAATCCACCTCGGGACGTGGTGACTCGTGCCCCACGTTGGGCGCCACTTTGTGACTTCGCGACCAACGTGCTACGTCCTACGTCTCGGTTCGTGGTGAATCGTGCCCCACGTTGGGCGCCACTTTGTGACTTCACCCCTCCTAGCTCTGCTACTTTACGCCCTACGTGGCCTAACCTGCCTATGAAGTCACGTCGCAACCTTTTACCGACACCACCTTGCCCGAAAGACCCGACCAGCACCAGAGTGTGATTCACTCGTGACTCACCAAATGGAGTCACTTTAGGTCGGGGGGTGGTGTAGGTGAAAGTCACCCTTCCTAACCCTATGCCTGACTCGCCAACTTGCCCTATTCTTAGCTCGCGGAGAGATGAGACTAACATAAACCGAAAAACACGAAACGCAAATCGAAAACACAACAACGCAACACAAAAACCAATAACAACAACCAGAGTGTACCGACAGTGCAACCCAGCACGGTCCAGTACACTACCCACTGGGGGTAGGGAACCCGTCTTACCAGGCACGCTAGTGGTGAGCCACGCCGTCGCTGGTCCGCTCCACGCTCGTTCTGGGGCCTCGGGCACTGCTGCTGAAAGTGGGTCAACCACCCGTGATGCGGCGTGGTGTGGACTGAAGGTCCTAGCAAAAACTACACTATGAGTTGAGGAAAACAGGGGGCAAACATGCACTACGAAGTGGAAAGCTGTGTGCTTTTAGTGGATTTTACTGACTCAACAATGAATTTAAATTACAACAGTGAAGTTATGTTTCAAATGAAGTTAGCAATCGGATCCGAATTTAGGCAACAAAATACATACATGTGATACAGGGGATACAATAAAAATACAAGAAAATACCAATGCTCTACTCATCCAAGTCCTCTCTGTCCCACTCCAAAGTCCTATCCTGTTCCTTGGTCTTGAGTGAAGAAAGGGGGGGGAAATGATGTGGCTGCAAACGGCGACGCGCTCCGGCGCGTAGGTAGGCCTAGCCTACGGGGAAGGCGTCCAGTGGCGGACGCGGACCTTGTGTCCTACTGCGTCCTTCTCGGCTACTCGCCCAGAATGTTTAGTTTCGCTTACCACAGCCCCAGATGTTCTCGTAGAGGGAGAGATGCCCTTGATCTAGCATCGTGGTATTGACTAACCACGTGGTCTTGTACTTTATTGGCACTAACATGTGCACCCTATCTCGACACCGCAAAGCCAGTCCGAAGACAGGAACTGTAAACTTGATGTGAGCTCATGCTCCCCGCAACTCTGTAGTAGTTTAGAATTTACCGTGCACTCGCCGGGTCGTCATTGTTAGACGTACTGTTGGCGGTTACCCTTTACATAGGAGTCACCAAAAACGCGTCGGATTCTTCCGAATAAGTTTCAAATAGTAAAATAAAGTCAAAATACGACCATCTCCCTAAGCCTAGTCGGCCACTCCGTAATAGACGGAGGCTCCACGACCATGATGGCTCTCGCAGGGTGGGTCACCACGCTGGCACTACACGTGCACCCTCGGACTCGACCGTCCGGTTCCAAAGCGTGACCCACTGTGATCGAGGTGGATGCTCCTTGCTGCCTCGCACTCGTCCGGGGTTTCTTCTCGGCCTCGCCATCCGGTCACGTGTGTCTCTCTGGACACTGCCATTGGTCAGTCTTCTTGGTTCAAACTTCCGCGGGTCATCCTAGGCTCGCGATTCGTCGACTACAAACTCAACAAAATTCACGTTTCCGTTGGATTTTGTCACCGACGTTGCCATTTATGCTTGCCGCATTCCTCAACCCTTGCTCGCTGCCGTCGAAAGATGAAGCCAACGCACTTTTCCAGGACGTTCCGAATTTAGCATGGGGTGACGTCACTTCTAGGCCACTCGGGTAAACCCGAAACCAAAAACATGAGCCTCGGCTCCACAACTTCACATTCCACACTTTCAACCCTAAGGTTGGCCTTTGCATGCCTAGATGCAGATTCACACTGGCTTGAACACTTGTTAGAAAATTATGACTTAAGGCCTTGAAAATATTGAAAGTTCCACATGATATGAAATACATAGACAGATTTATAAGCAGCAAAAAATATAAAAATACAAGGGGTAGGGCTGTAACGTTACATTAGTAAACCAAGAATGTAATATTATGCCAACACTGTATGTTGAAGAATAATCAACCTTCAATAACAAAATACATGTCTCATAATAGTGATTGAGTATGCATATTTTTGACTCCCTTAGTAGTCGCGCAGCGGTCGAAAAGACCGAGCAACCAAACAGGACCTCTCATCTGAGATGAAGTTCTGCTGAAAACTGAATCGCGTATTGCACACTGGCTTCACAAATCTATTTTGGGAAGGTAGGCGGAACTAGACAAGCCACGCATGCGCGCTGTGCAAATACCAACTGTTGAAAAAAAAAGTCGGTCTAAAAGACCACACGCGACTACTCTCGGGTTAATGTTTTTTTTCTTCTATTTTTCAATTTGTCTTCCTTTTTTTCCTTTTCCCCCCCTTTTTTCCCTTTTCTTTTCATTCCCCACCCTTTTTTATATTTGATTCATTAATTAAATACATTTTATATCATTTTTATTTGTTAACAAAATTGTTGTGTTTAAATGCATTGTTGTTGTAATGCTAATATTTCAAATATGTACTTAAATGTAGTTTATTGTAGTTTCTGCATCTATGTAAAAAGATTTATTGAGTTGTCCTCCTTTGTAAATCAGTTTTTATAACTGAATAGGATAGACGTTAAATAAACTAGGAAAACGCTAAAGTCCCGCCGCGTTGATGGATGAGCTTTTTTAAAGTTTTTAGTTTGCGTAGGATATCTTTACTTTTGCAAGTGCTTTGTTTTGCTGCCTACGCATTGTAGGTGATTGTTGTCAAGTTTCTATTGTTTCTTGTCAATTGGTATTATTTACCGTAAAAAACTTATATTAAAAGCTTTATTTCTATGGATTCTGGCTAACTTTTTCAACTTTTTCTTTTAAAAGGTACTACATGACCATTACCTTAATGTCCATGTATAATATGAACGTTGTAGCCCCACCCGTTTGGTCAGAATTGGCCCAAATGGCACGAAAATATCGCACAAAAAATCGAAAAAAATTGTAAAAGTACGATATTCATGAGAAATATTTCTTCGATTGTACCCAAAAACGTAGCAAGTCTAAGTTCAGAGATTTCGAAGGTCCTGTCAAATTTTCATCAAGATCGCATATGCCGTTTGCCCGGTAGAGAGCAAACAAACAGACAAAATTACAAAAAAAAAAAAACAAACAAACAAACAAAAAAAAAACACCCGAGCTAAATTTTTTGGGGGGTCAGTGAAATTGAAGTCTTCGCTTCGCTCATCCAATAATAAATAAATAAATAAATAAATAAATAAATAAATAAATTACTTCTGCCATGGTAACGTTACTTTTGTTAAAATGTAATTTCCATCTACACCACTTATCGGATCAAAATAAAATGAACATATTCGTGACCGGACGGACAGTCTAAATGATTTGGCCACCTCAGATTTCGTCGCCGTTTAGTCTGAAAAAAAACTTTCGATAAACTTTAATGTAACTTTTTAACTTTTTTAACGATTTTGCCACAAAAATTAATGGCATTCAATCGAGAACGCAGCTTGCGGATGATCCAAATTTCAACTCGATCCGAGCCTTCGTTTGAACGTTATGGCGAGACATAAAAAAAAACAAAAAAAACAAAGCAAAACCGGTGACTATTTTTTCCGGGTCCCGAGTTCCCGAGTCAAATGGAAACGCTCACCTTGCTCGCTTAACAAAAGTAACATTACCATGGCAACGAAAAGTCGCACGAGGTTTCTGGCCACTATGCACTGCCACCTAGAAGTAATCAAAATACTATCGAGGAAGCAGTGTATTATTTGTAACCAAAGAGTTAAAATAGTTTTCCCAAGGAAATGATGTCAAGGTCCTCTAGATGGCGGAGGATTTTATCCACAAAAGTTTACCCAAATACCTTGGCAATAATAAATAATATTGGAAACATGGCCCCGTGGACAGCGAACGTCGCAAATTTTAAAAAAATGTGCAATTTTGGTCTAGCTATAGCACGTGCTCGCTTATCAACACGTCCAACTGAGCGTTTCCTAGTCTTAATTATATTGAGTATATTTAAATAAGGTTTTAATAATCTTTACATTACCTTAATTAAGTTGAGTATGTTTAAACTACAATTATTATATTCTTTGCATTACCTCAAACAAGTAGATTACGTTCTTTGCATTGTTAGAAAAATAAGTTGGAAGATTTAAACGTTTAGTTACCTCATTCTCTATTTTATGTTATTCTTATAATAGCTAAAAGATCTCAAAATCTTCTTATTAAAAAGAAAAGGGAGATGTAGTGATTTGTATTCAGCACCTAAATTGCAAAGCCACCTTGAGCCTACATTGCATCAACGTGTGTATCTTTAGAAGCCTATGCCCATGAGCTAGGCCTCTGCAAACAAGATGGCTAAAAAAGCTGTTGTTAAAACAGACCTTCCCCGCCTAGTTATTGAAGTATACACGAGTAAAAACACTACTGTGACTGTACAGCCCTGGGCGGCCATATTGGTCCCTATTTTTCAGTTTTTGAAACCTAAAATTTACATATTTTTCAAATTTGCATAATAAATAATTTTCAAGTTTTACATAATTTTTGCATAATTTACATGTCTATGTAAATTAAGCTTGTCCTCATAGGAAAGCTAGTGCTCATGGCTAAGGTCATATGGAAATAGCCTAGGCTTGTGCGATAAGTCTAAAGTGGCTAATGGTCAGCAATGCCATTTGCTGTACCAACGGGGTGGGTTTTGTGTGTCTAAATCTGTGCAAAACGAGGTAGGCTTCAATCGGAATGCGGGCTAGCAGCCTGAGTTGGCCGAGGGAGATAGTTGGTTTCTCCACGCAGCGACCAATCAGCGGTCAGAACGGGGTGGATGTAGCCAAGGACAATGGCCTACGTCACCGCCTAGGCCAGCAGAACAGGGAGATTTTGCGACGGAACACGAGCAGAGCCTCGTTCACTAAGATACAAGCCTTCAGACGAGCAAGTTGCTTTGAACGTATCTTCCGAGTGCGGGCCTATCAAGCAGGCGAAGCCAAGCTATTAGTGCAATGGAGCCACACGCCTCTCAACGTATAAGAGAGCGGTTTCATATGCGAGGGTTTTGGCATTGATTTGAATAATACCTAACTTAACACCAATTCGGAGAAATCGGGAGTGTTTTCGGCGACCCACCAGTATGTGGTAGCTACAATGCAACCGACGCCACCGGGCAGTCGACGACACCAGCGAAACAATGGACATTCTATTTAAAGTTCAGAGTTTTTATTAGATCGGGAGTGGCAATCTACATGCAACTAATTGAATATCCCTAAGTTGAGGGCGCTTTTCACGTCGAACAATAATTCATACACCACGTGGTCCAGTCGTGGTTAGGCATCGGATCAACCAAATCATTATTATTTAGTACCGATTCAACGCCTATTATATCTTGCCTACCCTGTCTACATGCTGAGTAAGTACATTTCTACAATTACACTTCGAGGTCCACCCAGGACGCCAAGATGGGAAGGAGGTCGATCCGCCACTGCGGAATTCGCCCTGAGGGTCCTAGGCGCCTACAGCGCGCACACGCCACCTTCGAACGTGCCAAGTAGAGGGCATCGTCCCACCCCGTATTACTACAGCATCGTACCTCAAGATAGCGTTGAGTACTAAATTTGGTTTGATCTAGAGTAAGACTTATTGTATTGTTTTATGTAATGTTCACGGTAATTTCATATTCAATTTTTGTTTTGGATCCAAACTTCAGTACTAACTTCATTTTTCTGTTCACTTGTTTACATAAATTAGCGTCATTAAAGCAACCTTTTGATATCCGAATTAATAACTTTCAATTCATCAGGGGCATGCAAACGACCTTCAATCCCAGTCATTTCATTACTTCAGTATTTCAATTAATGCACGGCCTTCAGCTAGTCACATATGTCTAACGCACAAGCGTGATTCATAGCCATAGTGGTAACTTTAAGAACGTGTGGACCGCCCAGCTGATCCGAGGACGTGGAGCTCCAGCGGCGAGGCTCAACGCTAGTGCACTGGGTAAGGTTGAGTGCACTTCTAAACGGGAAGTCGTACTCAACAGGTCACCTGTTCATAGTCATCACCACCTATGTCTACCTTGTTCTGCTAGGGCACTGTATTTGTTTGAGTTTTCCCGCCGAGTGAGAGGGCCTCCCCCTGAGCTAGTTAGGAGAGCTTGTCTTTGTTTAATTTGCATAAGCGTAGCCGTGGAGCAACATAGGCCTAGCCCCGAGAGGGCCTATGCGTGCATAAGCAACCAGAATCCGGTCGATCCTTCGAAGTTTAGGATGAGGGTACAGTCTGTTCAGAGACACCAGTACGTAAGACACTAGTCGAGTGAGATTGCGAGTTTTTGGTTTAGTGGAGCCTGAACGTAGGGCTATTGTGTTTCACTACAGGAAGTTACTCTAACAGGTAACTGTAGCGTAAAATCCACACTACTTTAAATTTTGCAGTAAGTAGAGTCTCTCTAATCCAGTGTTCCGGATAATTCGGGGCAACCCAAGTCTTAGTTATTTTGAAACAGCTGCGCGATGTTTTTATTTGAGAACGTCGCCTACTAGTGTCGTCTTACATGTCTCGGACCTTGGCGGCGTGACTGACTGGGCGGGCGGTCTACCCCCTAGTCTCGAGTGACAGACAGAGTGTCGTCTTACATGTCTCGGACCTTGGCGGCGTGGCTGACTGGGTGGGCGGTCTACCGCCTAACCTCGAGTGACAGACAGAGTGTCGTCTTACATGTCTCGGACCTTGGCGGCGTGGCTGACTGGGCGGGCTGTCTACTGCCTAACCTCGAGTGACAGACAGAGTGTCGTCTTACATGTCTCGGACCTTGGCGGCGTGGCTGACTGGGCGGGCGGTCTACTGCCTAACCTCGAGTGACAGACAGAGTGTCGTCTTACATGTCTCGGACCTTGGCGGCGTGGCTGACTGGGCAGGCGGTCTACCGCCTAACCTCGAGTGACAGACACGAGTGTCGTCTTACATGTCTCGGACCTTGGCGGCGTGGCTGACTGGGCGGGCGGTAGCAGACTGCCTAACCTCGAGTGACAGACAGAGTGTCGTCTTACATGTCTCGGACCTTGGCGGCGTGGCTGACTGGGCGGGCTGTAGGAGACCGCCTAGTCTCGAGTGACAGAGAAACTAGATAGATAGATAGTTGTCTTTATTGTCTAGGCGGGATTAAGGCCAGCTTGGTGTTTTCTTTCATCCAACCTTATATTTTTACAGATTTGTTTCTGGATACAATTAATCACAATTTACAAGAAAAATATTTGAAGATATTAAATTTACATTATTGTAGTCCATACATAATATACATTTTATACAAATATTGGCTGCTATTATTCATACCATCCTGTACAGTATACATAACACGAGTAGGTCTACTGTACTCCAATTCGGGCATTGTCAGCTGATACCAACATTAAAAACATAGATAGAGTAGGCCTATTTTCATTTTTCTGTGCAATTGTTCATCATCGTGTCCCAAAAAATTATCATCAATGGCATTTTCTGGTCCACCAGTCTTGTCTCCATGTTCCATCCCACTTTACTAGGCTTATGCACATTTTCCATGTAGTTAGACCTAGACTTTCTATTACCAGTAGATCTAACACCTTTTGTTTACCTTAATTTTTTATAACATATAAATAATTAAATAAATAAATATTTAAATAAATAAATAAATAATTAAATAATTAAATAAATAAATAGATAAATAAATACCTGAATGGTACTTGTTCATTAACGGGACCCCCTCCAAAAAATGTAAAAATTCAGTAAAAACATTTCATTAGACAATCATAACTACTACATCTACTCCATCCGAGTTTCGGAGGCCAGGAAAACACAATTATTTAGAACAAAGCCTCGAAAATATCCTTTCCGGCTACAAACTTACGGCTTACGCCAACATACTCCACACTACAAAACCTTTAAAGTCGGTATATCAACTTGGAAAAACTTTTAATATGTTAAAGGTGTTGATGTTTTAGAACGTTGGTTAAAAGGGAAAAATTCCCAAAAAATTCTGCTGCGCTCGGCAGCGATTTTAGTGGTTTTCCGGCCGAACGTGGAATGACGTCATTATACGCCCGGCTCGCTGGCTGACTTGAGCTTCGTATGCGCGCTCGGTCCCCCGCCCCGCACAAAGAGATAACATTGCAGTATAGTATCATCATTCAATAGTGCGGTGAAAGAATGTGCATCAGCTGAAGTAATAGTGTAATAATATCGATCCTATTTTATAATGGTGTATGTAAGTCTAAATATAAAATGGTGATCAAGTGCAGGTGAATATAAAAATAATAATAGAAAATAAATTACACAAACAGCTATCATTTCATCGGTTTCCAAACTGTGATAAGTTATCATAAGCATACCAGCAACTATTGTCATACTTGTCTTTATTTTTCATAAAACATATTTATTTTATATTTTTCCGTGCACATTTTGTCCTAATATTGTGAGCAAATGCATGTATATGCAATAACCATCATATAGAATCATTCAAAATCAATGATAATAAACAGTCATTCTTTATAGAAGAGCGTTGTGCGCGAGTTTCACCCAACTTAAGCCCCAAACCATCTAGCAGACAATCACATTAGAAATAGAACCTTCCTAACACGACTGTACATGACACAAGCTCGCACTCACATTTATCTGAGCGGTCGTAAACACCCAGCGCGCAATCTGTGTTGTATACGTGATAAGTTATGCGATACTTGAGGATACTTCTTTCCACGCACTTACCAACGCACTCGTATTCAAACAAATACATACCATTTCTAATAAAGAAAACACAGATGACGATAGGGTGAGATGCCAACCACCCCCCCCCCCCCAAACACGCACAAACACACATATCACACATTCACAACATGAATATTATATTGCTGCATGAACGTACTGCTAAAACGTATATATCAATAAATGTTTCATATTTGGTACCTAGATCATAATGTAATGTGAATTTGACATACAAAATAACATGTTTTACACAGGTGCCCTAGAATCTTACCACAAAGAAAGACTCAAGTATCTTCCAAAGCGAGTTCACTATCCATACGAAGGAATAGAAGCACGTGGTATACTCGCTATACTTGATCATAATCATCATAACTGATAATAATTCATCATCATCATCATATCATCATCTTCATCATAATTGGTGCTCTACAAACGAAACGCACAGCTGCGAGAAATCGACTGATTGGGTCTTGAAAGCCGAGTACTTCGTAACGCGAGCCGGCCGCGGACCGGCTACACGCTCGGGTCGACTCGATGAGTGGCCGTACAGTGACGTCATTTTTAGGCCACTAGTTTTCGTGCAGTGATATTTTAAAACTCTATTTACTTAGCAACCAGATGTCCGATCAAGCTGCATCTAAGATCTATTTCCGTGAAATTGAATGGTTCAAGATATGCTATGAAGTGCTACCAAGATGAGATAATTCCTTTAACGTCGCGATTTTAATATAGGACTTTCAATGGAAAAGTTCTTTCGATAAAATAGCCACGTTAAAGGTTTTGAAGGTTCATTTGGTGTCCGTGAACGTCAATGTCAGCTGCACGGCGATGACTTCTGTCACGTAGGCCTACGCGTTCCAATGGACTGTACTCGCCTGAGTCACGATGAACAAGTGACTCAAGTTCCCTGTTTGAGTCATATTCAATTCCTCGCAAGTTGTAATTATTTATTGTTAACAGAAATAAGTAGAAAAACGACAATGGGGGGGGGATCAATTAACAAAAAATTGAGGGGGTCCCGTTAATGAACAAGTACCAAATAAATAAAATAAATAAATAAATAAATAAATAAATAAATAAACAGAAGTAAGAATCAAGTAATAGTCCAGAAGCTCTAGAAAAATAATGTACTTAACATTTTGAGTAGAGGCAAGCCACATCAAAAGTTTCGTCTCGAAATGCTAAAATGCTTCAGGTCGCGGCTGTCAAAGTCTCCACTTTGACAGCCGCGACCTGAAGTCGATTGTTGTTGTAGTTGTAGATGTCATTTACAGATTGATTTGTACACCTTTTTGATGGTATATTCTACACTATAAATTAAAAATGCACATAGTCCTGCGGCATTTGACAAACTTAATAATCGCATTTCTTACGACCTCGACCATCCACAACTGGATCCATTACCAACTAAAATGTACAAATTAAATCTGGCTCAAGTTTTAGAATCAAGGCCTAGTAAAAGTGTAAAATGTGACGTAGTAATGTCCTGTGTTGGCTACTAGATTAGTACAGCCGACGATAGAGAACGAATTTCTTGATGTTTATACATGGTTTTCAATATCCATTGCAACTAGTACGATTAATAACGGCAATTTAAAAATGTGCAAATAACATATGATGGGTGATTACCAAATTTCCACACAATTAATGCCCAAAGGGGCCTTTCAGTGGCGCGCTCAGTTGGCTAATTTTGGTGCCTATAGTATAATAGTACATCGGAGATGACATTTAATGTGATGCTTGTCAAAAGAACAAAAAAAACAAAACAGAGCTCTTGGGGGCGGTAACTAGCGCTAGAATTCTCCTGTGGGAAAAAGGGCGATTGCCTGGACAATTAACACTGTGCACGTAGACAGGCAGGGAATGAGGAGGGAGCCCCGAGTAGCATATCCAGGAGCCAGTGGAAGTTACACTAGTATAAGATCGGTAAAAAATGGAAGATTTTGAATGCTAGCGGCAAAATGTGAGACATTGGGGGGTACCGGGCTAATTTCAGGGTAAAAAACATCAATGAATCCAAATTTACCCAGTACCACTAAAACAGAACGGCTTCAGTTAGACAAAGAAAAAGGCTATAAAAGGCTAAGTTGTGGCGTAATTCAAAACCTAAGGGTATAAATGTCAAAAGGACCTAAGTATTGATAAACAAAACTGTATAAAAACTTAAAACATCAATGTGTAGCCTAACATGTAAAAAAAGGTCTAAAATGAGGTTTTTGAGTTTAATATTTCAATTTAATAATTTATGAAAAACAAATTATATATTTAGATTCACGATAACATTTCATTTAGTATTTAAACAAAAATCAAGTGAATTGATAGAGCATTTTAAGGCTATTGTACCACCTCTGGCCGATAATTTGAAAGTTGAAGAAACATGTCTGAAAAGTTTGCTGAATGAAAGAAGGCCTTTAAAATAACAGAAAAAAAAATTGTGAATTTTTTTGGGTCACTCACTTTTGGAAATTATATTTAGATTTTTGGACAAAAGTGTAATATACTAGGAAAACGCTTTAGTCCCGCCGCGTTGATGGATGAGCGTTTTTGTAAGTTTTTGGTTTTTGTAGGTCCACTTTTCCTTTGCAAGTGCTTTTTGAATGCATTGTAGGTGATTGTTGTCAAGTTTCTATTGTTACTTGTTAATTGTTATTATAAACCTAAAAAAAACTCATATTAAAACCTTTATTTCTATAGATTCTGGCCAACTTTTTCAACTTTTTCTTTCAAAAAGCAATACATAACCATTTCCTTAATGTCCATGTGAAATGTGAACGTTGTAGCCTTACCCGTTTGGTCAGAATCGGCCCAAATGTCACGAAAATATCGCACTAAAAATCGTAAAAAAAAAATCGTGAAAGTACGATATTCATGAGAAATATTTCTTCGATTGTACCCAAAAACGTGGCAGTTCCAAGTTTAAAGATTTCGAAGGTCTCTAGAAAATTTCATCGCAATCGGAGTATCGGTTTAGCCGGAATCGTGTTAACAAACACACAAAAATACAAACAGAAAAAACAAGAAAAACGAAAAAAAATCGTAAAATTGCGATTTCCATGAGAAATAATTTTTCGATTGCGCTCAAAAAGGTGGCAGTTCTAAGTTCAAAGATTTCAAAGGTCTCCAGAAAATTTCATCGCAATTGGAGTATCGGTTTAGCCGGAATCGTGTTAACAAACACACAAAAATACAAAAAAAAAAAAAAAAGAAAAACCAAAAAAATCGTAAAATTGCGATTTTCAAGAGAAATAATTTTTTGATTAATTTTTCGTACGGTGGAGTTCTAAGTTCAGAGATTTCGAAGGTCTCCATAAAATTTCTTCGCAATCGGAGCATCGGTTTAGCCGGAATCGTGTTAACAAACAGACAAAAATACAAAAATACAAAAAAAGGAAAAAAAAAACATTCCGGATTTTTTTCTCCAGTGTAGTGAAATGGAATCTTCGCTTCGCTCGCTACGCTCATCCAACAAGACTAGTTCAAAATTAAATTTTGAGAATCGGTTTTCTGGACATAGTTTCTTAACACCTTTAGCTATAACTTGACTAAAGCTAAAATAGTTTTCTGAAAATAACAGTTGGTGTACGATTTTTTTTTGTCAAACGGTACAAAACTCGTATTTGTACCGTTTGACAAAAAAATTCGTACACCAACTGTTATTTTCAGAAAACTATTTTTAGCTATAGTCAAGTTATAGCTAAAGGTGTTTAGAAACTATGTCCAGAAAACCGATTCTCAAAATTTAATTTTGAACTAGTCTTGTATATTACACTTTTGTCCAAAAATCTAAATCTAATTTCCAAAAGTGAGGTTATGTCCCGCCCCAAAAAATTCACAATTTTTTTTCTGTTATTTTAAAGGCCTTCTTTCATTCAGCAAACTTTTCAGACATGTTTCTTCGACTTTCAAATTATCGGCTAGAGGTGGTACAATAGCCTTAAAAGTTATTAACAAAAAACTACAATAATGAGACGAGTGAGCGCAGCGAACGTAGTCTCAATGGAAGTCGAACGGACCTTGGTCATGATTATGTCTGTATGTGTGTATGTTAAATGTTAAATGTTAAATGTCTGTCTGTTTGTTTGTCCGGTCCCATACGGCCGAACGGCCAAATAGATTGAGCTGAAATTTTAAACAGACATCCGTGACCAGGTAACTGAGAACTGCTAACAAAATGAGCACAATCCGTTGCAATTTAAACCTATGTGGCCGGACAGCCTGTCAGAGACCTATCCTACCCATTTTTTTTGCCTTCTTATTTGCATACACAAATATGCTAATTAGCCGTCGTGCTAAATGTCTCAATAAAACGAGATAATATGTATCAAGTGCCTAGTAATTAGACCTATGGTCTGTGTGTGCGGCCTACTAGGAGGCGACCTGCAGGTGACAATGTAATTTGTCGACCTGTTTACCAGTGCAAATCGTCGATCTCTTCAAGCGAGGTCTATTGTGTGATTTCTCGGGCTATCGATTCGCCGAATTGACAAGCGATGGCATGTGGAATTATCGATTGCGTCACGTGACCAAAGAATGCAGGCGAGACCTTGAGCAGAACTGCCAAACCTGTTGCAGTCCCTCTGCAAAAACAATGTGCTGGCTTCTTAAGGAAGGCAAGGCCACCGTCAGTGTCCACTCATTGGAGGACAGAGCTGAAGGCGGGCTAATTTGGTTCAAATGGGGCGAATCACGGCCACCCACGCCAAAGAGTAACGGTACTTGCACTGAATGCGCGCGGAGAGTGCCCTGTCGAGTTGTGCACGGGGTCCACTCTGCCACTAGGTTCTAGAAGCGAGCTGAAGACAGACCCTTCGCGAGTGCGTGTGTAAAGTTTTTGTTTCACCACCGGACCAGGAGTGTTTGAGTAGCCAAATGGCTTTAAATCGCTATCAGTGGTTCGCTTCGAGAAGCATCGTCGGGAAAATAGGCGAGTTATTTATTCCTAATTCCAAATTTCCACCTAGGAGAGAGTGATTGAACCCAACAACCACTGCACCATGTGGTGCTAGTAACCATCCTCTCATCGTGTACGACGACCACGCCTGAACATGGAAATTGCATATTTTGATCACCAGTATTCCTACCAGTCATCCTAACCGATGCAGAGCAATTATTCCTTTCTTTTAAATAATTCACTCCTTCTTGAACTGTAACGAAAGTTCACTTATCCTCGTACGACATGTTGTCGGTTGTACCTAAGCCTACGACGCATTACTTCAGCATTTGTTCCCCAACATGTGTGCACCATAATCACGTAGTCCTCCCCTTCAGATCGCGAGATAGCTGCGCCATTCCTGAGGGAATCGCAGGAAGAATTCTCAAGCAACTCGCCGAATGGAGAACGCCTATGCATGGAACGCCAGCATGAAAACCGACGCTTAACTACGCATCGCGACGAAGGACAATACAACCAAAACGAGTGATGAGTAAAAACCAATTATTTATAAGGAATATTGTAACCTGTAATGTAATGAAATATTTAGACTATACACTGCACTTGTAAATAAAGAAAACAACTTTGTAACAATATTTCGACGACTATTCAGTCATCTTCAACGGGTTTAATGACATTTAACAAATAACAACAATATGAAAAAACAAAAATCCAAGATTTTTTAAAAAACAAATACATACTGCCATCTCAATTTCACCAGATAAACACATGCCTACCATCTAATAAAAATTAATGGCGTTTTCCATTGGCCGCACTCAGGTCGCACTAGTGCGCACTGGATTGCCATTTGTCTTTTCACTTGTTCAGTTTTGTAATGTTATTCAAGTGGAGGTCGACAACAATGTCATCACTGCACTCGCCGAGTGCATGCCAATGGAAAACGCCATTAATCAGTTATGTTGCCAACTGACAATTAAGATAAAATGAAAACACAACACCTTTATAAGCGATGATTACCTCTGACTTGTGGAACAAACATTGTTCAAAAAAGGACAATCAAGTACTAATAACGTTGTTCTTCACAGTCATAAAGGCCAAAAGACAATTAAGATAAAAAACACTACCTTTATAAGTTATGACTGACTCTATGTATATTTATTTATTTATTTGGACAACAAATAACAATACAAAGTACAGTTAAAGTTTATAACAGTTTTCACCGTGTAGTCCATTTTTGCTAAACATAGACTAGTTGTTACATAAGTAGGCCTATTAATATAATATAATATAGGTATTTTACAAAATAGTATAGGCCTATAGCCTATTATATGGTACCTCCTACTAATAATAAAATATAGCAATTATTAGGTAGTTCTGTCTGTCATAAAGTCTTTTATGCTGTAGTATGCCTTTTGTATTAGGAATTTAGTTAGTTCATTTTTGAATTTGATGTGTTCTGTTATGTTTTTTATTGATTGGGGGAGTTTATTGAATAGAGTTTTATTCAAATAATCAGAGTTTTTTTGACCTAGGTTTGTACGATATTGGTTAAGATGGAGGTTATTTTTGTTCCTTGTGTTGTGGGTGTGTATGCCACTGTTGACTGTGAGAGTGTGGATGTTTTTTCTTATGACTAAAATTGACTTGAGAATGTAAAGGCATGTAACTGTAAGAATGTTTAGTGTAATAAAGTAGGGTTTGCAATGCTCCGTCGGCTTAAGGGTACATAATGCCCTGATTGCTCGTTTTTGCGTGATGAATACCTTGTCGATATGAGTCGATATTCCCCAAAATTCGATTCCATATCTCAAGTGCGATTCAAATAGAGAAAAGTAACATATTTTAGCAGTTGATATGTTGCTTATTTGTTTGATGCTCTTAATTGCAAAACAAGCTGAGCTGAGTTTTGGTATTAGGGTGTTGATGTGGGCATGCCAGGTTAAGTTGTTATCTATTGTTATTCCCAATAATTTTGCTTGTGTAGATGATTCTACTGTGGATTTATCATGTGAATTTGTAATGCAAGGTATTTGGTTGAGTGATTTGTTTTTTTGGAATGAATGGAATTGAATAAATTTGGTTTTTGATGAGTTTAGCAGTTGTTTGTTCACCGTAAACCATTCGGTGGATTCGGTAATTCTTTTATCTGCCTTCTCTTGAAGTTGTATTGTCTCATTAGCGGTAATACTTGTAGTGAAGTCATCTGCAAAAAGCTCTGCATCCTCGATGTTATCAGGTAGATCATTAACAAAGATGATAAAAAATAGTGGGCCAAGGATTGATCCTTGTGGAACGCCACAAATTACTTTTTCATAGTCAGATCTAGTCTTTGTAAGTTTGTTGTCTTTTAGTTCAGTCATTTCGACGCATTGCAGTCGGTCAGTCAGGTAAGAAGTTATAAGCTTTAGACCATTCCCACGTATGCCATAGTACTCTAGTTTGGCTAGTAGTATTGTATGGTCAACACAATCAAACGCTTTTGTGAGGTCGCAGAATATACCCAATGTGGGTAAATTTGACTTGGTACAAACATTTTCCAAATAGAAGGAAAGTCAATACTAGGAGTACTTATAACGTTGTTCTTCACAGCCATAAAGGCAGCCTCTTTTAACCGACGATTATGCAGATTAGTTTCACGGAGAATGATAGAGTCGTTCCAATTCACATAATGATGGTTCTCATGAACATGTTCTGCTAGTCTTGAGGAACAAACTTTATGTTGCGCTACATTAGTCTTCTGTTTCCTGTATTTCTATTTTGCATTGTTGATTTGAAATTTAATTAACTTATTTAAGGGGAATCCCTAGACCCAAATATGATTTCTTAAGAATGCAGTAAAGACGTCTGAAAAGTAAGTAGAATGTAAGAGGGGCTTAATAAATAAGCGGATTTTTTTTTTTGAAATTTTTTTGACGGGACATAACCTCAGAATCAACAATTGTATTCAAATTACTGGAATCAGTTGCTCAAGTTCAAAATTGAATTTTTAGCAGCGTTTTTTGTATATTATTTCTACACTCCTTTATCTACAACCTAAATAAAAGGATTTTTTGGATTTATATGGTTTGTTGCGTTGCACAATTTTTTTCGCCTGCCGGTACAATTTCAAATTTTGTACCGTTTAACGGAAAAAATCGTGCAACGCCAGAAACCATATAAAACCAATAATACTTATATTTAGGTTGTAGATAAAGGAGTGTAGAAATAATATACAAAAAACCGCTGCTAAAAATTCAATTTTGAACTTGAGCAACTGATTCCAGTAATTTGAATACAATTGTTGATTCTGAGGTTATGTCCCGTCAAAAAAATTTCAAAAAAATTATCCGCTCTTTTATTAAGCCCCTCTTACATTCTTCTTACTTTTCAGACGTCTTTACTGCATTCTTTAGAAATCATATTTGGGTCTAGGGATTCCCCTTAACTCGGAGAAAATTGGATTCAATAGTTTTTTCAGACACATTTTCAATTTCATGTACCATGCTTTGTTTCACCTTACTAATACAACGTTGAATTCGAATCACATTCTGTTGAGTTGTCAAGTCAGTAAATGCAGTTATCCTATCTCTACTCCTTTAGAGTTAAATGCACCACCCAATATCATTATCATTCGCATAGTTCTAAGCATGTTCACCTATGCGATCTTGTAGACCTAGCCAGTAAGCACGTGGGAACCAGCATTGCAGAGCGCCGGCCAAGCAGTCCTGCCTGAGGGTGGACCATCGCTTTGTCGCGCCTGGGTTGGTTCGAAACCAGGGCACACTAGGGTGTATGGTTTGGAATTGTGCCGTTGTACCTGATGTCGCCACTGAATATCTGTGTTTTTGTCTGAGAGATACACGCGATCGGAGGTAGCCCTCTGCCAATCTTCGTCATGACTGTGCATAATTAAAACTTATAGGCTTCCTGGCCTCGAGAGGAAGCGGTGCAAGTGGTTAGTTCGCCATGTTTGTGTATTTTCGTGATTAACTTGTGCAACCAGTGTGTTCTCGTGATTAAGTAAAAAGTATCATACAAAAGTGTTTTTGTTTATGATGAAGTGTGTTGCTAAATGGCAGCTGATCTTCAAGTTGTTGTGTTGCTAAACGTCACCTGATCGCATCGACCACGTGAGTTCCCCCCCACCTACACTATTACAATGGGATTACATCGACAGTAACTTACAAGATACCCGATTCTACAGCACAAAGGATTATACAGCACCATAAAACACGATGAGTACAAAACAGAGTCTATAAAGTAATTAACATTAATATTTTGGTAGACCCGTTACTCAATGTTGAGTAAAGGTGTTTGGAGGTCAAAGTGACACGGGGAATTCAAATATTAATTTAGAGCTCTACTAGGTAGGTAGCAACATGGTTGTGTAATTTGTGTTTTCATTTTAATTATACAATGGAAACTTAATTAACTGTTCTAATTGTCGATTGAATCCTAGCAAATCCTATTCACTAGGCCTATAAGTGCTGTTATTTTTTATTATTCTACTGTGGACATCTTGTGAGAGACCGACTGACAAGCTGAGGGCAGGGCGCAATAGAACCAGGTTTGTTTTGTTTTAGTGTTGATTTCTATTATGGTTGTAAATTTGTAATAGTCCTTGTTTAGCATACTGGATACTAATTACTCTGGACCAGTACTCCTGATAGCTTTGATTTAGTTCAATCTTTGATTTTGATTCAAGATTTGCATTTTGAGATAATTAATTGCTCTAATTAATTTATTGTAATTGTTGCATAATTAGTGGAAGTTAGTAGGAACATTACAGAATATATTAGCCTAATTCATAAAATTAAGGTTCTGTGAAAAATTCATTACAATAGGATAAAGCATGTAGGTGCAAGAACTGTTTAAAAAAAGAAAAAACCCGTAAAATTTCGATATTCATGACAAATAATTTTTCAAATTTCACACAAATTTAAAATTTAATTAATTTAATTTTTAATTAAAAAAAAAAAAAAAAAATCGTAAAATTGCGATTTTCATGAAAAATAATTTTCCGATTGCGCTCAAAAACATGGCAGTTCTAAGTTCAGAGATTTCGAAGGCCTCCAGAAAATTTCATCGCAATTGGAGTATTAGTTTAGCCGGAATAGTGCTGACAAACACACAAAAATGCAGAAAAAAAAGAAAAAAACATTCCGGATTTTTTTCTCCAGTGTAGTGAAATGGAATCTTCGCTACGCTTGCTACGCTCATCCAAAAACAAATGCTACCGGTAGTGAATATGCCCATTGATTTTTAGATCACTGAATAATATTTGTTGTACTTTTTTTTTTAAATAAATAAACTAAATACGGCTCGGTGCCAAACTTGCCCCGGTGCCACACTTACCCCAAATGACCCTACATTTAGTGACGCAAAACCTTGCATACAAACTTACACACATCATGGATCATGGTACTAGTAAGGAAATTCATAGGCCTACTTTACTTACAGTACTAATGCAACAAGTCCTTTCAGTGGAAAGAGGCCCCAAAGCAAGCCAATGATGATCCCAATAGCTTGTCTAGACCAATAAATAACGTCCAAGAATTCCTCCTGAAACCAAACATTCCAATATCAAGACACTTAGGCCAGGCACAGTTCTACTAAGTCCTCCGCCTACCATAAGTAGGCTAGGCTTAATCCCATAGCAGGGGCCAGAGCTAAATGGTTGTAATGTAGGTAGGCCTACTTGGCCGCTTCGCCAACGCTTTTTCTAGCCGCGTTGATGGATGAGCTTTTTTGTAAGTTTTTAGTATGCGTGGGATCTCTACTTTTTCAAGTCCCACTGCAAAATGATTTTTGTTAAATTAGGATATTTGTTATTTAGATTTTAAAGTAGTATTAATTGCTATGGTACCTAATACCAATTAATAAAATGTAAAATATCTGGAGGCCTGAAGATTTGCTTTTTGAACGCATTGTAGGTGATTGTTGTCAAGTTTCTCTAGTTAGTACAAGTTTGCTAATTTATAGGTACACCTCAAAAAACTAATATTAAAACCTTCAGGCCTATTTCTATGGATTCTGGCTAACTTTTTCAACTTTTTATTTCAAAAGGCAATAGGCCTTCATCACCATTAGGTACCTTTAAACAGTGATGTTAACTGATAATACATTTTTATGTTGTAGGTCTACTAATAACTGTAGCAATAGGACACAGTAATTTGCATAGCCTACATAGGCCTACTCCGAAAAAATAATATAGGCATAGGCTATAATTTCCATGAAATTAGAAATGCTCTTCCCACAAAACCAACTAAAATAAATTACTTTAAGAGGGCTTCAAAAACCTAAAAAAACTCACCAAATTGAATCTAGGATCTCGAAAAATTTCCTGGGGCAAGCCCCCGGACACCCACTTTTGTCCCTGCCATGTGAACACAGTACTCGGCAATGTTTTTAGAATAACAATTGATTAATTTTTCCTGGGGAGAACACTGACACCTCATCTTCTGCACACCATCAACAGCTAGAAACTTGTGGGTATGCAAGGTTTGCATTTAAATTCATAATCAGTCACATAGCCGAAACTAAGAACCAGAGCCTAGATATCTATCTAAAAGATGTTGATTTAATTGTTTCAAAATGTCATTGGGAACAGTTACAATTTTGGCTGCTCAGCGTTTGTGGCCTTACTATAAACCATTTCAAGCCTGAGATTAAGGGTTTAGTACAAACATGAGTTCACAATCCTAGGTAAATATGTCTAATTCAGATGTCAAGGTAGATGATGTCACTGATGACAGAAGTTTGAGTCCAATTATTGTACAACTAGATGGGGGATGCCATTAGCTGTAGTAGGTGGAAGTCTAGGTTTTGATCACAAGATGGCTAGGACGGCTTGTTTTATTTCTGATTGGAATCTCATGAGTCATGAGCTTGATGAGAATAACGTCATTGGAAAGGTTGGAAAATGAAATCGACAATATATGATAAATACTTTAACAACCATAACCGAGTAGTAATTTTAAATGATTTTTAAACGGGCACACACAAGTGTTTACAAAATAAAACACAAAACAACATACACTAACAATACGTAGGTAGGCCTAGGTAACAAACAACCACCAAACGCCGCCATCTTCGAACTCAAATCCAGCCTAAACCAGTGCTATCTGTGTCATCAGGTACTATTTCAATTAGTTCAATGCGCTCTAGCGCCATCATAGTTGTAGTATTTGGTGTAGTAGAAATAGCCACTGGCCTCACTATGAATTGGAGTTGCGCTGTCGTGCCATCATAGTTGTAGTATAGTAGAATTAGCCACTGGCCTCTCTATGGGCATATATACTCTTAAAGAAATAAAACATGGCCTGTTTAGAATCCTTATACCCTGTCCACACTTACGTTCACTTTAAGTCCTTCCCACTTTAAATGAGTCATTTAAAGTTACCGTGCGTCTACACTGGAACAATAATCACCGCCCGTGAATTAACATCATTTATGAGTTTAGATGGCAATGACCAATCGCATTCAGCTGTCTTTGTTATTATTTTTCAGCTGTTTCTCAATGTCAATTAAACAATGAATTTCGTCACTAGAGAAATTTCGTCTTTTCTTCTTATCTTCTTTAGAATTTTGAGACGCGATGAAAGTTACAGAGTGGGCTATGTCGGGCTTAAAGGGCCCGTTCACCTCTTTAACAAGTTATTCTTAAAACCAAGTACGAACATAAAAATTAAGTTCATTGTGTATATTTCCAGACCTACGTCAATAGGGGTCTTTAAATTCATCGGCGCGCTTCGGGTCAGTGACGTCACTGGTACGGAGCGGGCGAGGTGTTGCAACACAGCACAGCTACTAGCGGCGAGTAACGCGCGAGGCAGGTCCCGGTCTATCTGTCGAGATAGTCTGTTCTACTAAAAACAAAGCGGAAGGCCTGCGATCATCTGATTAACAATACGTTAGAGTTAAACCAACACCTGTTTTGAAACACATACGTTATTGTCGTCAATTTAATGGAATAAATATTAAATTGGCACGTTCTTATAAAGTTATATGTTGCCAATAATGACAGGTAGGACAGGTAGTGGAGTTGAATAAGTATTGCCTATACAACAACATAATACACGCGATAGCGATTCTTACACACACACAAACACACACATGATACAGAATTACTTGCACTTTAAAAAAATAAAAGTGATTTGGTTATGGCATTTAAAAAATTCAATTATTCTTCCACAATAAGTGAAATTACATGATTAAAGTATTTCCAAACGCAATGGGCTGACAGCAGTTTTCCTAATCTTGTAAATGTCAGGATTGCCAGTGGTGAGGATCGTTCCGCGGACCTCCCGAATAACTCTCGCGCGTTATGCATGTATTGTATCATGTAACCGATTAACAATGTTTCATTATCCCAAGCGGCATTTTATTTTAGTTTCTCATGGAATAATCTGTATATTTATTATTTACAGCCGCCTTATGACCACTCTTGTAGGCCTATATACAGAATGAATAACAAATCTATGTTGCCTGTTTGATCAATTTCTGTTTGTAATAGCCATACAATGAGTAGGTATGCTTACTTTATTATGCCAGACATCAATGTTTCTCTATTGTACTGATGGATGTTTTTTTCCAAAGCTTTTCGTGGCGTAAAATATTGAGAACATCTTTGAAAACGTTTGAAAACTATAATCTGCCCAAAACAACTATATGCATAGTTAGGCCTATTATACACTGCGCCGACTCATGTTCAAGTAATTCACTAATAAAGTCACTCTCGTCGCAACGATTTCACTCTTTGTCGTTTGACATTTTGTGTACAAACTCTACACGAACACTACTGAATAGAATTCGCTTGCCCTGTAACGTATAATAAACATTCTTATTTTTTTGCACCTATTACACCACTCCTCAATGTCATCATGAACGATTGATCGAAACGAGTGCACGTGTCCAACTGATGTGAAGAGGTCTGCGTAAGGTTTCTGGGCAGTGTTTAATGTTTATTCTCTCCCTTTTTAGGCCCTTTAGCTTATCGCTTTTTGTTTATATCGTTCGAGTATGCAGGCACACCCCACTCATAATATATCTTATGCTATATAGATTTGAAGAACCTTCCAAACACAAACAAAGATTTAAAAATCCACATCAACAGCATACTCGACAAAAGGATGAATAAATAACGTACTGGCATCGGCAGTAAATATATATTTCAGCTAGGTGTACGAGGTTTTGTATGTGTACAGTAAGTGCGCTGTGCGCTTATGAAGTCAATTGTCAAAACGACATAACTTCGTAAACACCTCTACACTTGACACTTGAGCCGAATAACACATGGCATGCGTTTTTATTTCAACCTAATTTGAAGCGAGTATGCCATACTTGACTACACGTCATATCCCCCCTCGCCAAGCATCTTTAAATGTCCAATACGATAACTCAGTTCGCCGCGTCACCCGGCTACTCGACTCGGAAGCCAAGGCCGTGTCGTGCGTTGTTGCCAGTACAGCGAAGTGGCGAAAACGTAGTCAATTTCATTACATACCGTATTTAACAATTAATATATGGTGATTATGATTATTTTCGAGAAAGAATTTGTTGTAAATGGAGTCTACTTAGGTAAATAGATGTCTGGGTACACCTTTACATAAGAGGTGAACGATCCCTTTAAGTAAGGTCACAAACTCTGAACATAACCTTAAAATACTAGTCGTCCCGCCATTTCAGAATCGAGATACGATAAATCGATTGTTATAAGTAGCTCCTCACTATAAATGGGGTCCTAAAATGAGGGGTACTTCAAGTTGCTTTTCGAGCGTCTACACCTAGACTTAAAGTGCCCCTCACTTTAAAGTGCTAGTGTGGACAAGGCATAAGTTTTGTGAGTTTCTTTCCCGTTATCCCGAATCATCCAGGACAGGCCTGCTACATCCAAGTAAAAAGTGGTGGCAAGCGGAAAACTAGTTTAATAAGGCTTCTTTCAAGGTATAAATGAAGATAATCCGTTGGGGATTTTGAATTATAATTCAAGACATAGGATGGAGAAACAAACAACCACATGTCAAGTCAGAATACAACCTCCAACAAACTTCTCTTTCAAACCTCGTTGTAATGGAAGAAAAGGTACAAACGGTTCAGATCTACATCTGGAATCGATCTTCAATCCAGTAAAAGAAAGGTAGATAACCTATATATTGCATGGGGGAGAAGGCAGAAGAAATTCTTGCCTCATTTAAGTTGTCAAAAACTAATAAGGGCACCTATACAGTGGTTATAGAAGAGTTTGAGAAATACTTTCTGCCCCAAAGAAATGTAATTTATGAAAGGGTGTGTTTTGTAAGGCGGAAACAGCTGGCAGGGGAGACTGTTGACATGTTCACAACAGCTCTTCACACACTGTCACTTACATGCGAATGGGGGGACCTGACTAGCAGCATGATGCTCATGACTCTCATTATCGGAATGAGTGATAAAAAACTCAGTGATAAACTTCAGTTAGATCCTAAACTAACATACGAGAAGGCCCTTCTACAAATAAGACAATCTGAAGAGATTGCAAGACAAAGAACTGTCTTGTGTACAATGATGTAAGTAGGCAGACAGTAAATCTAAGCTTAGATGAAGTAGGCCTAGGCCGTAAACAAACTAATGGTGGGCCTAAATCACTAGGTCAAAGCAGGTACAAGGGAAAAAACTGGGATAAGAAGCCTAAACCTAACCTCAAAGACCCAACAGGATTGAAGAAGTGTAGTTGGTGTGGGATTGACACTAATCATGTAAAAGACCGCAGTGCATGTCCAGCAAAAGACGCCAAATGCAACGAATGTGGAATTAAAGGCCACTATGCAAAGGCCTGTCGCTGCAAGAAAGTACACGAAGTTGCATCAAGCCAAGATGGTGACGAGGCAAACTGTGTGTTCATTGGCAGTGTTAACACATTCATTCATTCACATTCATGGATGGTACTGGTGAAAGTCGGAATGAGCGAAATCTCGTTCAAAATCGATACCGGTGCGGATGTCACTGTTCTACCAGCCAACTCTTCCGCAGTGAAAGATATGTCTTTAACCAAACCTATAAGGAAACTATGCGGACTAGGCAAACGTCCATTAAGAGTAGTTGGGGTAGCAAAAGTCGAGCTTGATTACAATAACAGGTCGTCTTTAGAGACAGTATAATAGTGCATGATCTTGATACACCCCTACTAGGGAGACCGGCGATCACCAGTCTAAATATCATTGGCGTAAATGCCATCCTAAACAGTGTCAGTACCGGAACAGACTGGAAAGCCGAGTTCCCACAACTCTTGAAAGGATTAGGGACTATTCCAGGAGATTACAAGATAAGTATCAGTCCCGATGCTAAACCCCGAGCGATCACTACTCCAAGAACGGTAGCATTACCTTTGTTGAAGTCTGTGGAAACAGAGCTACAACGTATGGTGGAGAGGGGTGTCATTGCCGAGGTTGACGAACCATCTGAGTAGTGAGCGCCGATGGTGGTCTTTCCTAAGGCATCAGGCGGTGTAAGAATTTGTGTTGATTTAACGCACCTTAACCGTAGCGTAAAGAGAGAGTTTCATCCTATACCGAAAATCGATGATACGTTAGGTCAACTAGCAGGTGCCAAAATATTTACAAAGCTAGACGCAAATTCAGGGTTTTGGCAGATACCTTTGTCACCCGAGTCTCAACCACTAACCACTTTTCTAACCTCGTTTGGAAGGTTCAAGTTCAAGCGCTTGCCTTTTGGTATCGCCTCAGCGCCGGAGCACTTTCAGAAAAGAATGAGTCAAATACTGCATGGACTTAAAGGAGTCCTGGTGCACATGGATGACTTGATAGTCTGGGGTAAAGACCAGATCGAACATGACAATCATCTACGGGCAGTGTTAGAGGGTCGCCTGAATAGCGTAGACTGGAATAATGTCGACCATCTCGTTTGTACAGACCTTGTAGAGACACACGCAACAAAATAAAGTTGAACACTTGATCGTAAAAATAAAAGTCTATGTTGTTCAAATGAATGGGTAGGAGACCTCTATTAATTAAAGAAATACATCTCATTACAATGTTCATATGGATGCGTTGTCCGATTATCGTTATTAAAAAGCATTTAATGCGAGTCGACATATGTCCACCGGATTAGCGTCGACCTCAGATTCGACGATCTTGGAGTCGACATTTGTCCACCGGATTAGCGTCGACCAATCAAGAGTCGACTTTATTCCGGTGGACATATGTCGACCTCAGTTTCGACGATCTTGAAGTCACTTGTCCACCGGAATAAAGTCGACCTCAGATTCGACGATCTTGGAGTCGACATTTGTCCACCGGAATAAAGTCGACCACAGATTCGACGATCTTGGAGTCGACATTTGTCCACCGGAATAAAGTCGACCTCAGATTCGACGATCTTGGAGTCGACATATGTCCACCGGAATAAAGTCGACCTCAGATTCGACGATCTTGGAGTCGACATTTGCAGGGCTTCCACTGCATGTCTTACCTAAATAAAGTTGCATTAGTCTCCTAAAATCTTCAAAATAGTCTCCAAATAGTTGCCTTAAATCCACAAAAAAGTCGCATTTAGTCCACAAAACAGTTGCAAATAGTAGTCTCTTAAAAAATAACTCGCCTGAAATGTGCTGAAAGTTACAAATTGAAATTCTCATTATTACTTTATTCTGTCTAATGTCTAATGGGAAAATAACGCACTGAAATATCTTTCCCTTATACATTAGCTTTTGGTTTATTATAGTCTTAAAAAGTATAACATTGAAAATAAAAAATAGGCGCTAAATATAACAAGACAAATTAATCTTTTGTACTACAATTACTTCAAATCATGAATAAGAATAACCTTCACAATTAATTTATTATAAAGAATAAACAATTGAAAGGAAGTCTTAAATCCGCGCGTCAATTCTCCGAAAATAGATTCAACTCCAAAGCGGAAAATGTTGGAATGTTGGCACTTTTATATGAAATAGGCCTGATATATGTTCAATGCACAGAGGTAATGAAAAATGGTGATATAAAAACCCAAATTTCGCGTTTTTCGCGATTTCCAAAAAATTCTCAAAAACGTCACCTTAAGTTAGGGATGACACCGATTCCAAAAAGATAGAATCGATAATTGTGACCCAAGAATCTATTCAGAATCGATTCACAACAAAAAATAAATATTTGTACGCACCGTTATTTTGGTGGACTATTTCCGCGGAATTTGTGATATGCACCGTTATTTTGGCGGTCTATTTCCGTGAAGCCCGAGACGCCACGGTACGCTGTCGTCTGTTTATTGTACCGCCTACCGCACGTGTAATATTCGGTCTGGACCGGCACCTCCACCAAAACTTGTCCAGCACCTCCAAAATGCCCTTAATTTTGCACACTTAAAAGGTTCAATTTCGTGAGTTAATTCGCGTTTGGACCAGTTTGATACAATTTCGTTCGTTATTTCGCGCTATACGCGAGAAATTCGCATTTTCAAAATGTGTTTTTTTCCATCTCTAAATGATGTAATTCGTCGATAATATTACATTTTAGGCAATTCAATGGATTAAAAAAATCGCGAAATACGATATCACCATTTTCTCTACCTCTATGCAACAACACTGCTAAAAGTAAAAATAGTCGCATTTTTACTCAATTTGCCGAAAAAAGTCGCCTAATAGTCGCCTCAGTGGAAGCCCTGCATTTGTCCACCGGAATAAAGTCGACTCTTGATTGGTCGACGCTGTTCCGGTGGACAAATGTCGACTCCAAGATCGTCAAATCTGAGGTCGACTTTATTCCGGTGGACATATGTCGACTTCAAGATCGTTGAAACTGAGGTCGACATATGTCCACTGAATAACGTCGTCTCCCGATAGGTCGACGCTATTCCGGTGGACATATTTCGGCTCGCATTAAATGCTTTTTAATAACGATAATCGGACAACGCATCCATATGAACATTGTAATGAGATGTATTCCTTTAATTAAAAGAGGTCTCCTACCCATTCATTTGAACAACATAGACTTTTATTTTTACGATCAAGTGTTCAACTTTATTTTCTTGCATGTGTCTCTACAAGGTCTGTACAAACGAGATGGTCGACATTATTCCAGTCTACGCTATTCAGCGTCCCCGTGTTAGAAAGGCTAAACTCAACAGGAATAACTCTGAATGAACAGAAAACGGAGTTTTCAGTAGACTCTGTAGACTTTCTAGGACACACAATCGATGCTCATGGTATAAGAGCCGACGGTCGGAAGATAGTGGCAATCGTAAACATGGATCCACCAACTAATGTCAAAGAGGTGCAAAGCTTCTTGGGCATGGTAAATTTCCTAGAAAAATATATCCCTAGAAAAGCGGAAATCCTTGAGCCTATTAACCTTCTCCCGGGCATAGCGTCCTAAAGCGTTGCAAAGTGATTGTGTTCCTCTCCTGTGTAATATGCACGGGAGAGGGTTAATACTGTCCCTACCTCCCACTAACATATGTGTAACTTGTCTCGCAGGTGTTGCTCTCACTGTACCTCTCACACATTGGTATTAACCTTCTCCCAGGCATAGCGTCCTAAAGCGTTGCAAAGTGATTGTGTTCCTCTCCTGTGTAATATGCACGGGAGAGGGGTTAACTCCCTCCTTTCATCAAAAAATTGTTGGACGTGGGGAATACCTAAAAAACAAGCATTCGAGTAGATCAAAACTCTCCTTACCCAGGCACCTTCCCTAGCCCTGTACGACCCTGCCAAACCCACGATTGTTTCCTCAGATGCTTCATCCTATGGTCTTGGTAGTGTCCTCATCCAGAAGCAGGAAGATGGGAGGAAGAGAGCAGTAGCCTACGCGTCGCGCACACTGTCAATAGCCAAACGAAGATATGCGAACATCGAGAGAGAGGCTTTGGCGTTGACATGGGCATGTGATCGCTTCAAAGATTACATAAACGGGTTAACCTTCCCGATCGAGACGGATCACAAACCACTGGTTTCCCTCTTCACGTCTAAGGACCTCGACGAGATGTCGCTTAGACTGCAGCGCTTCCAAATTCGCATGATGAGGTATGATTACTCTATATTTTACACTAGGGCCTACTGGTAAAGATTTAGTTGTTGCTGATACTTGTAACGTAACAGCCTCTGCCCTTCCTATTTAGGCCCTCAGCCAGCGATTTTTTCGTTTTTATTTTAATTAATTTGCATACCGGTATTGTCAAGAGATCATGTTGCATAATATTTTTTTATCAAGTTAGGGCTAATTTGTATAGGCATACAAATTAACAAGGAAAAAGTAATCAAGGTAACTAGCTGGTTGTCCAAGAGTTTTGGGAACCAGGCAGGGAGAATGTTTTCACCCTGGTTAATAGGGGTAACAAAGAGTTATGTCGCTTGCTAGCTTGCGACCGAGTTGAGGTGAAATCTCGAGCCAGCCAAGTATTTGTGAGCTCAGGAATGTGGTCTGGTAGGCCAACAGTGCTGTTTTCGCGAGAATTCGTCGTTGATTTGTGAAAATGGCAACGTCGGAAGTGCGAAGTGCTTGCAGTGGTCACGTGATTGTCGCGTGAAGCGAAATCACCCTGTCTATTAGGGCAGATCAGTGCGCGGTGATTGAAGGCCATTGGTGGGATTTGAACTCGCGGCGCACTAACCCAATCAGAGGGAGGATCTAGTCCTCGGTGCGGAAGGGTTGGAAGCCAGCAAGGACAAGACCGGACGTTACCTCTTCCACTTGTGCAAAATTCCCAGAAGAGACGAGTCGAACTTGTTAGCAGTGCAACGAAGTATTTAGCAAGCATTGGAAATATCCCTCGGGAAAGTGAGGCAAGTTGGCCTGTATACACCGAATGTAGGGCAGATCTAGTGCCGAGTTACTAGATGTATTTTACCGCTTTAAAGGCCTAATACCGTTTTATCGTGATAGCCTAGTGGAGGCTAGCCACATGGTTAGATCGACAACCATGCGCGGGTGATTTATAACAACCGCTGTGAATATGGTAAATTCTCTCTCTACACCATATGGGAGTGGCATGAAAATGCAAAGCGCATTCGGCAACTTTGGTGACCAACCACGTGGTCCAACCAAAGGACGTCGACTCCAACATCATCAGAGACCTTCATTTAAGCAAGTAAGCTGTATCTTTCCCTTTCATTGTACGTCCCCCCCATTTTACACGTGTCGCTGAGAACGTCGAGTTCTTCAGAGGTGCCTAACAGTGCTCACCTAGCCTTGGGAGGCCAATATCCGGTCCGCCACTGGGGCCTGACCTAGATATTGCACCGGCTACCGGAGAGCAGACGCACGGCGTGCTCCAGCCAACAATAGCCAACCCCATCCCCGACTACCCTTGTGCATCGCAGAGCAACGCTCTCAATCTCCCCCTCCCCCCCTCTGACCCGCTTCAAGAAGCCAGCACGTCAGGGAGATTGACGTTTACGTATTATAATAAGTTATAATATTGTATTTTATTAACAGGAATTTACATGCATATTTCTTTCTTGTTGGATCCAACTTAAATTCAATACCCTTGCTGTTCGTAGTTAGCATTTCTCAAATGTTTAAAAAATAATGCAACTTAGGCCTATTTTATTTAAATCTTTTATTGAGTTGGCATGCGCATCCTGAGATACTCCTCATTTTTCATTGATACTTTACAAGCCTTCAGCAAACATAATTTAGTGGGCATTTGCACGGCTCATATTAGCATAGTAGGTGAACGAGCGGGACCTGCAAGCAGCCGAGGACGACTGCAGCTCTCTGGAGAGGACGCGGCTCAGCGCTCGCGCGCTAAACCAGGTAGGGGAGAGTGGGGAGGTTTGAGCCGTGGGAGGTATGAGCCAGTGAAGGTTTTAGCTTATCAGTTGATATTATGAAAAAATCAGAATAGCAGAATTATGCATTTGTAATATCTTCAACTTTTAAACCAAACAAGATTCAAATTTGACCCCAAATATGCCTTCTATAGATACAACCTGGTTAATGCTGCTAATATTGTATGTTTCCCTCCTATTTGCGAAGCAGCTGTGCAGTGTCAAGATTCATGACTTGAGATAAGATCATCTTAAAAAGTACTTAAATAATGTTTAATTATCATGTAAAAACATGCCATTTTGATTTAAATTAATTTAAGAATAATTTGAAGCATATTAATCAATAATAGGGAACTGTCCTTCATTACCAAATTTGAATATGTCCCTACTAATAACCTCAAATACCGACCAGTAAAGTTTTTTATGCGTCCGGCTTTTATTAGCGCTAACTGTGAGCGAGGAAAAATTTGAACCGGGCTTCGCGCCGGAAAACGGCCGTGCGCCATTGCAGGTGGGCATGACGTGATCGTGAGGTTCGCCGAGGCGGCGAGCTGACAGTTCTGCCAATCAGCTTCCCCTCCTCACCTCACGATAACGTCACAACCAAAAGAGCGCGGACTTAAGTCTTTGTGCGGGAAGTACAAACCCAGGAACTTTGAACATGCATAGAATCTACAGATTTTATTTTTTATAGTTTATTTTAATTGCGATCTTTATTAAATTGAATGTTACAAATTAGTTAATACGTGTAAGATATATTTGAAACCAAGGCCAGTTCCCTATTGGACTGAGGGAGGTTTGAGACAAGTTTTCGAGGGAGGTTTGAGCCAGACACATAACCTCACATAATAGTGGTATTGCTTGTTTTCCAAACATTATATAATGGTTTTTATCCTTAAATAAGCCATAGTTAACATAGGCCTACTTAAGTTATAATCAACATCTTATCTTTCATTTTAAGGATACCTTATACCTGGAAGAAAAAAAATCTGATCGCAAAGTAGTAAAGTAAAAGTAATGACGATGTTTGGTGTTGAACACTGGAAATGACCAGATACACCAGACCAGAAGTATGATACAGTTTCAATAATGCAACCAAACCAATATTCTGTTCCCGAGATAGCCAAATATCGCAACATTTAGCTATAAACTTTAAAATCGTACACTATAATATAGGACTATGCGGATGCCTATCTAAACTTTTGTGTAGGCCTAAGCCAATGTTTACTATGCATGTTGTTTCTTTTCTTATGCGATAGAAAAATCGATACAGGGTATAAGCACATGTTTTTTTTTTTTTTTTTTCTATTGTAATATTTGCAAGTGACTTCAGCATTTGTTTATTGTGTGTTATTCTCAAAATAATTCTTAAATAACATGGTAAACACCAAAAATCAATAATAATAAAACATAATATTCATCTTAAATAGGCCTACATGTGTTCACTCTGCCCTAGTCTAAAAACGATATATTATAAATCTATTAGTGATTCAAATTTCAGTTGACTCATACCTCCCACCATCCGACTCATACCTCCCACCTGTAGGGAGGTTTGAGACATTACACATAGTATGCATTGATTACAAAATACTAGTGTCATAGCAAAATATAGTCTAAACCAAAGAGTGCAATTTTGAAGCCAACATCCCAACCATGAATTAAAAAAAAAAAGTCTAGAATTAAAAAAGATACAGCAATTCTAAAGAAAAGTGTCTCAAACCTCCCCACTCTCCCCTACCTCTTCTTCCTTTACCGGGAGAAGTTGTATTGAGTGTACTCCCCCTGTCACTACATGTTCATACCTATCTGTGTCTTCAGGGTAGATCATTTTTACTTAGGTGGCGTTGTAGGCAAGTTTAGTTTGAGATGGACCGAATACCTTCAGATAACCCTTAGGGTGCGCAACGTGTATAAACCCCCGAGAATAAATAATATCACTAGCCCGAGTGATCTAGGTAGGATTTCGATAGTCCAGCAGGCCGATAGGGCTTAAACGCCACATTTGGCACCTGTACGTGAGGCAGTGAGCAGGGCTTGCTGTAGTCCAGGTCGCTCAAGTGCCTGTACGCCACATACTCTTTCAAGAAAACCTCTGTCAGTCATAGAGGAAAACGAGCTGGAGGAAGAAACAAATGCCTATGTGTGTCAAGATCTTGCCAAGATTTTTCACCAGGGAAATTACATCATTAATCATTAATAATGTGTTGATTTACATTTATTTCTCCTTAAGGCCCGTTTCCACCAAATGGATGCTAAACTCAAGTTTAACTAAGCTAAGCTTATCTTTAAACTTCAGTTTAAACCATGACCCATTCCACCACATTTTATTCACCTCCGTTTAGCTAAGCGGAGTTTATTTTGTAAGGATGTCTGTGATTGGTTCTTCAAAAATCACGTGATTTTTCTCCGGTAGCTGTTGAACAAGACACGTAACACACAAAACATAACCTATGAAAAATGAAAATAGTTCGTTCGAGCTGGTCTAAAGGCTATGAGAGTGAGGAAATCTTGCTCTTACAGGTGTTAACACGTATAAACACGTATAAAGAAAAATAGAAAATAAAAAACGTATTCACAATCAAGCTTTATATCATCAAATCACAGTTGTTATATGTGGATCGTCCAGTATCGTACTGGCGGTAGGGTCCAGTTTAAGCTGTTAAACCGCATCCAGGTAGGGTTAGTTTAAGCCGTTTAAACCGAGTTAGTTTGGTGGACATATTTTCAAGCTACCGAGGTTTGATTGATTGATTGATTGTTAATTATCTGGAACTAGATCCAAAAGATACATTTGGCTAACAAGCATAATCAGGTATTGTACATATCAGAAATATAAAATCATGTAATTCGTCAATCATACATGAATTTATGATAATCAAATTAAGTGTCAAAGCTAATACATTTAAGTTAAAACACAAATCGAATCTCTATGTGAAAAGCAAACTTATTCAAAGCCAGAAAGGTTTCATTGCTTAAAAGCGGTCACGCACTAAAGATTTCAGTTCTTGAGCGGTTGTTGTAAATCCGCTCCAGTTCTGGGGCTCTTGTAAATCCGCTTCCACAGTTCTGGGGCATCTCAGTGCGATCGTTTTATGTCGGTGTGCGTAATAGATCGTCTTAAGGTGGAAGATGTTTGAAGGAAGTTTTTAGGAATTTAAAGTACTCCGAGCTCAAGAGTTTTCTCTCCGAGACTGGATGTTTTGGTGGAACAGACGAAGCAGATGATGCATTTGCTGGCCGTGCATGTCAAGATATTATCTGGGACTCGGGCTCTGGAAAAACCTTCGCACGGCTGTGCCTGTAGGCCAGAAGTCAGAGGTTAGGAGGTCTGTTAGATGGCTAGGTTCCACTCCTACTTTAAAGGAAGCATAGTTGCCTCTAGCATTAAGCTTTTCGCAAATTACATATTGTCCGGGAATCGTTTTGCCCAGGAAGGCTTTAAGAGACTCACACGTTGTGTCTACTGCTAGTCTCCAGACGTGTACCCATTTAGTTCTATCGGGAGTGGGAGCTACTCTAAGGCCGGCATCATCGCTATTCTCCGATGCCGAGCCTAGGATCAGATCGTTAGACCTACGCTTGTACACGCCATGGGGTGGTCTAGGGACATCCGACCGTGCATTTCCTTTACTCACTGTGCGTGAATTTCCCGATGAATCATTTCTACTGCGGCTGACTGGTATTGACGAAGGGCTTACCTTGCCGCTCTCATTGGTAGTAGGCCTAGGGTGTTGTACCTGTTTTTCTTGCAAGTCCAGGTCTAGTCTTGCGGCGTTATCTTCATTTCCATTTTGTTGTTCAAACCGGCCCCTATCATTGATGGATGCATCGGATTTCTGATTAGGAAGTAACGGGCCTAGACTTACCACGGTTAGGTGAATTAGGCCTGCTTACGTCATCTGGCCACCCACTGCTCGACCTGGACCCCAGACCGGACGAGGTTCTAGTCTCGGAACAACCTCCATAGAGATCCCTATTTTCCACTGCATACAATCTGTCCATCACCTCTGTCAATTGGTCTTTCAGGGTATTCATATCGACTTGTAGTAGCTGGCGATTTTCCGTCGCCATTGCCTGAAGGCCCGGGTTAGGCTTAGGCCTAGGCTTGCAACACTCGTCGCAGAACCACCTGATGTTTTTCATGCCATCAATGATCTTGAACTCTTTAGGTTGTATCTTAACACAGGTAATGTGGAACCACTTCTCACAATAACCTTCGCAGCCCAACCATCTATTGTCATCAATAATGTTATATTTACCACAGACGCCACAAGCCGGGCTGTCCTCTCCGTCGGCCATGTTCACCGCCAGGTTTAACAAAATTAAACTCGAGTTTAAGCCTTGGTGGAATCGGGCCTTAGGCCTATAGTTGTTTTTCAATGTTTTTAGTGTAAAAAACTGTGTTATAATAGGGGAGCACACCAACCGAAAAAGTTCCGACCAACCTTGCCAAGATTTTACAAGATCTTGTAGGGCTATCTTGATCGTAAGTTAACATAAGATTAAAATTTCTTCCCGTTCTCGTTTCCGGACAATAGGGAACTAGCCTTGGTCTCAAATTCACGTTTTTCATTTTTTATTATTTATAGAACACAGTTAAATAAACTTCACAAATGAAAGATTTTTTTTAAAAAATCATCCGTGGTTACTACGGGGGTACAAAGTTATAGGGTTTTGAACCCCCGCGCAAACGCTCGTTCTTGGTTCAACTGCGTTACGTAGCTTGCAGCATGCTCATCGTTGTAGTTTGTATAAATACTACAACAACAACAAAAGCTCGACGGCGGCCGTGCGCGGCAGCGAAGCCTAGAGGCAATCCAGTGGACCGTGCTCATCAATAATCGGACTATTTTGACAACAACACGAACGATGACAAAGATGACGACCATGTGATTTTGACAGTGCGTCTACCCGACCTTGACTAGAAAGCGATTTATTTCTCATTGGTGGGAAAGAGCCACTGGTTATTTCTCTATGGTACAGTCAATCAAGGCTGCGCTAGGCTAGGCCCTACGCCCTAAAAAATGTCCATTTGGATGCCCTAGACACAGCCTAGCCTAGGTAGGGCTAGGCCGAGGCATTTCCTGTATCCTTAGCCAAGTTTTTTTAGGTTGATGATGATGATATCATTTATATCATTGATGTTTGGTAGGACTTTAGATTTTATATTTAAATATGCGCCTAGACCTGGGCGTAGTGATTGGCCTACCTCGGCCCTAGGTCCTAAGGGCCTAGGTCTACCAAGAGGGCAAAGGCTACCACTGTAGAAACACCGGAGAAGATCATTTTATACACGTGCCAAAAGAACCAAACGACAAACAAGCAGTGGCGTAGGAACTATTTTTTTAGTGGGGGGGTCACGCTATAGTTGACTATGAGGTTGGGTGGGCAAACCGGGGTCTGGGGCGAAGCCCCAGCCGCCGGAGGCTTTTTCGCCGTAGGTGAGATTTTTTTTAACGGTGCCCTTGATAGGTGGCCTGAAACACGTATTCAGGTGAATTTTAATTGTGAATAAGGGCTACATTTTGTAGCTAATATTGCATTGAAGATTGATTACCTGACTGAAATCGGTCGACAGTCTGCTTGGGAGTGAAAACACTGCACACAAAATATAATGAATATTAGTCTAAAATCAGATTGCTAGTCTCGCAAATCACGTCTTTTACTGAATATTTCTAAAAAAAAATTAACAAAAACCATCCTTTTTGTTTGCAAGCCCGACTGTAGTAAAAATCGAAAAATCACCCAACAAGCTATAAGTTAGCAAATGACACCCATACCTGGCTTGACCCCCCCACTGGGGGGGTCAAGCCAACAAGTGGGGGGGGAGTTTCCCCCCCATCCCCCCCCGTTCCTACGCCCCTGCAAACAAGGCAAAAAGAATTGTTCAAAGCTGCAGCACGAGAATGTTTTGAGGAGGACGCTGTAGCGTACCCCGTCCCCCTACCCCCGGGCGTGTGTCTAGGGGAGATATCTCATAAGGTGGGGAGGGAGGAGAGGAGCCTACTACAAGAAACTTGTTCCTCGAGCTTAGGCGTAGCGGTGTTGGATGTGTGTGAGTGTGCGTGAGTGTGGGGGCCGAGTCACTTTAGGCGTCCGGCAGCCCCCTGTGTGCGTGTGTGTGAGAGCCGAGTCACTTTTGGCGTCCGGCAGCTCTCTGTGTGCGTGTGTGTGAACGTGTTGGGAAAGTATTTCGTCGTCGCTTACCCTTGCCTGCCTGAAGAGGAACGAAACAACGCTGGAGACCGAAGAAATATAAACCCGAAATCTTCTCGGAAAATATAGTATTTTATTTCACACGATAACATTACTTGTAAACATTCGTAAAAGCATTGGGAATGCTAGACTGGTACGAACGATTTCTAACAGATACAATGTACAAAAATACTTGTAAAAATTGTTAGGAACTTAGTATTGACTCCCTTCTCGGAGGTTCTATCTTAAAACAATTTTAAGTCCTTATTCTGAGAAAAGGCTAGAAGTGAAAATGGACGAAAAATACTTAGGCCTATAAAAATCTCAACAGCGACCACTGTGTTTGGTCTTTCAGAGATTCATTGTAAATATTCTAAGACTAAGACAAGTAAAAATGAACACAAAAAGGACTTATAAAAATATCAGAAGTTAACCCTTCTGTAGATATTCTTAAGTATTTGAAACAAGTTAATTGAACGTGAAAAATACTTATAAAATTATCGTGAGTTTTCACTCTATGAAAAATATTCCAAGTCTTTGAGACAAGTAAAATAACCACGGAAAAGACTTATAAAAATCTCAAGTCTTAAGACAAGAACAATAGACTCAAACACTTCATCTGTTATGGTTGGCAAAACGTAGACAAATATTCTGAGTGCTAGCTTTTTGACCGGAAAAAGTTGAAGTCCCTACGTGGGCTCTCTACGATCGCGGACTTAGCTTGCACGAGCACACCTTCCGTGGTGTTGACTGGCTGCGCGCGGGAAGCCCGAGTTTCAACGACGAAGTGCTATCCTGGGCAAGGGCTAGTCTGACACTTACGCAGTGTGCTGCTCCTGCCACAGTGATTCCTACACGGTCTTAGAACGGGCGCTCCTCGCGTGCTGGACGACTTGTCCGATCGACAGATCTTGTGAAACTGTACTGGTCCAACTAATCTTTGCAGCTATACAAGAACCCAAAGCCACTAGCGCGGGTTCCCCGGTTACCCTGTCGGCTCTCGCTGGCAGCGGCGAGGTCCAGTAGTGCCGCTGCCATAGCGAGGTCTTCTTCGGGTGACGGCCCCCGGGGAACTGTGTTGGTCCAGCCGAGAACACAGAATTAAATAACCACCTCCAAGCTCCCTAGGGAAGGGTGGGGGTGCGCGCATGCGCCCAGCCAGTGGGTCTGTCGACCGTCTGCAGCGAGGCAGACCAGACCACTGTGAGCTAGACGTCTGGTTTTTTATATTACGTTTTGCCACCGTACATAACAAAATATTCCTACTGGGTTCGAGATGAGATGAGACGTATCTCATCTCGTCTCTTGCCCCATATGACTGTACAACACATGAAGTGCCAAAGAGCCACTGCAATAATAATTAAAACATACATTAATGCAAAACACCCTCTACGTCATTGTTATTCATAAGTGGGCTTGTAGTATACTTCGCGCCTCGAACTAGATCAAAGACAACCCAGCCTCAATTGTAAGCTTATGTAATTAGACTAATTGTTAAGTAATACACATGACTCTTACCTTGATTTTTACTTTGAAAACTACGACGGGAAGTCGAGAATACACTGAGTGATGCTATAGTTACTTTTAATAGTTAATAATGGAACATTCTCTTAGCAAAAGCGAGAGTTATATTGTGATTGCCACTTGAGCGCTGGCGATTAGGCGGAGTGGGCTTGGTCGTGAAACAAAGCAATTGTTTTTTACCTCGCCTGCACAAGAAATAGTTCGGGGGCGCGCTTTTCAAACATGACGTAGAGGTCGGGGTGTTACAACGCCCCCTCTACAAATTCACTCTACTGTTGTGAAGACCACTTTGATGCAAGTAAATATTATTGGTCTACTAGCTTTTTAAGTCACAAGTGAATTTCCTATAATCTTCTGTTAGGCTCCGGCCAAATATTCTCGCAGCAAAATTTGCCTTGGGATTATAAGTCTAGGGCCTAAACGTAAGAGGCGTTTTCTCGCATGGGAGAATGTCACAAATTCAATTTTTTTTTTGAATATTTCCCCGCGAGAAAATGAGTTACATATAGGTCCTAGGCTTATAATAATCCCGAGGTAAATTAGAAGCTCATAGGAAACTAACCTGCAAAATAAAAAAGTACTAGGTAGACCAATTAATATCATTTACTTACATGAAAGTGGTATTCACAACGGTAAAGTGAATTTGCAGCGGTAGGCTAGAGGCCCTACGACTCCTTGACATATTCTCGTCTTGTTGCGTCTAACCATTATTTTCACCTGTTTAGTTTTTTTTAGCACAGATATAAATACTTTCTCCGGTGTTTCTAGAGTGGTGTTTAAACACATCGGTACCTTACACCTTTTATAAAGCGCCATTTCTTTTAAATTCAATCAAAAGGATCATTGAGAAACGATAGCAGGAATGACAGCGGGCGCAGTGACGGCAACTGTCTGCTAGGATGTGTTTGACCCACCGCCGACTGGATGGTAGAATATCTACCATTTATATCTAGATAGCGGTGCGCCTTTGGGTCTGCGCTAGGCTGCGGTCAGCAGTCTGACGTCACACTACTTTTCGTGTTGTCTTTTGGCGGGAAGCCAGATTCAATTTCAGCGTTAAATATTGAGAAAAGTATTAACCTTAGACAAAAAAAACTTTCATGTTATTTTTTTTTAGATGTTATCTTTAACATATTCGATTTCTGGAATGAAGGCTAGTTCCCTATTGTGTATCGACCTTAACTTAAGCCCTAGGGTGTTTTCGGAAACCTTGATCTGGTTAACCCGACCGGATCCAGACACAAATTGGCGTTCGGAAACCAGCCCGATTCAAAGTATCTGCGTTCGAAAAGCTTAAGAGATCAATCGGATCACGTAGGCTAATCGGGTTGGATCTAAGTGATCCTTAATCAGAGGAGGGTCAAGTGGGGGCACTTCTAGGCCTATACCTGGGGGGGTCCAACTTATATTTAACAACTATTTTCGCTAGGTTAGCCGAACTTTTCGCTGGCTACAGTGCGCCGCGCTAGTTCTAGGATACAATCGATAAGAGCGCACCCGAAATCCTTTCCGTTCCACGTCTAGGCCTAGGTACTAGGCTATACGTCCGCCAGGATGGCGGACGTAGGCCTATAGCTTGTAAAAAGTTGGACCCCCCCAGGTATAGAAGTACCCAAGAGGGTTGGATCCGATCCGATCAATTCCAAGGTTTCCGAAAACACCCCTAGTCACTGAATTTGGCCCCATAGGCCCTAGCCTAGCCTAGCCTAGGCTCTAGGGGATCCTAACCTAAAAAATAAGTCTAAAAATGTAAGGAAAGACTGTAGGCCCCTAGGTCTAGGCTAGGCCTAGGCCTAGCCTAGCCCTGGGACTTACTTGGATACCAAAAGCTGTTGTGAGCCCCCAGTCTAGGCCTAGGGCTTATCACTGGGCCTAATGCAAAGACAAACCTTATCTGGCCATTCGGAATTGGAAGTGAATGCCCTTGTCCAGACAGATTCCAGAGGTGTTTTCGTTGAAGAAGTAACTGATCCATTCTTTTCAGCAGCTTTTGGTTTGGCCATCATAAATTTGTAACGTCTAGGGAATGAAACATAAATTCTAAACACGTTAAGTCAAATTATTTCATCATCCACAAAAATTGCAATTTTCGTTTCCAGAATGAAAATCTCAAACCAGAAACACACACGGAACAAGGAAGTCGGACAACAGCCAACTATCGCTCAAGCTATCGCCATCGCTAGGTGTAGCCTACTCGAGTGACATTGATCGAATAGTCGAAACCAAAGAGTCAAATTTGGTCGAAAAATTCGATTATATTTCGATCTATGACTTAAAATGGCAGCTGTGTCTCACATAAAGTTTGTGTCTTCTTTAACAAAATTATCCTGTAAGTAATTTATTTATTTCATTTTTTACCTATGGTTTTGTTTTCATTGTAGGGCCGTGACAATCTTTTCATCTGACCACGGAGTTTAAAAACTCCATGATCTGACAAGGATGGAACGGTGGTCCTAGGCCTAGGGCCTACCTACCCTTCACGGAACTCTTTCGGTTGGTATGGACAGTTTTTGATCAGTAGGTAACTTTAGATTGAAAATAGCGACGTTAAAGGTTTTGTAGGTAGGCCTACTTTAGATTTAAAATAGCGACGTTAAAGGTTTTGTAGGTAGGGCCTACACATAAAAAAAACTGTCCATACCAACCGAAAGAGTAGGTAGGCCTACCCCATTCACTACGTACCTAGGCCTAGGCTTAGGCCCCTACTCTTTCGGTTGGGAATGGCCAACTTTTCCACTGTAACAGAAAGGATTTCGGGTGCGCTCTTATCGAAAATACCTATCCTAGAACTAGCGCGGCGCACTGTAGCCAGCGGAAAGTTCGGCTAACCTAACGTTAGTAGTTTGAAACGGAAAGGATTTCGGGTGCGTTTGTTTTCATTGAAAAAAACAAGTGTTGAAAAGTTGGCCATTCCCAACCGAAAGAGTGCCAAAAACCGGCCACCGACTATCGGTTGACTTATCGGTTAACTAGGGCCTAGTAGCCCTAGCCTAGCCTACTGTTGTCCAATTTGGTCGGTGGTAGGCCTAGCCCTAGGCTAGGCCTAGGCAAGGGTTGGATACACAAAGGCCTAGTTAGGCCTAGTATTCGCGTTTCCAAGCAAAGTGTCTTCACCTGGTAGCGAAAATGCGCACTGCTATAGTCAGTTAAGACGCTGCTATACCGTACTCTTGCGTTCATATGGCGTTTAGCAATCTTAAGCATCATTCACAATCAGTTCTAAGTCGTAAGGCGCAAGGTCTAAGGCGTAAGGCGCAAGTGAAGTCGTAAGAAATGCTAGGCGTTTACAACAACCATACCATTTTTCATTGCTCCTGTGTATTGCGCATGCGCGTACAGTCAGCTGTGGAGTTTCCTTGTTCGTGATTGGCTCGTCGTAAGAAACCGTCGTAAGAATTGGATTTTGGGCAATTCGTTACGACATAAACCATACGCCTTGCGACTTGGGACGTGTTGTGAACGTTCTGATTGAAATACATACTCGGCAATACAAATTATTACGCCTTAGACCTTGCGCCTTACGACTTAGAACTAGTTGTGAATGATGCTTAAGCACCAAATCCCTGTCCAGTCAACGGGCAGAACAAGCATTGCCATCATTGTAAAGGCCGATGCACGATTGCCCGGTAACAATAACGGGAAGAAAGTTGAATCACACGTTAACTTACAACACGATGCACAATAAAGCTTCCCGTTGCCGGTCGTTCCCGTATCCCGGCAACGTCAACGGGAACCTCACCAAGTTTTAACTTTCCGTAACGTTCCCGTCCAGTACCTTACCCGAACCAATCAGAATCAAGATGCCCATGGCCTGAAACTATTTTATCAGCTGATTGATGGTTTAGGCCTATACAGCTGAGATGATGCTGGACTAGATTGATTGGTTGATTGAATATTGCTTAACGTCTCATATTTATGCAACTTGGCTAATCGAGACAAAGGGAGGGACGTAAGGGATTACGCGGGGGGACAAGGGGGGGACAGGCCTGTGCTGGTCAGAACCAGCCACAAGCGTATGGGGAGGGCAGGGGTTCCCCCACGTCGTAGTCGTCTCCGTCTGTGTCATCATCCGTCTGTGTTGTCATTGTCGTCGCCGTCGGGGAGGTAGTCAAAGGGAAGGGAAAGTCCCCCGACGACGACCCAGAACTCGCCATTGGTTTCAGGGAAAAAAACTCCCCTAATCACGGGCCAAACCACGAGAAGGTTGCGAGTTAAAATTTGATGGCCTGATGCTGGACTAGGACCAGGGTCAGTCCTATTAGTTATTGTCAGCGTCAACGCGAGTAATATGCAAAATATATTAAATAAACATGAGTGGAATAACAAAATATAAAACACATTACTATTTGATTTGTTCGTGTCGGCTTGCTTCACGGGCTGTTGTGTCATCAAAGCTCTTAAACGTGAGCGTCTTCCCGTTCTCGTTCCCGTTCTCGTTAGACCCTACCGGGCAATTGTGCATCGGCCTCAAAGGCTGCCATACACGATCCAACTTGCATGACAAGCCCAGCTTGATCATGCCGTCTTTCAAGTAAGTTTGATCGTTAATGGCGGAAATTGGATGACTTGAATTGCAAATCATTTGGCTTGACGATTTTCTTTCTTTGCCTGATAATTTCCAGCATGCCAATAAGCTGGAAGCATTTAGGCCTATATAGCCAATCACAAACCGAGTTGAAATCTGACGTCAAGGCAAACATATGATTGTGAGAGCAGCTCCTATTGTTAGTAGGTTAAGACAGGCACAATGCATGGCAATAATTACAGCTGAAGCAAGTGTCGGTACTTCTTCGGTTGCTATGGACCGGTTTTTTAACACTGTTATTTTTTCAATAAAAACACTGAAAAACAACTACCGTTAAGTAGTTTTGTAACGAAAAGGATTTCGTGTGCGCTCTTATCCATTATATCCTAGAACTAGCGCGGCGCACTGTAGCCAGCGGAAAGTTCGGCTAACCTAATGCAAGTAGTTTTGTAAAACCGGTCCATACCAACCGAAGAAGTTCCCAAGTGTCTTAAGATATTTTGATGACACTGATGGTGATGGTATAGTATTTAAACCATGAACGTTTTGGGGTGCTTTTTTGAGGTTATGTCACTGGTTTGTGGTTTGTGAAGAGATCACTGGTTGGATGTATTAGTGGGTGTGTGCAACCTTCAGACTTTTCTTAACAACTTGCATGACAAGCCAGGCTTGTCATGTGGATCGTTTATGGCGGCCTTAAAACTAAGGGGCGTAAAAACCAATCTTTTACAATGTGCTCTGAATGTACGAGACCGTTCCACAATACCTACTGTACATGCGTCAAAATAGGTAGGGTAAGCGGGGGGAATTGGGAGGTATGTTTAGAAAAAAATTAATTGTATAAATATTTTATATAAATTATGCACAAATACTCCCTTGAATGATATGTTGTTTGCTAAGGTTTAATAAAACATGTGCATTTTAGCAGTTATTATTGGTCATTTCTCATATAAAAAGTGGAATTTTATGCTTCAACTACAAAACCACCCAATTACCCCCATGGGGGCAATTGGGTGGAGGCCTGAAATCTTCTATAATACACATGCTGTAGAATGGGGGTAAATGGGTGGTGATAGAGGAAGTGAAACTGAAGAGATTGATACCTCACACTTTGTTGTAGGTTAAAAACTAATGGTTTTATTTAATAATGTTATAATTAATTATATTCTATGCAACGATAAACAAAATATGCAAATTAGAACAGACTATAACTGTTTTTACATTTTTGTCTTGGTTTTTACTAAAGATACTAAATGTGTGAACAAACTGCAACAAGATTTTCATAATTTCAATATAAAATTAAAAACTTATTAAACTTTAAAAACTTTTAAAAATCACTGAAAAATTGCCATTAGACTAGACTTATAGGTTATGTTGCCCTATGTCAAAAACTTGAAAATGGAGGGAAATTGTTGCAGATATCACTGCCATCATAAAACATCACTAAAATAAGTTGGTTACAAGAGCAACCTGGTGGAAAAAGTTTATGTTTGCAGGTAAAACATAACTTTGAAGTTCAACTTCTTTACCACCCATTTCCCCACAATGCGGGTAATTGGGTGGTACTTATTTAATTGCTTGTTTTCATTGATAATATTTTGTTCATTGTTGTGATAAATACACAAACAATATTTTTCAATATCTTTAATGCTTTAAAACAAGCATTGGATTGAAAATACACTGCTTGGAAATTAATAGAACTCAACTTAACATTTGCAATTGTGAAGTTCTAAATAACTTTCAGTCCTCTTCCATTGACAACAATAAGAAAATCTTCTTTAACAATTACAATTTGTTCATAAACCAACTACATATTGTTAATTTTTTAAGAGGGATATCTTATGAGAATTTTAAGATAGTTTACTCACTTTAACTGTACCGGTACCTAATAACTTGGGAAAATGGAAAAAATAAATGTTCCACCCAATTACCCCCACCTCCCAATTACCCCCGCTTACCCTACTGCCATCCTTGCACAGGCGCATAGGCCTAGTAAATGGTGCACAGACTTGGGACGTGCTGGTGCTGGGAGTGCACAGTGTCACAGTTTAATGATTCATTTTTCATTGCTGGAGATGCGCTTCAACTTAAAAGCACCAGTAGCGATTCTGGCTAAAATAATTCTGGTATGCTACAATTACTATCTTTTAAGTTTTAACACTCGTCACTCGTAGTCTTAAACATTCAAAACGCTCTCCCATTCATACCTGGATTAAAGCGCTTACCCCATCAGTTATTTTCGTCTGTGAAATGTGGCTCGATGCAAGTGTACGAGATTCGGAAATATTGCCCACGTCCTATGGTATTTTGGAAGGACTGAGGTGCCTGATCAGGAGGTGGAGTTCTCATAGCAGCAAAACCTAAGCTTAAGCTGGTGCATGTACCTGAACTATCTACACTTAATGCAGAGATCATATGGGTGGAGCTGGAGATAACATGCGGAAATAAAAAACTGTTACTTGGGTCTGCTTACAGGCCACCTAATTTGCTGATTTAGACAAGGAACTAATCAAATCTTTATGCCGTGTTGACAAGTTAGTAACCAAGTAGCCTATACCACAATAGTTTTTTGTGGATATATTAATTTGAATATAACTTGTGATTCTGTAGCTCCTATTCCTAACGATGCTACTGCCAATCTTTATTTCTCTGCGTTCCACGAGCTCTCTTTCACAAAACAGTCACCGAAGCTACTCGAGTAACGGATACTTCGCGATCTATCATTGACCTATTGCTGTGCAATGACCTAAATATTATTGAAGACACGAGTGTTATTCCAGGTGTGAGTGACCATTTGGCAGTAGGCCTATTGCACTAATCTAAAATTCACTGTTCCTAGAACCAAATTCATTAACAAATCTGTATGGAACTATAAAAGTGCTGACTGGCTGCTACTTAGAACTCTTTTCGTAGAGCGCCTTACAATATTAAATCAACAGCATGATGTTAATCTGATGTGGAAAGATTGGTGTTCGATGTTTTGGAGTTGTGTTGAAGTTGTAATTCCAAAAGTAATAATGGAGGGTCAATGCCGGGCACCATGGATTACTTTGGATCTTCTGAAATTGATTAAAAAGCATGACAAACTCTTCTTCAAATGTAAGAGGATCCAGTCTGATGATTTATGAAACTCTTACAGAAAGTGTCGTAATCAAGTGAAAACAACTATACGAAATGCTCAGCAACAACATGTTTGGAACTTGGGGAGCAATTCTAAAGGACTCTGGAAATTTATCCGTTCTAAAAGAGTGGCAGTGCAGCTCCCTCCTTCTTACTTTTCAGCAAATGGTAAAGTTTTAACAAATGCAAAGGAAATTGCCAATGCACATTTAATTCAAAGTTCCAAGAAAACTATACTCCATTAATAACAAACTGTACAAAATTATTTCTAGGAAATCCATCAGTTCAAAAGCCTCTTAAGAGTATTTCAGACCTGGGAAAAGAAAGAGAATTGGTCGGGTGCAGGTAAAGCAGATTCCATTTCGACCGTCAGTTGGGTTGGGCTGTGTCTGGCCTCACCCCACAACCCTTGCCAACAGCCTTTCACAGGAAATGCGGACAAAGCCTCTGGTATTCAATAACCTGCTATCGGTCGGCCCAGCTCACAGACCCTCATTATATCGCATCTTTTCAGTGACATGCTGTAAAATTGTTATAATTTTGTTTGACTAAATTTATGGGTAAAGAAATCAGTCTTGGGCGACCGTATTATTCGTCACAAGATGTTTATTTTAGATAGCAACATGATATTTGTTGTTTTTTGATAAAAACATATTTTCTCGAAATAAAAGCATAAAAGATCACAGGATTTAAATACTGCGCAGCAAAGGCCAGATTAGCATGGAAAAATGCTACTAAAACTTTTGGTGATTTTGACAACGGATAGACAAACTAACAGAAATTTTAAATGAGTAAACCTAGTTTATTTATGCTAGGTCATGAAGTTTGAATTAAATTGTGAATCATAATAAATTGTCACGGCGGTGTGGCACAGTACACATTGAAAAGTAAACAATAATAAGTTGTCACGGCGGTGTGGCACAGTACACATTGAAAAGTAAACATTATACATTATCACGGCGGTAATACGGCGGTAATACGACGAGAAATCGGCCATGACCGTAAACAACAGAAAGGAATCTACGAAATAGTCATCATACATGGAAGCAGGGCGTACTTGACACATGCCCATATAATATGTTAGCTCTGGTTTTTACAGAGTTTGTTCAATGTGCAGCCAATAAATAATATTAATACTAATACTAGGAAAACGCTAAAGTCCCGCCGCGTTGATGGATGAGTTTTTTAAAGTTTTTAGTTTGCGTGGGATATCTTTACTTTTGCAAGTGCTTTGTTTTGCTGCCTACGCATTGTAGGTGATTGTTGTCTAGTTTCTTTTGTTTCCTGTCAATTGGTGTTATTTACCGTAAAAAAACTTATATTAAAAGCTTTATTTCTATGAATTCTGGATAACTTTTTCAACTTTTTCTTTCAAAAGGTACTACATCACCATAACCTTAATGTCCATGTATAATATGAACGTTGTAGCCCCACCCGTTTGGTCAGAATTGGCCCAAATGGCACGAAAATATCGCACAAAAAATCAAAAAACTTGTATTAAAAGCTTTATTTCTATAGATTCTGGCTAACTTTTTCAACTTTTTCTTTTAAAAAGCAATACATCACCATTACCTTAATGTCCATGTGAAATATGAACATTGTAGCCCCACCCGTTTGGTCAGAATCGGCCCAAATGTCACGAAAATATCGCACTAAAAATCGAAAAAAATCGTAAAAGTACGATATTCATGAGAAATATTTCTTCGATTGTACCCAAAAACGTAGCAAGTCTAAGTTCAGAGATTTCGAAGGTCCTGTCAAATTTTCATCAAGATCGCATATGCCGTTTGCCCGGTAGAGAGCGAACAAACAGACAAAAAACAAAAAAAAAAAAAAAAAACAAAAAACAAAAAAAAAACACCCGAGCTAAATTTTTTGGGGGGTCGGTGAAATTGAAGTCTTCGCTTCGCTCATCCAAAAAACAATTAATAATTGGATGAGCGAAGCGAAGACTTCAATTTCACCGACCCCCCAAAAAATTTAGCTCGGGTGTTTTTTTTTTTTTTTTTTTTTTTTTTGTCTGTTTGTTAACTCTCTACCAGACAAACGGCTTATCCGATCTTGATGAAAATTTGACAGGACCTTCGAAATCTCTGAACTTAGAGGTGTATTGTTTTTGGGTACAATCGAAGAAATATTTCTCATGAATATCGTACTTTTACGATTTTTTCGATTTTTAGTGCAATATTTTCGTGACATTTGGGCCAATTATGACCAAACGGGTGGGGCTACAACGTTCATATTATACATGGACATTAAGGTTATGGTGATGTAGTACCTTTTAAAAAAAAAGTTGAAAAAGTTAGCCAGAATCCATAGAAATAAAGCTTTTAATATAAGTTTTTTACGGTAAATAATACCAATTGACAAGAAACAAAAGAAACTTGACAACATTCACCTACAATGCGTAGGCAGCAAAACAAAGCACTTGCAAAAGTAAAGATATCCCAAGCAAACTTTAAACTTTAAAAAGCTCATCCATCAACGCGGCGGGACTTTAGCGTTTTCCTAGTAATTAATAATAACAAATTTATTCTGTTTAATTTTTCATGTGATGGGGAGGGGGAGCTAGTGCATCTATGTACTCTGGATGAATAACTTCTTTACTAACCTGAAATAAGAACTGATTGAATTATTGTTGTAAACAACATTGGTCGCTGTTGATTTTGAACTATTTTTTGGATGAAACTGATGCAAAAATCGCCTTTCAAAAACTCAGATAACCGGAAAAAAGCAGGCTAGACAGTGTGTGTAGTATAATTTTTACTCGACTCATCAATTAAATGATATGATTGAAATAATATTAGTTACATTACTGGCGAGTGATTGAGTTTTACACAATACATTTATTTATACACTCTGCAAACCTTTTACAAACACCAAAAACCCAACCCTTTCAAAAAGAATTCGTCTTGAAGTTGAAAGATGGAGAGGCGCGTGACGAATATAATAGAGGTATTTTACGACAATTTACCCAGGTTTACAATTTTAAATCCAAGATGAAATGGGATGACAGGTGTGGGGTCTCTTGTATAAGGGATAGTTAAATCGTCTCATTTTTTAAAATTTAGTGATTATATGATAGTTCATTCAATTCATGAAGTCAAAACAAGACCTTAAATCTTTTTAAATCGAAGTTGTAGCTCAATTCTAAGCGGAATTGCAAAACAAATAACATAATCATTTGATATGATTTAGTCGGATATTTCCTATAAAACTAAGCTAAACACTTCGCCAAAAAAACGAAAATGCTTAGAAAAATGTAAATAAGACAATGAATTTATTATAATCGAGATCAGGCTTATCAACTACACTTTTAGTTTAGAGATGGTATTTGTCTTTTGCACAATGGGGTTCACTTTGCTACCAAGCACTCTGAAGCATTGTTCAGTTGGAACCCTTCTCTGAGCAAAGGATAACCATCAAAATACCCCCCGTGGTCGGCTGGCGCCTGCTTCCCTCCAAGCTCTACCAAGCAGTTCAGTTTCTGTACGCACTACATCAGCAAAGCGCTAGTAGTAATCACTGTCGGATCAAATTTCTGTGCTTTCCGGAAGGTAATATTTCCCCGAGTTTTGATAAAAAATGTATTTTTCTTCTTGCAAGATCGTTAAGGATGCCATGATCGAGAAAAGTACTGTTTTAAAATCGTGTGCCATTGTTCAATAGTCCGCCATAAGCATTCAAAATTTATTCAGTTTTTATTTTTTTCACTGGTTCACATAACTCTTATCAACATTATTTAACAGTAGTTCTCTAGATCAATCAAATGTGTAGGTTGTTGAATTTTTTCAATGGTCTATCTTTGAAAACAATACGAAAAAACACCTTCCGGCGAAGTATCTGCACGGCGTACCCCAAAGGCTGTCACGTGAATACTCTTAAAAAACTTTCTTTCTCAGTCAACAAGGTGAGCAAGTACTTCTCAACACTCGTCCTGGTGCGGCTAGTGGTCCTGATGGAATCCCTACTACAATTCTTCACCAGTGTGCTTCTTCGCTTGCTTCATCCCTCACTGCACTGTTAAACTTGTCAAACGAGTCCGAACGAGTCCTAACGATTGGAAAGTAGCTAACATTGTGCCTGTCTACAAATCGAAGAATAGGTCAGATGTATCTAACTACAGGCCAATATCACTTACCAGTACGGTTTGCAAGGTAATGGAGTGTCTAGTTACTTCAGCCATTTATACGCACTTACGAGTGAACAGTCTGATACCGCCTTTAACCAGCATGGATTTTTACCTCGTCGATCATGCACAACCATGCTGACAAAGGCTATTGATGACTGGCAGCAAACACTTGACCAAGGACAAACAAGGCAAATTGACTGCATAGCATTGGACTGGAGTAAGGCGTTTGACAGTGTGCCACGGCCCACACTAGAGACTTCGACATTTAAGCTACATAATTATGGAATTCAAAGTGAGCTTCTTAATTGGATTAAATTATTTTTAAAGGGCAGATCTCAGCGTGTAGTGCATGATGGAGCCTCATCATCATTAATTGACATTACCCTACTTCTGGAGTTCCGCAGGGATCGGTTGGGTACTTGGTCACCACTTTGTTTTTTACACTCTTTATGATAGACCTACCTGATGTTGTAACGTCAAGTATTCTCCAATATGCTGACGATACATATCTGTACAGTACGCAAAGGCTCTACAAAATGACCTCCCTAAACAATATCAAAGTTTGTTGTCAAAACAACCAAATGTCACTTAATGTTAGCAAGTCACAGTTACTTCGAATCACGCGATCAAGAACCGGACACATAGGCCTAAACATCGTGTATAGGCCTAGCACTAGGAAAACGCTGAAGTCCCACCGCGTTGATGGATGAGCTTTTTAAAGTTTTCAGTTTGCATGGGATATCTTTACTTTTGCAAGTGCTTTGTTTTGCTGCCTACGCATTGTAGGTGATTGTTGTCAAGTTTCTATTGTTACTTGTCAATAATAATAATTGGTATTATTTACTGTAAAAAACTTATATACTAAAAGCTTTATTTCTATGGATTCTGGCTAACTTTTTCAACTCTTTCTTTCAAAAGGTACAACATCACCATAATCTTAATGTCCATGTATAATATGAACGTTGTAGCCCCACCTGTTTGGTCAGAATTGGCCCAAATGGCACGAAAATATTGCACAAAAAATAAAAAAACTTATATTAAAAGCTTTATTTCTATGGATTCTGGCTAACTTTTTCAACTTTTTCTTTCAAAATGTACTACATCACCATAACCTTAATGTCCATGTATAATATGAACGTTGTAGCACCACCCGTTTGGTCAGAACTGGCCCAAATGGCACGAAAATATCGCACAAAAAATCGTAAAAGTACGATATTCATGAGAAATATTTCTTCGATTGTACCGTACCCAAAAACAATACAGCTCTAAGTTCAGAGATTTCAAAGGTCCTGTCAAATTTTCATCAAGATTGGATATTGCCGTTTGCCCGGTAGAGAGCAAACAAACAGAAGAAAGAAAAAAAAAACACCCGAGCTACCGGTAAATGTTTTGGGGGTCAGTGAAATTGAAGTCTTTGCTTTGCTCATCCAATAAATGAAGATATAATAGGCCTACCATGTTGCCAAAAGGTCAAACTAGTACTTGGATTAATTGTTACTTGTGATCTGCAGTGGAATCTAGGCTACATTGTGAGTAGGCCCGATGTGCGTAACAGAGCGTCTAAAACTTTAGGATTTGTATCGCGCTTTTTAAAGGGTGGCAAGCCAAGAACCCTTCGCAGAATACTTAGCGCTGGTTAGGCCAATTTCCCAATTATCACTCATGGCCTACCAGCATGGCATCCAACAACAAAGGACAACATGTGCAAGCTGGAAAGAATTCAAAATCGTGCCACCAGACATATTAAGGGTTACAAAGACCATAGTGCCTTTACACGTCGTGGTCTATGTCGCCTTACCACCATTGAACAACTCATGAAGCAAGTGGACGTTTTGTTCTTCAAAAAGATGTTGACTGGCTGTGTGGACCTTGACCCATTCCATCGGGTGTCTTATGATCTTCGCGATTCAAGACGTCACCAGGCCCAGTCCATAAGCCACCATTTGCCCGAGGGTAGTAGGGTAGTACATTTAAGTGGGTTCTACTGCCGAACTACCAAAATTTGGAACTACTCCCTATCTGAAGAAATACAAGGTCTTGCTATGTCTGCTTTCAAGAGAAGTCTTCTACATTATGATTAGTGATGACATCAAGTCCAAAAAGTCCAAACCGGTTCTTAAAAAAAAACAAAAAAAACGTTTTTTGTCTTTTACAATCGACAACAAATTACAATCAGCAGGTCAAAAAGTGCCCTTAAAAAGCATTCTTCAAAGTTAAAACAATGCGCGCGTCCTTGACTCCTTGAACACCCATAGCCTATTGTGCAATCTGGAGTGGGATGGGCCTAGCATAGCTGAATAACTTCACAATCTGTGAGAAAAGAAGGTGCTGTTACGTAGTTACGTACATCAAAGAAATACAAATTCAAATTTGAATTAAATTATCGAAATAAATAAATAATTATTATTTATTATAAATTTTTAGCATCACTTTGTAAAAAAAAAAAATAATTGAACCGGTTTGAAAAGTCGGAACCGTCGGAATCGGTTCCCGGGTACCCGATGTCATCAATAATTATGATTGCTTTTTTGATTATGAATTCATTGAATTGTTATATATATTTTATTTATTTATTTAACGTCAATCCTATTCTGTTATAAAACTGATTTACAAAGGAGGACAACTAAATAAATCTAATTACATAGATGTAGACCTTACAATGAACTACAGTTTGGTAAATACTATTTGAAATAGTAACATTGCAACAACAATGCATTAAACACAACAATTTTGATAACAAATAAAAAGGATATTAAATGCAATTAATTAATGAATCAAGTATAAAAAAGGTGTGGAAAAAAAAGAAACTAGAAAAGAAAAGGAAAAGAAAAGAAAAAAAGAAAAGGAAAAGAAAAGAAAAAAGAAAATGAAAAAACTAATTTATTAGACGATCCCACTCAAACGAATATGAGGTTCGCCAAAAATCAGGAACAGCAAATCAGGGAGTAATCTAGGTGCCTGTTAGGGCGCCGCAGCCAAGCCGCGGTGCACTACACACTCAGGCACACTTATACAGCAAGCAGAGTTGGGGTGATTTCGAGGTGTCACCCAGCCATCATGAAACGTGATGTGAACTTGAAAACTATCAAAATCAAGGGGATTTAGGTACCTGACAACACATGCCAAATTTGGTTAGGGTACGAGCATTCCTTCTTGGTGAAAAAATGACTTGAAACATGCTCAAAATCACTTTAAGGCTATTCCACCGCGTTTTCCTATTTTCCAAAATATGCTACTAAGTCAAAATATAGTGAATGGCTTTGAAACATGGCTATTTTTGAAAATTAAAATATTTTTTCCAAATTTTTCTGATCCGGTACACGGCCAATATAGCCACCTCAAAATAATTTCAAACTTCAATTCGCCAGGGCACACCATTCAACGTAGGGTGTTGTGCTTTTGTGACATTGATTTTTAACTGTATTTCTTTGGACTGACTGAGAGAAAACAGATTTATTTTAACAATTGTCTTTCCGGCGAATTTTTTCGTTTGGCGGTACAAATCGGTAAAAAATACCGCCAAACGAAAAAATTCGCTGGAAAGACAATTGTTAAAATAAATCTGTTTTCTCTCAGTCAGTCCATAGAAAAACAGTTAAAAATTAATGTCACAAAAGCACAACACCGTACGTTGAATGGTGTGCCCTGGCGAATTGAAGTTTGAAATTATTTTGAGGTGGCTATATTGGCCGTGTACCGGATCAGAAAATTTTGGAAAAAATATTTTTGATTTTCTAAAATAGCCATGTTTCAAAGCCATTCACTATATTTTAACTTAGTAGCATATTTTGGAAAATAGAAAAACGCGGTGGAATAGCCTTAAGGATGTTAGTTACTACTGGCTACTACTACTACTACTACTACTACTACTACTACTACTACTACTACTACTACTACTACTACTACTACTACTACTACTGTTGTTTTTGAAGTTATGTAATCTTTGGTGGGGTGGTTATATGGTAGTATAATGTTTCTTATATTGTAAACTATTGTGTTACTCTTAGTTTTAGAATTTTTCATTTTTTGTTATCTGAATTTATTGTATCACGACAAAATGAGAGTCAGAGATATTGTTTATATATGTTTTGTTGTTAAAGAGACTCTGCAGACAAGCTACGTAAGTAGTTTTGCGGAGTCTGAAATTGTTGTATTTTGTATTTTTTCCAAATAAAGAACAATTCAAAAAAACAAACTACTACTACTACTACTACTACTACTACTACTAGGTACTACTACTACTACTACTACTACTACTACTGCTACTACTACTACTACTACTACTACTACTACTACTACTACTACTACTACTACTACTACTACGACTACTACTACGACTACCACTACCACTACCGCTACCACTACCACTACCACTACTACTACTACACAGATGACAGAATACATACAGAATTTACGTATTTAGGTTCCACATTCCATTTTAAGTTGTCAGTTATATAATTACCTAACAATTTTATAGAATTAAAAATGGGAACCCGGGATCCGTGTAGGCTATATGTGCACACCAAAGGGTTTCTAAATCTTGTGAAGCGTATGTATTGCGATTTATCAGAATTAATTTTCATTGTTTAATGTACACCAACGCTCTATTGACACCAAATCCTTTTGGAACTCTATCATATCTTCTTTAAAGGCAATTGGTCTATAAATGGTGGTATCATCAGCGAACTGAATCATCTTTGAAGAAACGCACTGTGGTAAGTCCAGAAAGTATATTATGAACAGGAGAGTTCATATCACTGAACCCTGTGGCACACCGGAAGTAATATTAATACGGTGAGAGGTGGCTCCATGAAAAATAACAGACTGGGTTCTATTGGACAGAAATGACCTGATCCATTTTTGAACATTACCTTGAACACCATACACAGATAATTTAGAAAGCAGTCTGCAATGAGGAACCTGGTCAAATGCTTTAGACCAGTCAATAGCTATGCAATCTACCTGTTTAGTTGTGGAATCTTCTAACATGTGTAGCCAATCATCAATCATAACCGTCAAGGCAGTAACACAAGATCTCCTAGGTAGGAAACCATGTTGGTTAGAGTTCAAAAGATCGTTTACTTCAAAGTGGTGACGCACTTGATTTGACACAAGTCTCTCCATCAATTTTCAGTTTGCACACTATTGAAGAAGGTAAGAGAAATCGGTCTATAATTTTCCATATTAAGTTTGTCTCCTTTTTTAAAGACTGGCACCACATTAGCTTCTTTCCATTGATCTGGCAAAGACCCTAATGACATTGATAGATTGAAAATTACACTCATTGAAGGAGCTAGCGCATTGGCACATTGGTTGAGTATTATAGCTGGGATTCCATTGGGTCTCGTAGCAGTGTTGGGTCGCATTTCCTTGAGCTCCCTGCAGATGTCTCTTACTGGAAAGAAGGTGTCATCCAAAGTAATCGCTGGTGTACTAACTGTTGGCAAAACATTTTCTGTTGTATTTTGCTGTTGTCCTCTGCTGTGTAGTTATCCTTAAACTGGCTAATGAAGGCGTTAGCTATGTCCAAAGGATCATGAACCGAATTACCGATAACAACGAAATGGTCAGGGGCAGCACTTCCTCGTCTACTATGGATATATTTCCAGAATTTTTTTGAATCGGATCCTATAGACCAAACTTGCTCCTGGTGAGCAGAACGAGTCGCTTTCTTGATAGAATTTCTAACTTTCTTATAATGATCCCATCTTTCAGTTAAAGGATATTTCTTGTACTTCTTAAAAAGAATATCTCTTTTACGAATTGATTTGATGAGATCTTTGTTTATCCATGGTGATCGCCTTCTAGTATTTATACTAATCTTTGCTATAGATTCACTAACACATTGCCAGAAAACATCAGTCCAGTTATTCCATGCACAATTAATGTCATCCGTATCATAATGCAATGGGAGCCTATCCACAAGAAGTTCAGAGAGTAAATTTACTTTTAATAATTTATTTATTAAATTATTATTATTTATTTATTATTTTTAATTTTTAAATAAAGAGAGATCCCCATACCAATTAAATAGCATCGAACGTCGTAAAGAAAATTATCCTTAAATACAAATTACACAGCCTTCATAGGCCAAATCCTTAGCTCGGATAATAGTACTCGCTTAAGTTCACCATGAACATTACTCCACACACACTATGAACCTTAACATAACAGTATGCCTATCAATCACACTAACTCGTCACTTATCGACAAGCTGCCTAGACATTTCAGTCTCGTACCGGGGTACTAGGTTACAGAATTTATACATGGCAATAATATTAGGTACACAATTTATACAGTAACCCTCTAAGCATGGTATGAGCAGTAAGCACAAATTTGAATACGTACTCCTCGTTACAATTTACAATGAATTGCTGCGTACAGCCGGTTATGCTTCGTCGGTTGAGCTCACTTGTAAATGCCATTCACAGACCAACTTTCAGTGTAGCTACAACACCTTACTATAATATAATCTTCCATATGGGCAAGATGAAGTTTTGAAAACATACAACAACACATTGCTCAATGGTCTAGGATAGGCCTAATATTACAGGTTGCTAGGCACATGTGCATTCTTGCACTAGTCACCAACATTTATCACAAGAAGATTGCCATTGGGGTCAATCTGAAATTTACAGTCAAGGGTTCATCTAGTCTTAGGTAACACAAGGTTGACCAATCCTTCAAGGCTAGGAAAGAGTATAGTTTTCTAAACAGGGGCCTAAATGGTCACCATCTCACACGAAAAATTATCTCAGAGAGAAAAACGAAGGAAAACAATAATGCAAACGTAGAACCTGAGTAGGCCTAGGCCCTAGTCTTGCGACAGCATTCTCCAGGCAGACGTCCACTCGAACCCATGAGGAAGTTTCTCAGATCCCATGGCAAACTCAGTCCACGAAAATCACAAAATGGCTGCACGGAAAAATGCCCCTTTGTGTGTAGTTCTAGACATCACTCCAATGTAGGCCTTAGCTTCCCGCTCCCTACATCAACAGTTCCAGACATCAACAGCTCCCGACATCAACCCAGTCACTGGGTAAATCGACATCACAAGCCATGCTTGATGCAGAAGAAAAACTAGAAGTCACTAGGAAAGACGTCTGGTCTACTCGGAGATTCTACAGGAATGGACGAACAAAATGTCCTCCCCTTTCACGTTCCGATGAACCTTGTTGCATCCGAGAAACATCTCAGCCAACGCGAGAGAAAAACGTCAGTCCAAAACTCAAAAACAACAGCTGTCCCCAACTCTAGCAGGGTCCACTAGATACCTAACAGCTGCTGTAAGGTGGGTCTTCGCTTGTACTTCCACAATGTATAAGCGCCATTTTATATCTTGAAGTCAAGGCCCACTTGATAATGTGTCTACTGAGTGCACGCACACATTATCCAACGGACCTCAAAGAGATTTTTGTAAACAAACAGAAAACTGCAGCTGGACATCAATTTGAGTAGTCGGTTGCACATTTGAATGCAATAAATACATAAATAGGTTACCACTTATATTCTTTGATTATTATATTTGCAGGTAACATTATGATGTAAATAATTTTAATATCTTTCAACTTCATTTCTCAATTTTCATTTGCATAATGGATATTAGGGCCCGAGGCAAACAGCATTGATGTAGTTGGTGAGATAAAGATGAGCCCAAACCATACTTGCACCATACTATTTATAACTCCATGCTTGCACCATGTATAAACCAAAACCTAATGATTCATTTTAATAAAACTTGAACTTGAAACTGCTCTAAGCCTAGGGCCTAGGCCTAAGAACGCGGTTAACCTCCAGACCTAAGCTCTACGTCGACTTATGCCTAGGGGCGTAATCCCCAGACTACGACAACGCTTATTTATTGGGTAAGGTCTAGCCTAGGCCTTGGTCTATGAAAAATCCCACACAAAGTCTAGCTAGCCTAGACTTATGCACACACAATCTGTTATCGTGGAGTTATAACTACAATCTAGCTAAATACAAAAGTAATAATGGTAACAATCCACAATGCCAAATCCTTGCTGTCCATGATCTGTCAAAACAAAACAAAAACATAGCACATTCTGCTACGGATAATATTACAGAGCGTGTTCGGAGCGCTCCAGATTATTTTTAAAACACACGCTAAGATATAAAATGGCGGTTTGTTTACATCAGGTGAGAAGACCCAGCTTACAGCAGCTTAGCATAAGTATCTAGTGGACCCTGCAACTCTAGCCTCTCAGCCTCGACCAGTCGAACTTTTAAAATCGAAGTAGCAGGTCGAAAGTCGAACGTCAATCGGAGTCGAAAAATCGCCGTGTAACAACAGGTGGGCCAACTTCATAATGTAAAAAAAACGCGCGCGGTTCAAACATGGGTGGAACAGCAATAGCACACAACTTGCACAGTGGGGTGGCGAGGAACAGCAAATAAAATAAATCTGACGGGATTTAGAAAAGTTTACCAATTATAACAATCTGGTTGATTAAACAAGCCGTCAGACATTCCTAAGAAAACAGATTGTTATAATACTTTAGGCCTAGGCCCTACATACAGTTCATCTACTAATAATAAAATACCTTCATGACCATGACTTTTAGTCCGTGGAACAAGCTGCTAAAACTATAGGAACATTTCAAATCCGGAAACCAGCACCAAAATTTAGGAGCAGGTAAAAGACATATTTTAGAATGTTATTTTCACGGGGGACACGCATGGTAGCAAATAAGTCACCTGTCATGGCGTCCACAAGATGGCCGCCAAAATAATTCTTAAAATTGCTGTAACTCGAGAAGTAATCATCAGATTTGGATAAACTTGGTTTTGTTTTATTCGGTTTTTAATGCTCTACAAAAAATGTCATTAGAAATTTTACCGTAAATACAATAGTTTTAATTATATTTATATATTATTACAATGTATTGCAATTATAGCACTTTTTGGTATACATATAATTATTTATACGTAGAATTCGCTAGATTGTCATAAAATTTTCAGACTATACTAAAATAACGCCAATAAATCCAAAATGTTAGGTCCTGAAACGAAATTCTTGTAACTTTTTGATTAATTAATCAATGAAATTAAGCATTAATTAAAGTCCAATTAAAAGTTTCTTATTCACGTACCAAAGTCACGTAGTGTATCACACAAGAACAATATAACCACAATGAACGAAAAAAATATTAGTTCCAAAAATTAATTCCAATCACTTTCCTATTAATTCAATTAATTCAATTAATTAAAAATAATGACAATAATCTCAATTAATTTTGTAAAATTAACACAATGTGGTCGACCTTGGAATCATTTTTAAGCTAGTTTTAAGACAAATAAATGTAATGAAAAAAATAATTAATTAAATTAATTAATCACCGAATTAATTACATTTTAGTTAAATTATCTCACTTTTGACATATGTCTTGTTATGTGTACCTAAAACTCGATCGATCGTCAAAAAATTATACCACTTTACTAACATAATGCCAATGAATCCAAAATGTCATGTCACGAAACAAAATTCCTATAACTTACCGATTAATTAAGTAATTAATTGAAGAAATTCTTTAATCTCAATAATTGTTGTTTACAACCACGTAGCACATACAAAATGCCAACAGGAGTATTAAATATAAACAATGCGAGTATAATTTTAGAAATAAATAGTCCCAAAATGAAGTTCATTCTACTTTCCCGTTAATTGACTTAGTGCATTAATTAAATTAATTGATTTAATCACCATTTGTTGTCGTAAAATTAACACAGCCAAACTAGGAACCATTTGCAAGCTTATTTTACGGGAAAATAAATTTGTGGTGGATTCAATTAACGGGAAAGTAGCATGAACTTAATTTTGGGACTATTTATTTTCAAAATTATACTTGCATTGTTTATATTTGATACTCCTGTTGGCATTTTGTATGTGCTACATGGTTGTTAACAACAATTATTGAGATTAAAGAATTTCTTCAATTAATTACTTAATTAATCGGTAAGTTATAGGAATTTTGATTCATGACATGGCATTTTGGATTCATTGGCATTATGTTAGTAAAGTGGTAAAATTTTATTACGATCGATCGAGTTTCAGGTAAACATAACAAGACATATGTCAAAAGTGAGATAATTTAACTGAAATGTAATTAATTCGGTGATAAATTAATGAAATTAATTAATTTTTTCATTACATTAATTTGTCTTAAAACTAGCTTTAAAATGATACCAAGGTCGACCACATTGCGTTAATTTTAAAAAATTAATTGAGATTATTGTCATTATTTTTAATTAATTTAATTAATAGGAAAGTGATTGGAATCAATTTTTGGAACCAATATTTTTTGGTTCATTGTGGTCATATTGTTCTTGTGTGATACACTACGTGACTTTGGTACGAGAATAAGATACTTTTAATTGGGATGTAATTAATGCTTAATTTCATTAATTAATTAATCAAGAAGTTAGAAGAATTTCGTTTTGGGACTTAAAATTTTGGATTTATTGGCGTTATTTTAGTATAGTCTGAAAATTTTATGACAATCTAACGATTTCTACGTATAAATAATTATATATATACCAAAAAGTGCTATAATTGCAATTCATTGTAATAATATATAAATATAATTAAAACTATTGTATCTACTGTAAAATTTCAAATGACATTTTTTGTAGAGCATTAAAAACTGAATAAAACAATACCTGGTTTATCCAAATCTGATGATTACTTCTTGAGTTACAGCAATTTTAAGAATAATTTTGGTTGCCATCTTGTGGACGCCATGACAGGTGACTTATTTGCTACCATGCGTGTCCCCCGTGAAAATAACATTCTAAAATACGTCTTTTACCTGTTCCTAAATTTTGGTGCTGGTTTCCGGATTTGAAATGTTTTTACGCTTGTTCCACGGACTATTTTGACCACTATACGTTGCAGGTTGCTGGTTGCCCAACACACAAAATTTCATAAATGATTGCTGTTTTCTATCTAGAAATGCTCTTTTAGTGCTAGAATAATTTATTCAAGTTATTTGGGTCTGGTTTTTGCTTGCATTTCGTTTCCATTGATCTCCAAACAGTATCACCGGAGACAATTCCGCCATCTTTGTCAATATGTGCGTCCGCAACTTTACCCACGCAAGTCTTTGTGCATGAGGGGGTTAATCTGTAAATGCTAGAAGGGCACTTTGCGTTGACCTACCTTTCCTAAAAACCATGCTGGTTTGCACTTAAACCTTCTGCTGGAACTTCCATGGATGATTTCTCTTCCTTATATTAAGTCTCTCCTGCAGCTTATTGTGTATTTCCCCTTACCGACCTTTACATATTGTACACCCTACCTACTCTTATCATCTCATCTCCATTGATCCTCAGGGCCACAACCCAAAATTGCAGGAATACTAAATTGCAATATTTTTTCAGTGGAATCCAAACTTTTCTTCATAAAAAATCAAAGGAGCTCATTCGGTTCATCTTCCACATGTTACCTGGATCAAAGGTGGAGACAAAAGTAAGTGTTAAAGTTAACAATAAGTACCATTTTAATTTGCACTATACCAGATACTAGAAGCAACAGCCTATAGTAGGCCAATGCCAACATTGACAACAGTTTACTTACACAAACAACTGGTTTGGTCATCATCATCATCATCATCATCATCATCATCATCATCATCATCATCATCATCATTTATTAGTATCTATCACATTACATTGCGTCAACCAACAATTTATCAATAACAGTTGAAGTTGTTGACTAAATATACAAAGTTATTACAATACATTGTACATTGTTTTAAAGCATAAAACACCATACATATTGCACCTCACAACCAGCAGACACATAAACGGTAAAATTGGACAATTGTTGTTAACATATTAAAATTAATAACAATAATCTATATCAGGTACACACAATAATACTAAAAGGTACATGCATACAATGTATACTGTAACTTCACACTCTTCTCTCCCCTCACTGGCTGCCTAGCCACCGGCAGGATGAAGTTACCTTGCTACTCTGTGCCCGGAGAACCGACCTGCGCCAGAGTGCGATCCACTCGTAATTAAAATTGTTAATTACTTTAGGCCGGCGAGTAGCGAAAATCAAATGTTGCCCTCCAACTAGCTCAGTTACGAGACCCTTCGTAGGTGAAACAGCCCTAGCAAAACAGTGGTACATATGACAGCAATGGCAACACAGGCTCAGCACCGCCTGGTGGCTGACCCAATGGGGGTGGTCACCAGTCTTACCGCGCGTGCTTGCGATGAGCCACGCCGACGGAGATCGCTGCGACAGGTCCTCGGTCCGCTGTTCTGCTCGTACTTAGCCTAGGCGGTCTAGCGCCGCTTGGTAGACTGAGTGTCTACTAATTAATATTTAAATGACATAAGGAAGCAAGGTGTCACATGCACTAACTCAAGCAAAATCAAGGGTTGAGTTGAGTGGATGTATAATTGAAAATCAAGAAGCTAAGCTACACAAATTGACGTTAAATTGGAACAAATGAGTTTAGTTGGGCCCAATCAAATGAAATCAGATACTTAAGTGGTAGTGATGAGTGTTACAGGATATTATGAACATAAATAAACCATTCAGCATAGCTGATTACTCATCACTTCAATGCGTCATTGTCCATCCTATTCCGTCGTCTTCTTGCTTGACGCTTGTGGATTGCTGATGGTGACGATGACGATGATTCGACGATTCAGGTGGAGAGTGGACGCATCGTTTGGGCGTCCCGTGTGGACGACGACCTGGCGTCCCGACGGCTCTCTCTCTTCGAGCGCTCTCTCCCTAGCTAACCGGCACTCCCCGTTAGGTGTGGGGCCCTTGGGTTAACCATGGCTCTCGGTGTCACACCTCGGTGTCCCGGCCAAACCTGGAGCTCGTGCAAATGTCAACCTGCTCGGTTGCTGGTTTGCCTCGCAGTGCCGATCCTCTAGATCCAGCACACTAGCAGCGTCTAGTTTCTCCGGAACTTGGAGATACTCCCGCCTCTACTTCTCATTGTTTAATAATAATAATAATAATAAATAAATAAATTTTATTTAGAGTCTACCCACTCAGTTATATAACTGATTTTCAGTGGGGGACGTTTGCTGCGGCCCGGCCCCCTCTGATTGTGGAACTGTGTTCCCTCGCCTGCCGGCTCCAAATTCCTCAGCACAGGGTGATAATCTTTGGTGAAACTGTGAAGCCTTTCGTCGCTAACAAGTCCTACTTCAGTTTATCATTGGCGTGACGTCACGTTTAGGCCACACTAGTACACACCAAATCAAAAACACGAGCCTCTGCTCCACTTCGGAATGTTGCATTGGAATCAACCCTGGGTTGATATGGCATGCTAGCTGCCTGTAATTTGCATAGCTTTATGCAAATTACTACACGCATAATATTTATAGATTGATTGATCACAGATCGAAAAATTAACAGTTGGTTCTTGAGGAGACATTTATGCAAATTAATACGATTTTCAGAATAAAAATAAAAATTCTCTAGGGCTAGGGACTGCGACGTTACAGTTACCCCCCTAGTTCCTTGAACTCTTGACCTCACCCTGAGTGACCTCAAGATTTCAATGGAGATACATAAAACACATTGACGCAGGCATTGCCCGGTATCAAGTTATCATATCCACAACTCAGATTATTTTACCTTCCGCATTAGCGTACTATAATGGTGCAGACACAACTTGCAAAAACTTATTAAAATCTACTGACTTTACTGTCCCTCATGGGAACTCAAACTTTATGACGTTAACCCTGGAACTTACATGGTTCCAAAACAAAACAAACTTAAAGACAAAATAAAAGGAAACCCACAAGTTAACTTTATTCTCATACCCACGGAGGATACCACTTCCCAGGATGCTTGGTGCAACGACCTCTGATCGCGTGCACTTGTTTCAGACGAAAACAACTGCCACCAAGTCCTTTGTAACCATACTCGTCTACCCCTGGTAGAACGAGTTCCGAGCCGTGACCTACTGGCACACTGCCGCTGCACCCCCTGCAGGCGGCTCAACCCCTGGCCTGGCTGTCACGCTCCCACATGTACACACTGTCAGCTGTGACTTGGCACTCCTCTATTGGTTGCCCTACACTGACACTCAGCATGCGCTCGGCTATGGGTCGACCATACCCACTTCCTCGCCGTACGCTCGCGACCTGGACGCGTAGTCCTACAAGTTACACTCCACTATCTCGTGTAGATAGTTACTCGAACAAACATGCTCTACATACATGACTGGTTCACGCAGGACACTAATTACATCAATGCACGGCTCAGTTAACTCAGAGGCTATCCTAGATACTATCGCGTTAAGATACACAAGTTGCTGCAATAGCCGTGACGTCTTAGGGGCACCCTCTCTCGCGCGAACATATCTAACGCCGAGGTGTGGCCTGCATCATCTCACACGAGATCTCATAAGATTAGCCTGGTCCTGGCCCAGGTGCTCAATGTACTGTAGATACCCATCTTGTCCCGTACTTTGACTGGTGACAGACATACAAAGCCTAGCAGGCGTTCCAAGTTGCATTCCACGAGTTTCACGGTGAGTCTTGCATCGTAGCAACCACTAGTTGCTCTGAGGGATGGGTGTGCACAGTGTCGCTGGTTCGGCAACCCAGGTCATTGACCCGCGCTTGGTCCTGTGTCGCATCGATCGGCTAGCGAAAGCATTGCCGTCGGCGTAGCTTGTGCATGTGTGACTGGCCCGAAGCGTGATCCTCGCTCGCACCCGGTCTGACATAGCGACTCGCTCGTCCTTCCTCCTCTCGTGCGGCCTCACGCTCAGACTCGGCGTCGCGGTCCTGGGTTCGACCCATTCACAAACTCGCGCGCTCGATCTACACTGCACTTATCTTACATGGTACGTTCGCTTACTGCGTCACGGATTGCCGTACGTACTTCTTCAGGTTGTTTACATGTACACTTTGTTGACTTACGTGTTACTTGGTACACTGCAACATTGCCTTCTGAGCGTCCCCTAGTACGTGCCACCCAGGTCGCCTTGGGTGTCCCCTGCATCCCCTTGCCACTTTATCGCCGTGGGTGCCACCTGCCAACCCCGTGCAGCCTGGTTCACTTGTACTTCGGGTGACCTGACAGTTGCTCACAGTATCACAACTTGCAATGTGTACTTTACGTCACTACCTACGTAATATTTACGTTATACCCTCTCCTTACGGTACCGTGCTCATTGGTCAGCTCATAGGCATTTACACCAGCTATGGCACTCCCGGTATAAGGGCCACTATACATATCTATTCTAAGATAATGCATATTATAAAACAATTAAATTCCTCCGTGATCCTAGGTGAGCACTTAAGCCTTCTTGACACTAGGTTTGGGTCTACCCCCCAAGCTCTCTCTCACTTGTATTCCGGGGTGTCGGGGAGGGGTCTACCCCCCAGTCTTCCCTCGCTCGGAGACTCGCTGACGCACTCACTAAAACTGGACAACTAAAACTATTCCGCGATCTAGTGAGCTCTAGGCCTTCTTGACATAGATCCGGTTCCCTACCCTCAAGCTCTCTTGGGCTCTCTAACAGGTGGGTGGTTGTCTCTCTTCATGCTGGCGATTTTTGCGCCGAGATCTCTTCATTTGTCTCTTGGACGCGACCTCGTGCCTAGGATCGGACGCCTTCAGTTTCACTCGCGCCTGACACTCGTCTACACAGCTCTCGTCGTTCCCCGACGTACGCCCATCGTCCAGTACGTCCGCACCTGGCGTGGTTCCATGACGCTCTGTTGGCCTGGTCCCTCCGAACAACTCTTGTTGCAGCGTCGCGACGCGCTCATCTAGCTCGTTCGCCCCTGGCGTCGCTCCATAGCGCTCCTTCTGTCTGGGCACTCCTGACAGTTCTCTCCACAGGATCGCGACGCGCTCATCTAGCTCGTCGCGCACGTAGGCGCTAGAGGTAGTGGTCAGCAGGTACACTCTCCCTGTCTGCTCTTCGCGCTCTCTCGCGCTGCACTCTCTCGCAACACGCTCTCTCGCACTACGCTCTCTCTCGGTACGCTCTCTCGCGCTCTCTGCGGCCTGTCTGCGCATCGTTGCCAGCTGCTCCATCAACATCACGACTCTCGGTGTAACGCCTCGGTGTCCCGGCCAAACCTGGAGCTCGTGCAAATGTCAACCTACTCGGTTGCTGGTTTGCCTCGCAGTGCCGATCCTCTAGATCCAGCACACTAGCAGCGTCTAGTTACCCCGGAACTTGGAGATACTTCCGCCACTACTTCTCATTGTTTCAGCATTAGGTTGAACGTTTGCTGCGGCCCGGCCCCCTCTGATTGTGGAACTGTGTTCCCTCGCCTGCCGGCTCCAAATTCCTCAGCACAGGGTGATAATCTTTGGTGAAACTGTGAAGCCTTTCGTCGCTAACAAGTCCTACTTCAGTTTATCATTGGCGTGACGTCACGTTTAGGCCACACTAGTACACACCAAACCAAAACCACGAGCCTCTGCTCCACTTCGGAATGTAGCATTGGAATCAACCCTGGGTTGATATGGCATGCAAGCTGCCTGTAATTTGCATAGCTTTATGCAAATTACCACACGCATAATATTTATAGATTGATTGATCACAGATCGAAAAATTAACAGTTGGTTCTTGAGGAGACATTTATGCAAATTAATAAGATTTTCAGAATAAAAATAAAAATTCTCTAGGGCTAGGGACTGCGACGTTACAGTTACCCCCCTAGCTCCTTGAACTCTTGACCTCACCCTGAGTCGCTGAGTGACCTCAAGATTTCAATGGAGATACATAAAACACATTGACGCAGGCATTGCCCGGTCTCAAGTTATCATATCCACAACTCAGATTATTTTACCTTCCGCATTAGCGTACTATAATGGTGCAGACACAACTTGCAAAAACTTATCAAAATCTACTGACTTTACTGTCCCTCATGGGAACTCAAACTTTATGACGTTAACCCTGGAACTTACATGGTTCCAAAACAAAACAAACTTAAAGACAAAATAAAAGGAAACCCACAAGTTAACTTTATTCTCATACCCACGGAGGATACCACTTCCCAGGATGCTTGGTGCAACGACCTCTGATCGCGTGCACTTGTTTCAGACGAAAACAACTGCCACCAAGTCCTTTGTAACCATACTCGTCTACCCCTGGTAGAACGAGTTCCGAGCCGTGACCTACTGGCACACTGCCGCTGCACCCCCTGCAGGCGGCTCAACCCAGCACAGCTGTTGCGCTGGCCTGGCTGTCACGCTCCCACATGTAGGCCTACACACTGTCAGCTGTGACTCGGCACTCCCCTATAGGTTGCCCTACACTGACACTCAACACGCGCTGGGCTATGAGTCGACCATACCCACTCCCTCGCCGTACGCTCGCGACCTGGACGCGTGGTCCTACAAGTCACACTCCACTATCTCGTGTAGATAGTTACTCGAACAAACATGCCCTACATACATGACTGGTCCACGCAGGACACTAATTACATCAATGCACGGCTCAGTTAACTCGGAGGCTATCCTAGATACTATCGCGTTAAGATACACAAGTTGCTGCAATAGCCGTGACGTCTTAGGGGCACCCTCTCTCGCGCGAACATATCTAACGCCGAGGTGTGGCCTGCATCATCTCACACGAGATCTCAGAAGATTAGCCTGGTCCTGGCCCAGGTGCTCAATGTACTGTAGATACCCATCTTGTCCCGTACTTTGACTGGTGACAGACATACAAAGCCTAGCAGGCGTTCCAAGTTGCATTCCACGAGTTTCACGGTGAGTCTTGCATCGTAGCAACCACTAGTTGCTCTGAGGGATGTGTGTGCGCAGTGTCGCCGGTTCGGCAACCCAGGTCATTGACCCGCGCTTGGTCCTGTGTCGCATCGATCGGCTAGCGAAAGCATTGCCGTCGGCGTAGCTTGTGCATGTGTGACTGGCCCAAAGCGTGATCCTCGCTCGCACCCGGTCTGACGTAGCGACTCGTTCGTCCTTCCTCCTCTCGTGCGGCCTCACGCTCAGACTTGGCGTCGCGGTCCTGGGTTCGACCCATTCACAAACTCGCGCGCTCAATCTACACTGCACTTATCTTACATGGTACGTTCGCTTACTGTATTGTATTGTATTGTATTGTATTTATTAGCCTTGTTTAGTTCATATACATTAATATATAAAATATATAAAATACTGAACATTTGAGTTGTCATTGATTTATAAAAGTTTTCAAAACTCTAAAACTATAATTAAAAAATATCTAAGAGAGTGTTCATGCAGAATCGGCAAAAAACCTTTATAAAACTGCGTGCTTTGGGAGAGTCGATCTAAATTGCTCTACAGAATAATAACATTTATCTAAAAGCATGGCTTTGAGTTCTCTCTTAAAACGAGTACAATCTTTGATATTCCTGATTTGTAACGGTACAGAATTGTAAAGGTTTGTGCCCGACACTGCAAGCCCTTTTTGTCTCATTGATAGCTTACACTTTGGTGCCCTTAGTTTATCCTTATTCCTAGTATTTAAATTATGAAAATCTGAATTACTAGTAAATAGGTGAAGATTTTTGTGAACAAAAATTACTATTTCATAAATGTATACACAGGGCATGGGTAAAATGCATAGTCGTTTGAACAGAGGTCTGCAGCTAGTCCGGTAGCCAGACTTAGTTATTGATCTTATGGCTTTCTTCTGTAAAATAAATATTTTGTTGCTGTCAGTTGAATCCCCCCAAAGAGCAATTCCGTAAGTCATTACTGCGTGAAAGTATGAAAAATACATCGATCTTAAAGAGGTGTCGTTTACCATTCGGTTTAGTTTTTTTAGTATAAAACATGCAGTTGCTAGTTTAGGTGTAAGTTTTTTAATATGCAATTTCCAGCTTATGTTACTATCTAAAAGCAATCCTAGAAAATTCGCATCTTTTGATACTGGAATTTTGTCCGAGGCGTCCGTTCCATCATTAAAAATGTTAATATCTGCTAAAAATTCGCTTTTGTTCGTATGAAAGTTAACCAGTACCGTTTTCGCGTTATTGAGAGAAAGATCATTAACCTTAAACCACTCGTTATTTTCTTTAGTAGAACTGTTGGCTGATCGTTCCAGTACTTCCCTCTCTGCATGAGCTAAGACACGACTACTGTCATCCGCGAATTGGACTAAATGCCCCATAGACACATTTAATGGTAGATCGTTTGTATGCAAATTAAACATGATTGGTCCTAAAATGGACCCCTGAGGAACTCCTGTCTTTATTGTGCACCAATCTGACCTCACTGTTTCTTCCACATTCGCCTCCTTATTATGGTAGCTAATATCGACACACTGTTGTCTGTCAGCCAAATAAGACTGAAACCATTTCTGTGTAACACCACGTATACCATAAAAGTCCATTTTTAGAAGAAGTGTCACATGATTGATAGTATCAAAAGCTTTCGAAAGGTCAAAGAAAAGCCGAGGACTTTCTCGCCTTTATCCAGAGATTTTAAAATTTCCTCTGTCAAAGAAAAAGCAGCTGTGAGTGTAGATCTGCCTTTCATGAAACCATTTTGATTGGGGTTAATTATTTTATTTGTGTTTAGAAAATTGGTAGGATCGATATAGGTCTATAATTTTTTGCACAAGTTTTGTCACCTTTTTTAAAAATAGGAATGGTTTTCGTGTATTTAAACCACTTTGGAAACAACCCTGTCTGCAAGGAATTGTTGCATATTACTGTTAGAGGAAGAGCAACGAACTTGGCCACATGTTTAACTACCATTTGATTAATTCCGAAAATATCGACTGTGCTCGTGCTTTTCATATTTTTAATTATTTCTTCAACTTCTATCAACAACGTCGGTTTAAGAAACATTGATTTACTACAGCGTACAGTTGAGGCCCTTAATTTATTTAATGCATGCTCAGTATTTATTGCACTTGTCAAAATATGATTATTTTCTGCAACTTCTATATAGTTCTTATTTAAGATGTTTGCTACCTCTTGTGGCGTTTTGACTAAACGACCATCCGAACACAAGCTTATATTATGGCTCCTGCTCATCACGTGACTTATAAAACTGGTGTAATCATCCGAGCCTAACCACGCGCTAAGAAAATAGTTCAGTGCTAATAATTAGATTTGTGTTATTATTTTTCAGTAAACTTACCATGGTCTAGTGAAATAATAAAGAGCTGAACAACTTGTAGTTTTAGAAATAATGTTTTCGCGGAAAATCAATTGTATTCATTAATGCCATAGTACTAATATAACACATGCGGGAATTCAAGCGATTGTCGACCTAATGGTTTTTGAGAACTGACCTACACCAACTCAGCTCGTCGCTGTCTTAGCGGCCAACACTTGCGCCTACCCACCCCACCCTCCCCTCCGCGGTGCTAATCGGCGACAGATGAATGCAGAGTCTGGCGATAACTACAGACTTGCGTCACTCAATACTTCCACACACAGATATGCCGATTTACGAACAACGCGGGGAGGGGGCTAAAAAAAATCGATATTTTCCGTTGATCATGATAAAGGCCAACCGCAAACGCGAAATCATTAGCTTTTAGATTAGAAGTAAAGTCCAAATACAAAATTGGGGATTACAATTTCGTGTCGAGGTGGTCTGCTATATTTTTAGAGGAAATAGGATACAGTTATAAACGTTGGGAAAACCAAAACACTAAATATAATATAGCTTTATACACCTTATAACAGAATAAAACACATGGCCATACCATAGCCAGAATAGATAATAAAATAATTTACTCGGAATGTACTGGGTAGTGGGTGTATGCTTTAGTCTCAACTAATACAATTATGCTAATCGAGACGATGAGTAGTATATACCCGAGGATTTCGCTTTATGCCCATAACATTATAGTTTTGTTAGATATGTTTAGATAATTACTATAGCTACTATCCATACTATACTAGACAGTCAATATTTTATATTAAAATCATGTTTCTGGTGTTCGGGTTATTCGCATTGTCACATGAAAACATCGTGCAGTTTAATGATTATTACCCACTCCACAGATGTAACCAACGAAAACGTCGTGGTAGTAGAGTACAAAAATGAACTCGCTACGCGACGAAATAACCCCCCCAAACAAACTGAAAGTATAAATGTGATGAAAATATTATAACTAAAAACACACACTTATGTCGTAAATCTGGTAATGGATGCCCATGTATAGGCAGTTACAAATGGCATGTTCAGTGATACGAAATTGTAACACGGTTTTATAAACAATAGTCCATAGGCTTCCCAGCCTAACATAATTTGTGCATCAATCAACAAAATATGCGGGGGGGGGGCGGGAGGGGGGAAACTTCTAATATGCACCTAGGAACATTCAATACACATTATTTTACCCTACCACACCACAGATACATACACGGACAGAAACGCGTAAATGTAATTAATATTAATATTATACTGATAATAAATATTATTATTATTATTGATTGATTGAATATCACTACTTGAAATCCGGAACTTCCTGAGATTGTTAATGAATAACAAAGTAGTTATCGTCTTCATCGGAGGTTTCACTGTTCTCTTTCCCTGTTTTACTCGACTCATTCATTTTCTTTGGTGTGTGACTTACTGTTTTTGAAAGAGTGTCTATCTCCTTATTAGTCTTTCTTCGCTGCTGTGTCATCTTGGCGCTTTTTCTTATTTAATTGAGCTTCAAGATATATGTTGGATATCGGATTGGCAAGCCTCTTTTATGACGGGATCAATAAGTTCGGGTAGAAGACAATTTAAATAGAATTTTTCACGTGGGTCCTTTACATTGCATACCAGAATTGGTCATTCCGATCTATTTTGTCGACATTAATATTTTTTTTGTGTATACAGTAAAGTAACAAGTGCTTCCTTTGTCACGTCGGAACTGGTTCTGAACCTGAAACATCAATTTAAATGTATAGTACATATTACATTACATTATTACCTCTTGTTACAATTTTAAGTATGCAATATCATTAAATTACATTAACTTACCTTATTGTTAATTTTCAGCCTCTGACTGAACTAGAGGACAGAGTCAGACAAAGAGACAAAACTTTCACCTTCTCCGATAAAAATAATCTTCCAAAATGCCCTGAAAATAAATATATAGTGTATTGTTTGGTAATTCCGTAATTTAAATAAAGGATTTTCAATTATATTTGAATTTAGTGTGTATGAAAAATAAATTTTCTACTTTCGAAGATCACCATTTTCTGGTACAATCTCTGCATCGAATGTGACTTTCAGTGTGGCCACGCTGACAGAATGAAATTAGAAGATTCTTTGCGCAATAACTGTTTATTGGCTGAACTTGAGCTGAGCTAGATAGAAATTTATCACGTAATTTTGTAATTTATTATGTAAATCAATATTACAAAATGCAGCTGTTTCCTTTGTATCTTTAGAACAAACACTAAGTTTTCTTGAATATTTCGCATTTATTAAACAATGATTTCTTCCTCAAGTCGTGGACTTGTGTCCAACGGTAGCCAACTTTATTGTGTGTGGTTAACAAAACAACACTGCCTCTATGCGACATGTATACAACACAATACAATTATTATATATGTCTCAACAGTTATTTTAAAGTATCGAGCTTCAGCCAAACTCTAGATCAGTTCTTAGATATTATTTTGATTTGAAGACCAGAGCCGAATGTACCAAAATAGTATAATTTAAAGAATCAACCCAATTCACTGCTTTTAAATAACAATTCTGACTTCTATTTGAACACTTGACAACACAAATTAGTGCGGGGCATCGAAACTCTGACTGTGTAATACTTAGGAAAGCTTCGCAAACGCTTTTGAAGGCGCGTTGTTGGATGAGCGTAATTTTTAAAACGAATAAAAAAGCGTAAATTGCGATTTTCATGAGAAATAATTTTTGGATTACGCTCAAATTCACACGAGTAATTAATTCATAAAATTAAGGTTCTGTGAAAAAAGGAATTAAATCGGATAAGGCATGCAGCATGTCACTGTTAAAGTCGAAGAATTAAAAATTAAAAAATCGTAAAAATTGCGATATTTTTAGAAATAATTTTTCGATTCACGCTCAAAAACGTGCAGCCTCTAAGTTCAGAGATTTTCGTAAGGCCTAATAAATTTTATTGCAATAGAAGTATATGGTTTAGCCGGAATCGTGTTAACAACAGACAAGAAAATACAAAAACAAAAACATTTAGTATTTTTTTCTCCAGTGTAGGGGGAAATGGAATCTTCGCTGTCGCTCGCTACGATCCATCCAATAAACTCATTTGGATGAAATAAACCAATACGTCCGCGGTGGTACATACGATTAGGGCGCTGGTACAGAAGCGTATGGCTTTACAAGGTCGTGGGTTCGAATCCGCAACATGCGTGTTGTTAATCGTTCTTCATCTCATCTAGCACCTCCCACTTCTTGTCTCAAATAGACTTAGTGGCATTAGTTTGACGTTAAGTATCTAGATATGAAAATCCTCATATGCAGTAACCCGGTGTTCATGGACGTATCATTCTATATAGCTGGCCGGTAAAAGCTCTGATGTTTGTTGTTTGTTTTGTTTTTTAATCGCATCGAATTTATTTGAATCTATTTTTTAATCACTCCTTGAAAGAGCATCTTTAAACGAATCATTCGGCGCCCTAATTTACGCTGGAGTGTGTCATATTGATGCAAACGTAAGCCAGGGATGAAAGTGCGACAGTGGTTTAAAATGTGTTTAGAATAATAATTATGTTCAAATAACGATACGGATGCCTTTCCGAGATTCCCTCTATGTCCTTGGTTCAATTCACTTCAGAGTTCAGATTCAATGCCCCACACAACACACCTACGATGCCACGCAGATGTATTCCCTGCGGTATTGTATCAAACTCAAAATTCAATGGGAAATATTTAGGAATAACCGAATTAATACGATTAAAACGATTACTTTTGAAATTCGCTTTAGATAAACAATGTACATAACCGAACCGGAACGTAAGTTGTACGCCATAGTATATAACACAGAATACGGACTTACGTCTCACAGTGTTCAGAGGTACTTGGTTCGTCATTTTGTTGGACTGGGTTTGCCTTTTAGCACCATTTTTATTCCCAACTGTCACAGAATAATAATATTAGATGAAGATAATTATAATAATGCAGTTTTTTAATCTACTCTTTTGACATTTTGCCCGGGAAGTTATTAGTTTTGTTTCTAGCCGTTAAACCCTCCAATCCACAACTAAATTGGTGATGGGATGTTATGGGTGTAGCCGTAACTAAAGATTTGTTTGTGTTTTTTTATAATTCTAATTATTAAGTTCTAAAAATCATACAAAATTGTGTAGCCCATCATACAACAAAGAATTATATTTGTGACTTGAACAACTCGCAAAGGGAATAGTCCATTTTGGTTATTTATGACGTATCGGATAAAGCGCAATTCTGTAGGGAGGGATACATGCCTTATAGTACATTAAAAATAATTGAATGTCTACTAAGAATGATGAGCGATCTTTGGTTCGCCACTGTTCGCTGTACGTAGTGGTGTTATCGTCGTTTGTAAAATGATTATAAGTATATGCGATCTAACCTTGACTTATAGGGGACGGGGGCGCCGGGGGCAAGCTTCTTTTTTGAATATGGTAAAATGAAACAAACATTGCAAGCAGTAAAAGAGCCGAACCAGAAAATGACAATGATTGGCTATTGGGGTGAAGGGCGGGGATTGTCGAAACTACGGGCTTTGTGAGTGTGAAATATCGGTTATGAGTACGACATTGTGACGAAGTGGATAGACTCTAAATCAGTATAGTTCCCAACCTAAACTTTCAGATCTACAATGCACCAAACAATCCAGTAGCTTACGGGTAAAGCACTCGACCGGCAATCGGGAGGACCGGGATTCGACTATACCCGCTGAGATGATATTTTTTAGTTTATGGCATTGATTTCCATTAAAACCAATTACTCCTACGGAAGTGTTTGCCACGGACTAATGACATTGAAAATTGTTATAAATTGATCCAAATATACAATTAGTTTAACATCTCGAAAGTTTTTTTTTTTTAAATAATGCAGAGCTCGGACAATGAACAAAATATGTATTTGAACCCCTATTTACAACTATAATTGTGTATGGATGCAATGGTTAACATAAAAAAAAAAAAATGAAAAAAAACGGGGGGGGGGCAAGAAGAAAACAATATTATTATATAATCTTGTCTGACGAAATTGTTGTAAATGTAGTGGAATGCCTTAATATTTTAAAGATGGCAAATTGCATTGTGCGGCACAGGCTACATTACTATTCGATCAAATATCCTTATCCACAAAATTGATGTATTTCTGCATTCATTGAGTCCTCGTTAATAATAACTGCATCGAAGTTATGTTGTATTTTAGGGGGGCGGGGGGGGGGGGGGATACCCACATTAAAGTGTTAGGTCTACAAGACACCATATATCGACATACAAACAAAAAGTTACAAATTGATGCAAGTGTGACCCAAAAAAAGTAAAACCTTAGACACCGTTTAGACATAGGAACAAACATATATTAATAATTAAACTTATTGTATGACTACTGTGGCTTGTAATACCGTTTCTGATTTAACTTCGAATGTTGTCCTTACGATATTTTATTTCTTCCTCTTCTGTGTCATGACTTCACACGGTTTTTAACGCAACTGTTGTGAAATCTTACACACAATTTTTACATTTTACAAAAGTGTTAAAAGAATATATTTTACTGCTATAACCAAAACCATTGAGATTTTGAGAAAGCTTCTAGCAGATGCAAACCTTCCTCGAACGCGTCCCTGAAGTGTCTGGAAAGCCGTGCCCGTGTGTTATAGCTAGGGCTCTCAATAGTACCGGTTTTAGCCGGGGACGAGCCCCTTTTGAGGTGGTGTCCGGTGTCATTCCCCCCCCGCTCTTCCCCCCCACTTTCCCCCCCCCCCCCCCCCCCCCCAGGTACTTGTATAGGGACGCCTAAGTCCCGTTTTTTAGAATGGCGAACGACCGTGCTTATTGTACGTTCTAGCATTTGAATCGGCCTGCGCCTGAATGCATGACTCTTCACCCCGACATGGCCAGGAACCAACCCACTCTCTTTTCAAAAACGAAATATAAAGATTCAAAGAAGTACAAGGTCAAGATCCAGGCTGCCAACAGTCAGGAGGAAAGGTTCATTTTACCGATAAAACTATAGACAGATTTTCCTTTTTTGCGAAAAAGTCAACAAGAAATATTGAAGGATTGTTGGTGTACAGTATGTTGTGACTATAAAATATATCTCCTAATTTTCGTTTCACGTCACATTTTCGGGAAAAGGCGAGTAATGAAGGGGGGGGATGGGAGAAGAAATTATCCACTTTTTGCCGTGACACCCCCCCCCCCCCCCACTTCAGAAGAGAATGACAACAAATTTCGACAATTCTTCCATTGCCTTGGACGTGATCGCGGAAAAGTAATGATGCATATTCAATGGTTGTAACATCGATCTATCGTCACTACCCCACATTCTTTTTGTGTAGGTTTGATAGTTTTTTAATTTCTAAAAAAATGCATTAATTTGGTATCGCATTCAGACCACTTATTTTTTCTAGACACGCCCACCAAACACACTCTAAAAAACCTTATTTACAAACTATTTCGCACTGCGGCGCGTAGTTGGGGGCAGAGCCCCCCACAACCCCCCGTGCTGGTCCCCTAAAATAGTGTACGTGGGTTTTTGTATTTATGGGAGCCCTAATTATAGCCAATAGTCATATGTGACTGAGAACGGTTTAATTTATTTTGCCAGATAGCTCGGAGTTAGATATTCAAAGTTTACTTTACGATCGCTAGTTTTATAACATAAACACTACCATTAGTAATAACCCTTATTGCTTTTCTATCTTATACTGAGTTTGAGATCATCATAAGAGGCCAATGAAACAAAAAAAATTTGGACCAGATCTTGTATAAAACACCGCTTTGAAACAAGCCACCTTCAACCCTGCATAAGATTGTGAAACAATTACAAATCTATGGATATATTATTATGTTTCACGTTGGTGGCCCGTTGTCTCCCGTTGAACACGATAGCTGCGGGAGTCAGTGTTGCCCAGGACTCCCAACATGGAATTATGAAACATCTATGTGGAAAAATTATCGATATCCGAGAATAATATTGGACAAGCTGAAAATTAAAAAAGACTACAAATATGCGTGTACATAAGTGCAAATACAAGCTATTAACAATGATATGAACAAGAAGTGAAAATCGTGAATTGACTGTCAGATGAACATAGCAGCGGCGAGGCGCGAGGGTGAGAATACTCGATTCGATCGACTCACATGATGCTGATCGATCGATCGACTCACATGACGCAGTGTTACCAAATGTTAATCACCGTCAGCGCGTCTTTCAAACTAGGTTAAAGAGATAACACACAAATTGACTGTCTGAATTCAACAAAACAACGAATAAATTCAAATATAAATGAATAATAACTTGAGAAATTTGATTTTTTTATAGACTTGTATAAAAAATGGCACAAATTACCCTAATTATGGCACTACATCTAAAACTATGGCATATTTAGTCACTATGGCACATGCACTATCGATTATCGAATGACACCCTAGATTATGGCATAAAACGATAATTATGGCACGTCTGGCAACACTGGCGGGAGTCGAGACGAAACCGAGGCACCATGGCCAGCCGCCCTCCCCTCCTTTAGGCTATCGCCGGCAAAAAATGTATCAATGCGCGTCCAAGCAATTCGCAATCATCACAGCAGAGTCGTAACAGTTCAAGTGTTGAAGAAGTCCCCGGACTGTAGCATGGAGCTATGTACAGATGAAGAAAAAAATCGATATAATTGGCATGGTTGTACGTAGGAAGTGTTTCTTGTGCTCAAATTAAAGATAAAAGTCAGCTCTAAATGTTGATGCCATCAGATTTGCGTGTTCGTCAGTAATTCATAGTGAAATATGTGGTCAAACGTTCAAACCGTCTAATGCGTGTTAGTTGACGCCGTATTTAATATCTATCAGTTCCGATAAAAAATTTGGAAATGTGGAACCTAGATGAGACAGACACATCGTTTCTTGACATTGTGCACCAATCCAAATGGAAATATATTTAACAGGTAAGACTCAAGTACATTGTTAGGCCATAGGGCGTAGAACAAGTCGTCATAAATTCATAATTTTATATCGACTTTATAACAAAATAAATGTTTAATTGTGTTTCACAGACAAGGTTTGTGCCAAGATTTTGTGCAATGTGCAAAAAACTAGAAGTAATTATCTCCAACCATTAATTTTAATGGCCTGTTTTTAGGCCACAAGCGTAAAACCACTTGTTTTGGTTGTGACGTCACGCCTATGCAGGACCCTTATGCTTAGGAGGTGATTGTCTACCCGATTCCTCACGTATAATATTCCACGCAGTTTTAACTTTATTGTGTGATTTTTTTATTTGTTCATCTAAGTACATTTTCTTAGCTCGCCATTTAACCCTTTGAAATATTTGCTTATATGTGTAAAATAGTTCTGTTGCTTCGTCTGACGGTGCTAATTTGTGTATATTATATAGTCTGTTCATAGTACGGCTGGGACGTAATAATCCCTATAGTTATCCACCTCGAATCATGCTTTTTTACTGGTCTATTTTGTTTTAGTGGAAATGCTTGATTTAAATGGAAAGTAAAAGTTTTAATAAGCTTTTCAGCCTGCGTTTCTAGACATGTCGTATTTACTACATCGTCCCAAGTTTCATTCGCTAGCAAGTGAATAAAATCTGCATAGTTTCTTTCACTATAAATGCGAACTTTTTTTGACACTTCGTTATGAGATGCCCGATTTATATTATTTGGTAGAGGTATGCTAGCAACTATAACATTATGATCCGAAAAATATACCGTCAAATTTTGTACTGCACAGTTTTCCTGCGGAACACTAGTGAAAATATTATCTATTAAAGTTTCAGAATGCGAAGTACATCTCGTTGGTGAAATAACAAGTGGTTTCAGGTTAAAAGTTTCAAGTAAAGTAACAAATTCATATTTCTTATTACTTTCTATTAGCAAATTTATATTAGTATACAAACAATCACAGGAACAAGTCTAATCGCCACAAACATCAAGTGGGTGAAGAAATTCTAAACGGAGGCCTGAGTAACAACAGAGTGCAAGAGCTCAAGGTTCAGGAAGTAAAAGAGAAAGAAGAAGGAACTGAGAAACAAGAGGGGACTAGAAATGAATGTGTGACTCCCAAAGAAAACAGTAAACCTACAAATATAGGACTATACAAAACTACCAAAGCTATATTGATAGGTGATTTATGGGGAAGAACAGCAGGAAAATTCTGTGAACACAATGGGTATAGAGCTAGAGCATACCCAGGTATTAAAATAAAAGAGCTACAACGAAAAATCGAGGAATACGGACAAGAAGAAGCGACAATAGTTTCCATACAAGTCGGAAATGCAGAAAGAGTTGGGCCTGGAAACCAAGAAAAATTGATGGGACAAGTGCGGGAATTATTGACAACAACAAAACAGAAGTTTAAGGGGCACAAATAACCATGAGTGGCCTGACCACATGGACAGGAGTAAGTGCAAATCCACATATCAAAAATATTTGTGAAGAAGAAAATATAACGTTCTTAGACATGTCAAACTTGGAGGGAATAAGTGAAAACTGGAAAAGGGAAGCACAAATGGGGGCACAAACAAGGATGTACATAACCAACTTAATGGCAAGAAAGGGACAAGACCACCCAGAATACCTACAAAAACCAAGTCACAACACACAAAAATACAAAAGATATTCATATCTAGGAAAACAGGATTTTCACACAAGGTGGGTGTGGAGATCAAGAAGAAAATAAGAAAACAACTGATGACAAAGACAAAGAAGCAAGGGTACAATAAATACAGAACAAATAGATATAATAACAACAAACATAGGCATACAATGATTAAAATAGGAACCCTAAATATTCTTACATTAAATGGGAAATTGAAGAATTAGTAGATGTAATGATGTCGAAAAAATTGGAGATATTAGGACTGTGCGAGACTAAATGGAAGGGAGTAGGAACCAAAGAACTGAGAGAAGGATACAAATTATTATGGTCGGGCACAAATGAAGGCAAAATGGAGTGGGATTTATCATCAGCCCAAAGTGGAAAGAAAAACATTGTCCATGTAGACAATAAGAGTGACAGAATTTTGAAAATTAAAATATTTATAAATAAAGTAGCTTTAGAGATCATACAATGCTATGCACCACAAGTTGGGTTAGCGATGGCCGAAAAGGAGGCATGGCTTTGAACAATTGGAAGAAGAAATCACAGAGAGAAAAGTAATAATTATGGGAGATCTTAATGCCAAAGTAGGGAGAGAGAGAACGGGATATGAAGAGGTACTAGGGGTCCATGGGTATGGGCCAAGGAACAAGGAAGGAGAAAATCTACTTGATTTGTGTGCCAGGAATGGACTTCGAATCGGAAATAGCTGGTTCATGAAGAAAAAAGATCAACAAATAACTCGGTACGCCTGGGATGGCTCATCTGAGTCAGTTATTGATTATATTATTATAAGTAGCAACATGGCCCAAAGATATCACTGATGTAAAAGTAATTCCCAGTGTGTCTCTAGATGGAGACCACAGACTACTTGTAAGCCTTATAAGAGTGTGTAATAAGAGAAACTACAAGACTATATCCCAGGAGGAAGATTCCAAAAATCAAGACATGGAAACTACAGGAGGAGACTGACATGCTGTCCTTTAGAAGACAGATAGAGGAAAAGTATCCAACACATGATTTGTTATCAGTAGATGAGGAGTGGAAATTACTTAAGTCAGTATTTATTAGTAGTGCTGAAGAATATGCGGAAGGGCAGGTGGCATAAGAAAGGAAAAGGAAACTGTGTGGTGGAATGGAAGAGTGAAGACAGCTGTTAAACGCAAAAATGTAGCCCGAAAGGAAAAGGATAAAAACAGGACTAAAGAAAATGAAGAAAAGTACAAAAAGTATAAATATGAAGCTAAAAAAATAGTAATGGAAGAAAAGAAAAATACAATGGAAATATTTGCAGACAAATTAGAGAAGGACTTTGATACAAATAAGAAATTGTTGTATGGACTAATGAGAAGCAAAAGAAAAACAGAAGAAATCACAAGATACCTGACCAACAACAATGAATCTCTTATTACTGACCCAGAAGAAGTGAAAAACATGTGGAAGAAATATTTCAAAAACCTACTTAATATGCCTAGGTTACCTGATACTAACCATAACCAAACTCAGGAAGGGGACCTAACAATAGAAATCTTTCAGAACACCAATGAGGAAGAAATAGAAGAAATAATAGGAAATGAAATATCAAGACGGGAAGTAGTTGAAGCAGTAAAAGCCATGAAAAATGGTAAAGCTTCGGGAGAGGATGAAATAGTTGTGGAGATGATCAAGGCTGCAGGGGATGCAGGCATAGATTGGATGTGGAGAGTGACCAGTGCAGCTTGGAAAGAAAAGAAGGTACCAGATGACTGGGGGAAAGGAATTATAGTGCCAACATTTAAGAAAGGGGACAGAAAGAAGTGTAAAAATTATAGAGGAATAACGCTGATGAGCCAGTGTGCAAAGATATACGAGAAAATACTAGATCGAAGACTACGACAACAAGTAGAGCCAAGTTTGAGAGAGGAACAATATGGGTTTAGAGCTGGCCGCTCAACCATAGATCTCATATTTGCGCTCAGACGAAAAATGGAAAAAAAGTGGGAAAAGGGAGAAGAAATGTTCATGGTATTCTTGGATGTAGAAAAAGCATATGACAGTGTCCCAAGAGCAAAAGCTTGGAATGCTTAAAAGATGCAGAAGTAGAACAGAGGCTAATAACAAGAATTCAAAGCACATATGTCACAACAAAGAGCTGTGTTCAAACACCATTTGGTAGAACTACTTGGTTTGAAATAAACGGTGGGCTACGGCAAGGTAGTGTGATGTCACCTACATTATTTACCGTTGTTATGGATAACATACTGCGTAAAGTTGAACCCACAGAAAAGTGAAACATCTAAAACTATGATATTTGCAGATGATATAGTGAGATGGGGAGATACCATTGAAGAAGTACAGAAGAGCGTAGATAGATGGAATGAGGAAACACTGAAGTTTAACATGAAAATAAGCATTGAAAAGAGTGAAACATTAATAGTAACGAAGAAAAGTAAACAAAATCAAAAGAAGATAATACTACGGGGTGAAGAGCTGGCCATTGCAGAAGCATTTAAATACCTCGGAAGTATACTAACAAAGGACGCAAAAATAGATGCTGAAATATCAAGGAGAATTATATTAGCAGACAAATTTTACCAAAGTGTACGTAAACTATTATGGAAAGAAGAAATATCATCCAGGTGCAAGATGTTATTGTACAAATGTATTTCCTCCCAATAATATCATATGCATCCGTGACATGGACAATAGGAGGATAGGAAGACAGCAGATTACAAGCAGCAGAGATGAAATTTTTTAAGAAGTTCTGTAGCCTTAACAAAAATAGACAAGGTACGGAGCAAAACAATAAGAAACAAACTAGGAGTGGAAAGTTTACGAAATAAAATAGGAAAAGAAAGACTCAGGTGGAATGGACATGTAAGAAGAATGAAGCAAGACAGAATCCCAAGACGAGAATTTGAACGTACATGTGGGGGAGTGCGAAGAGTTGGCCGGCCAAGAGATAGATGGCGGGACCAAATAAAATGGAACATTGAAGAAAGAGGAAAATCATGGGAAAGAATTAATGAAGAAAGACTCTGGGAGGATAGAAAGAAATGGAGAGAACTGGTAGAAATGCCTGTCATAGAAGACATCGAAGTAGATGAGGAGGTGTTGAGCCTGGCTAGCAAACACTGAAAGTCCACAGCCCGAGAAATTGGTGATACGTCACCCCCCGACCTGACTTATGTTGGAACCGGGTGTTTGATTATTATTATCTCCACATAAAATAATTGACTTGTTATTGCGTATAAGTTTGTTTAAGATATTTTCTAATTTTAAGAGAAAAGTTATCATTTCACCATCCGGTGTGCGGTAAATCGACACAATTACGTAATTTAGGTCCGGGAATTCAACCGCTATACATTCAAAATGTTTGTCAGTCGATTCTGTATTCAGATCCTCTCTTATTAGTGCATTGGAATATAATTCATTTTTTATGTACATACAGACACCTCCCCTTTGTACTACATCTTTACAGTAACCGATAGGGGTTGCGTAACCATTAAGTGTCGCTGTCCCAAGTTCGCCCTCGCGTAACCAATGCTCCTGTATGCATACGACATCAGGTTTATCTTTTAATTCTTTGATAAAAATCTCTAAATCCGGAATGCAATTTCCTAAGCCCTGAATATTTACATTAAAAATATTAAAATGATTTTTTGACGCTTCATTCTTTTTACTTAGCATAACTTTTTTGTCTCCCCTTGAAATTAAGCGTTTCCCGAATGGGTCTTTCCTAGAGTGTCATACACATTTTGCATTAAAAATTGGCCTAGGTATATGCCGCCTCTGTAATTAAGATGTAAACCATCTCTGGCAGCCTCATTATGCAAAACACACATGTTTGGGTCAACATACTTAACTTTGTTTTGGCTACACACCCATCGAATGCTGTCATTGACCTTGTCAATGATTTCGTCTCTAATGTCATCTCTGTAGATGACTCCGCTCACAATAAAGACCGAATGTTGATATTTTTCCCTGCCCGATCTTAGCAGTTCATCCATCTGTACCATGACGTGTCTTTCATGCTTTGCCTTGAACCCAACATTATTCGTGCCTGCGTGAATTACGATAACTTTAGGTTCACTCCCTACTTCTCGTCTCTGTATAATGTTACTTAATTCACTAACTCGAACTCCCGTCTACACTCCTACTTCACACCCCTTTGCTTCACACACTTTGCTTGCCACTTTAATCATAGAGGTCCCCCAAGATAAGCACTTCTCCTTTACTTACTGTAGGCCCTTCCATAACGTCTTGCCGCGAATTTATTGGGTCATTGTATTTACCATCGACGTGTTGTGATAGTATCCTCTTGTATTTTTCTTCATTTTCTTCCTTTGTAGTTTTGCCTATAATTTTGACGGTAATCTCGTTCAGGATCTGAGGTGTCCTTGGTTATCAACATAATCGTTGAGTTCTCCATCTGTATTGAGATTTATTTCGCTGCGCTCCTGAGCCCTGCGCATTTCAGCCTCTAGATTGTTTACCTTGTCCTTCAGTAGTTGGTTATTTTCTCTACATTGGTCCAACAGCTCCTTTAGTATCGTAATTTCTCGTACGAGATGATTATTTCTTATTTTAATTTCCATTACCTCTAAATCTTCGAATTCATCAGTAGGCCTACCCGTTAGAGAGCACTTGTCCATGCCGTCACTACCGCAGGCCTCACATATCCACTCGCTAATGTCATCTCCATTACTTAATGACTTGTCTCCCTTTATACTTGCACTGCACTTTGAAAAACACTTGTGATGCACCCGCCGCTCACAGTTCGTACATTTTAAGCCGTTCACCACTTTTCTCGAACACTTAGAACATTTATAATCCATATTAATTCCGGAGTCAAATGTAGCGTTGCCTCTGGCTGCCGCCATCTTGGATGGATCTACTGCGTCACGGATTGCCGTACGTACTTCTTCAGGTTGTTTACATGTACACTTTGTTGACTTACGTGTTAGGTACACTGCAACATTGCCTTCTGAGCGTCCCCTAGTACGTGCCACCCAGGTCGCCTTGGGTGTCCCCTGCATCCCCTTGCCACTTTATCGCCGTGGGTGCCACCTGCCAACCCCGTGCAGCCTGGTTCACTTGTACTTCGGGTGACCTGACAGTTGCTCACAGTATCACAACTTGCAATGTGTACTTTACGTCACTACCTACGTAATATTTACGTTATACCCTCTCCTTACGGTACCGTGCTCATTGGTCAGCTCATAGGCATTTACACCAGCTATGGCACTCCCGGTATAAGGGCCACTATACATATCTATTCTAAGATAATGCATATTATAAAACAATTAAATTCCTCCGTGATCCTAGGTGAGCACTTAAGCCTTCTTGACACTAGGTCTGGGTCTACCCCCCAAGCTCTCTCTCGCTTGTATTCCGGGGTGTCGGGGAGGAGTCTACCCCCAGTCTTCCCTCGCTCGGAGACTCGCTGACGCACTGACGCACTCACTAAAACTGGACAACTAAAACTATTCCGCGATCTAGTGAGCTCTAGGCCTTCTTGACATAGATCCGGTTCCCTACCCTCAAGCTCTCTTGGGCTCTCTAACAGGTGGGTGGTTGTCTCTCTTCATGCTGGCGATTTTTGCGCCAAGATCTCTTCATTTGTCTCTTTGACGCAACCTCGTGCCTAGGATCGGACGCCTTCAGTTTCACTCGCGCCTGACACTCGTCTACGCAGCTCTCGTCGTTCCCCAACGTACGCCCATCGTACAGTACATCCGCACCTGGCGTGGTTCCATGACGCTCTGTTGGCCTGGTCCCTCCGAACAACTCTTGTTGCAGCGTCGCGACGCGCTCATCTAGCTCGTTCGCCCCTGGCGTCGCTCCATAGCGCTCCTTCTGTCTGGGCACTCCTGACAGTTCTCTCCACAGCATCGCGACGCGCTCATCTAGCTCGTCGCGCACGTAGGCGCTAGAGGTAGTGGTCAGCAGGTACACTCTCCCTGTCTGCTCTTCGCGCTCTCTCGCGCTGCACTCTCTCGCAACACGCTCTCTCGCACTACGCTCTCTCTCGGTACGCTCTCTCGCGCTCTCTGCGGCCTGGCTGCGCATCGTTGCCAGCTGCTCCATCAACATCACGACTCTCGGTGTAACGCCTCGGTGTCCCGGCCAAACCTGGAGCTCGTGCAAATGTCAACCTACTCGGTTGCTGGTTTGCCTCGCAGTGCCGATCCTCTAGATCCAGCACACTAGCAGCGTCTAGTTACCCCGGAACTTGGAGATACTCCCGCCACTACTTCTCATTGTTTTAGCATTAGGTTGAACGTTTGCTGCAGCCCGGCCCCATCTGATTGTGGAACTGTGTTCCCTCGCCTGCCGGCTCTAAATTCCTCAGCACAGGGTGATAATCTTTGGTGAAACTGTGAAGCCTTTCGTCGCTAACAAGTCCTACTTCAGTTTATCATTGGCGTGACGTCACGTTTAGGCCACACTAGTACACACCAAACCAAAAACACGAGCCTCTGCTCCACTTCGGAATGTAGCATTGGAATCAACCCTGGGTTGATATGGCATGCTAGCTGCCTGTAATTTGCAAAGCTTTATGCAAATTACCACACGCATAATATTTATAGATTGATTGATCACAGATCGAAAAATTAACAGTTGGTTCTTGAGGAGACATTTATGCAAATTAATAAGATTTTCAGAATAAAAATAAAAATTCTCTAGGGCTAGGGACTGCGACGTTACAATACTCCTTTGCACCGCTCAAATTGTAAAAATAATTATATACATACAAAACAAAATAGGTCTAAGATGAACCGTAGTGTCAATCCTATTTTTATCCCAAAAATCACGCAATCTCTGCATTTGTTAAAACGAATTAAAATATGTAAAAACAATTAGTATTTTTTTATTTTACGTCATCAGTTGTATTGTCGATGCCCAGTTACATGTTCAATAAAAATGTCTCTGCTCCACCGGATAGTGTCACTGACCATCAACTTTCTCATTAGGGTAGAGTACCTTTTTCCAATTCCAAGCATTTTCACAACCCGATCGTTCCTAGTATCCCACGATCCCAGACTACCCACAACCACTGCTTCAACCACAGTTTCAAACCCCTGGCTTCTAAGCACTTCGGCATGTGGCGTATACTTCCTGATCTTGTAATCTCGAGCAGCTAACAAGGCGTCGTCGTGGTTCTCGGCGGGTACAGTAACGTCCACTATACAAGCTTTCTTTGTTATGATGTTCGTAATAACTAGACAAGGTTCAGATCGCAATTTGGAATCTTCTGATTAACTCGGATTGTGTTTGCCTGATTCCTCAGAATAGCCTTAACTAATCTGTTCAACACGGCATTATGCCTCTCTGTCCATGCAGTATAATATCGACACGAGTTCAAAACATGTGGTAGAGTTTCGTGCCCATAGTCACACCGGCGACAGTTAGTAGGAGCGTTTCCGTACCTCCGAGTACCATTTAGCCCCACTGTATCTAATCGCGCCTTTGTAACAAACCGCCAGTCACAGAACCGTGTAAATCGCCCAGTTGACATGAAATGGTTACTAGCCTGAGATTTACTAGAATGTCTATACAGTACACCTTTCCCTGGTCTGGCTTTCAAAGAAGTCTTTTTTTAGTCCAAGAGCTAATTCCTGTAGGACCGATATTAACGAAATTGGCTCATCCCACTTAACATCTCAAATCTGACTTGACCACGTGGTAGTATGCACCTTTTGAAACACCTCTAGGGAGGATGTCACTTCGAATTGACGACTCGAAATGGGCGGAGCTTAAAACGATCGATAGGTCACGTGACTAGTATTGGGTATAAATCCTCATTTCGCAAGTTGGCGCCTGCTGAACGGCGCATCACTTATCACGCTCTAACTTTTATTCTATTCATTATTTGGACAATGCTTAAATGAATAATATTTAGCAAACATATCATTCCTTGTAATAGCGATTATTTCGATTTTTTTGACAAAGTCGTTAGCTTGCTATAACAATGTACGCATCACACTGTGAAAATTATCAATGACTTAAGTTTTCTCATTAATTAATTTGACAAAAAACTACTGATCGGATTTCGACAAGACTTCTTTAAAAGTATGCATCAGACGGTTTAGACAAGAAATAAACTAACTTTCTAGATAGAAAGTGCACTGAACGAAAAATTACAGCATAGAGTAATATGCAGCGTGCACTTTTTCACGGCTCATCCGCACGTCAAGAGTGCGTATTTTAGATAAAAACACATACCCTGCATTTTACTCTATGCTGCAAAGTTTCGTTCAGTGCACTTTCTATCTAGAAAGTTAGTTTATTGCTTGTCTAAACAGTCTGATGCATATTTTTAAAGAGGTCTTGTCGAAATCCGATCAGTAGTTTTTTGTCAAATAAACTATTGAGAAAACTTTAGTCATTGATAATTTTCACATGCATGATGCGTACATTGTTATAACAAGCTAACGACTGTGTCAAAAAAATCGAAATAATCGCTATTACAAAGAATGATATATTTGCTAAATATTATTCATTTAAATATTGTCCAAATAATGAATAGAATAAAAGTTAGAGCGTGATAAGTGTTACGCCGTGAAGCAGGCGTCAACTTGCGAAATGAGGATTTATACCAACTAATTCCGCCATGTTGCCTCGTGACGTCAGGAGGCGGGTACAATTCAAGTCGTCAATTGTGGTACGTATACGTTTTTTTTAGCAGCCATTTTGTTTTTGGATGTGCAATCATTGAAAAGCTTAGTCGGTACTTTCTTTAAATGTACATAGCTCGTGACACAGTTAACCGATTTTATTTTTTCTTATACCGATTTGTAGGTAATTGTCTGTTCTAACTACTGTTTGCAACAAATTTCTAAAGGTCATATGATTTCATTGTAAAAAAATGCAGCCATGGCAAAAATAGTGTAAATAATTTTACTAAAATGTGATTCAAGCATAAATTCACAAATTATTTTAGTCAGTTAACGCTACGTTTTTATACAGATTATTAGGACAACATATATAAAAAATACAGATTATTGCACGTTTGAGTACATAAGCGTTGAAGGCGGAGCATTTTCAGTGGATTGTACGCTATTTAACTATGATTTTCGTCCAACTTCATTTTGTCATTGCTAGTATAGAATAGCTTTTTTAAAGTAGTTCCTCAAATTGAATGATAGTAAAAATGCGATTTGAAGATTTTTGCAGAATAGTAGTCGATTTTATGGAATTTTCAGTTTCAAAAGTGGAAAAAGTGGAAAAGTGCGATTTTCACGTGACAAATTTATTTTCTTGCACTTATATTATTGGCAAGTATAATTTAAGAGTTTTTGAAGGTTCTCTGAAAATTTAATCTAATTCGGAGAAGTCGTTTGTCCTGGACAGCAAAGAAATTAACGCGTACATGTTCAAATAATCAAAATCGTCCGAGGAAATGGTGCATAAAAAGCAATAAAGCAATAAAGCATAAACATAAATAAGCATACAATTTTGGGAAAAGATACTTTATGACCTACTGAACAATAATTGATATGGATTCATTGAAGATTTTACTCCTCTGGGCCCCGATTCATGTACATTTTTATCCCGGTATAAGCAGAGTTAGGTGGTATAAGTGCGGTATAACTCCGAATCCAATTCATGAAGACTTATCCCGCCTCGCACGGGGATAAGAAAATATGTAAACAGATGGCGGACATTTTAAATTTTGCGTCTATGTGTAAAACGAGAAAAGTTTTCATTACTCTCATAAAACAAATCAGAAACCGTCTCGGGCCTAGGCCCAGATGTAGAAAATTATTCATAATACAACAGTGTAGGCCTAAAGTTCGATTAGGCTATAGGACTAGATAAAATTAATACGAACATAACACGTTTGACAAGCCCTTGGCCTCTCCTAGGCAACCCTAGGCCTGCACGACCTTGTTTTGACACACATCCCGCACAAATAACTAGTTTTGATTACTAAAAGCCTTATGCAGATGAACAATAGTATGATAGTCCTAGGCTATTCCAAAATTTACGGCAATAATACGCCTTTTCTTTTTTTTTAATGATCTCACGCAATCTTCTGTCAATAAATAAAAATGTAAAACAAAAGATGGAGCAAATTTTTAGTGTTCTTTTCTTTTGCAAATCTGCTGATTTACATGGCTGTGGAATGCAGTGGAAAAACATTTGTTGTACTTGTTGTTGGATTGAAAATTTCTGATTGGATGAGAGTGGCTCAGACTTAACCAGGCCTTATCCTGCCATGTCCTGCATTATACCGTCCTTATACCACTTATACCCGGGATAAATGTACATGAATCGGGGCCCTGGAGGTCAAAAAATTAAAATCTTCATAAAAAAACAATATTAGCCCAAAAATTATATTTTTGGAATCTGTTTAATCCTCATTATTGGTTTATCATGTAATAATTCACAAAAGTTTCATTTTGTAAAAAATATTTTTTACAAAAATTGACAAAATTACAAATTTTGCAAAATTTTTTTTTACAAAATTAATTTGTAAGTGTAATTTAATTTGTGAATTATTACATGATAAACCAATAATGAGGATTAAACAGATTCCAAAAATATAATTTTTAGAGTAAAATTGTTTTTTATGAAGATTTTAATTTTTTGACCTCCAAGGAGTTAATGGAGTAAAATCTTCAATGTATACATATCAATTACTGTTTATTAGGTCATAAACAGTGGCGTAGATATCGGCTGTGCAAGTGGTGCAGCCGCACCGGGGCCCAAGGCCTCTAAGGGGCCCCCCGAGGATAGGGGTCGGTCGCCAAATTATACAGTTTGGTTTTTAGCATTTCCTAAAATCCCTAGAATGTCATTCTACTGTGAAACATTGAAAACATGTCTCATCAAAATTCCATTGCAAGGGGTGGGCCCTGGGCCCCTGACCATTGTGAGTTGACAAATTACCGTTTCTAGGAAATAGGAATACTAGCCCCTATATGGCTTCTTCTACCCTTTTCAGTTTAGAAAATTATTTATTGCAAAAATCTGATTTGGCTATTACTTTCAAAAACCTGTTAGCCAGCCAATTAAGATATCGAAACGAGATCTGCAATTTTAGGTGCATTTAATTTTGTACCTCAGTTCAGTTGGAAATGAAGATCGAAATAGTGTGGGTGTCGTGACTCGCGGGTGTACAAATAGTGTATAAAAGCAACTAGCCCTCTACAATCCGATCATCGGCAACTACAATTCATTTGGACAATACTGGTGCCAGCCAAGTTGAGCTTGTGTTGTGTGTTACTGTTAAAGCTACGAGTGCAATTAGGCCTATGTCATGAATATTTTGTTCAGTAACGTCTGCTGACGGGGGATTGATATAATGTATTCGACTAGCAAAACAGAAACGACTAAGTGGGGCTCAAAAACTTTAAGTTAAAAAGTTTCTAAACTCACTAAAATTAATTTGTTTTTTGTTTCCTCGAGTAACATGATCACTAGTTTTGAGGATGGTGTTAATTCTTAATCTAGTATTGCAAGTGATATTGTGGGAACGAGTGATATTGTGGTGACTGACTTGGTTGGCGAGTAGGTCTTTCAGTTATTTAATGTTGTTGTTGTTCTTTGTTTACCAATTACCAATTACCGTGAAAAATGGGCCAGAAGGGGTGCTTTTCTGCATTATTATGTAACATAGGCCTAACATAGGTATTTTTATGTTTATTACAAATTAGAAAAACAAATTTATAAAAAGAAAGGATTATAATGCAATGTCTAGTTGTCCACGCTTGTTCCTATAATGCTTATTTATTGGATGAGCGAAGCGAAGACTTCAATTTCACTGACCCCCAAAAAATTTAGCTCGGGTGTTTTTTTTTTTTTTTTTTCTGTTTGTTAACTCTCTACCAGGCAAACGGCTTATCCGATCTTGATGAAAATTGGAGGGGACCTTCGAAATCTCTGAACTTAGAGGTGTATTGTTTTGTATTGTTGTATTGTTTCTCATGAATATCGTACTTTTACGATTTTTTTCGATTTTTAGTGCGATATTTTCGTGACATTTGGGCCGATTCTGACCAAACGGGTGGGGCTACAACGTTAATATTTCACATGGACATTAAGGTAATGGTGATGTAGTACCTTTTGAAAGAAAAAGTTGAAAAAGTTAGCCAGAATCCATAGAAATAAAGCTTTAAATATAGGTTTTTTACGGTAAATAATAACAAATTGACAAGTAACTGTGACTTCACGACCCACGTGAGCCACAACGTCCTAACCTGTACGTCTCGGTTCGTGGTCAATCGTGTCTACCAAGTCACGTCGCAACCCTTTACCAACACTGCTTTGCCCGAACAACCCGACCAGCGCCAGAGTGTGATTCACTCGTGACTCACTAGATAGAGTCACTTTAGGTCGGGGGTTGGTGTAGGTAAAGGTCACCCGTTCTAACCCTATGCCTGACTCGCAAACTTGCCCTGTTCCTAGCTCGCGGAGAGATGAGACTAACATAGACCGGAAAACAAGAAACGCAAATCGAAAACACATAAACGCAACACAAAAATAACAACAACTCGCCAGAGTGTACTGACAGTGCAACCCAGCACGGTCCAGCACACTACCCACAGGGGGTAGAGAACCCGTCTTACCAGGCACGCTAGTGGTGAGCCACGCCGTCGCTGGTCCGCTCCACGCTCGTTCTGGGCCTCGGGCACTGCTGCTGAAAGTAGGTCAACCACCCGTGATGCGGCGTGGTGTGGACTGAAGGTCCTTGCAAGACTACACTATGAGTTGAGGAAAACAGGGGGCAAACATGCATTACTAAGTGAAAAGCTGTGTGCTTTTAGTGGACTTTACTGACTCAACAAAGAAGTTAGATTACAACAGTGAAGTTATGTTTCAAATGAATTTAGCAATCGGATCCAAATTTAGGCAACAAAATACATACATGTGATACAGGGAAAACAATAAAAATACAAGAAAATGAAAGCCAACGCTCTACTCAACCATGTCCTTTCTGTCCCACTCCAAAGTCCTATCCTGTTCCTTGGTCTTGAGTGAAGAAAGGGGGGGGGAAAGATGTGGCTGCAAACGGCGACGCGCTCCGGCGCGTAGGTAGCCTACGGGGAAGGCGTCCAGTGGCGGACGCGGACCTTGTGTCCTACTGCGTCCCTCTCGGCTACTCGCCCAGAATGTTTAGTTTCGCTTACCACAGCCCCAGATGTTCTCGTAGAGGAAGAGATGCCCTTGATCTAGCATCGTGGTACTGACTAACCACGTGGTCTTGTACTTTACTGGCACTAACACGTGCACCCTATCTCGACACCGCAAAGCCAGTCCGAAGACAGGAACTGTAAACTTGATATGAGCTCATGCTCCCTGCAACTCTGTAGTAGTTTAGAATTTACCGTGCACTCGCCGGGTCGTCATTATCAGACGTACTGTTGGCGGCTACCCTTTACATAGGGGTCACCAAAAACGCGCCGTATTCTTCAGAATAAGTTTCAAATAGTAAAATATGTTAAAATAAGACCAACTCCCTAAGCCTAGTCGGCCACTCCGTCATGGACGGAGGCTCCACGACCATGATGGCTCTCGCAGGGTGGGTTCCAACGCTGGCACGACTCGTGCACCTGGACTCAACCGTCCGGTTCCAAAGCGTGACCCACTGTGGTAGAGGTGGATGCTTCTTGCTGCCTCGCACTCGTTCGGGGCTTCTTCTCGCCCTCGCCATCCGGTCACGTGTGTCTCTATGGACACTGCCATTGGTCAGTCTTCTTGGTTCAAAACTCCGCGGGTCATCCTAGGCTCGCGATTCGTCGACTGCAAATTCAACAAAATTTCCATTTCCGTTGGATTTTGTCACCGACGTTGCCATTTACGCTTGCCGCATTCCTCAACCCTTGCTCGCTGCCGTCGAAAGATGAAGCCAACGCACTTTCCTAGCCCGTTCTGAATTTAGCATGGGGTGACGTCACTTCTAGGCCACTCCGGTAAACCCGAAACCAAAAACATGAGCCTCGGCTCCACAACTTCACATTCCACACTTTCAACCCTAAGGTTTGCCTTTGCATGCCTAGATGCAGATTCACACTGGCTTGAACACTTGTTAGAAAAATATGATTTAAAGTCCCAAAAATATTGAAAGTTCCACATGATATGAAATACATAGACAGATTTATAAGCAGCAAAAATATAAAAATACAAGGGGTAGGGCTGTAACGTTACATAACAATAGAAACTTGACAATAATCACCTACAATGCGTAGGCAGCAAAACAAAGCACTTGCAAAAGTAAAGATATCTCAACTAACTAAAAACTAAAAAAAAGCTCATCCATCAACGCGGCGGGACTTTTACGTTTTCCTAGTTATATCAGTACAAGTCGCACTCATGTTGAAGGATATCAGTTGCAGTGACCGGTAAAATAAATAAGTACCGCTTATATATTTTACCGATCGTGGGAGGGGCCCATTTTATTTTTTGGCACCGGGGCCCTTCATCAACTTGCTACGCCACTGGTCATAAAGTACCCTTTCCCAAATTTTTATGCTTGTGACGTCCAATGAACTATTGTTGCACCATTTCCTCAGACGTTTTTGATTATTTGAACATGTCCCCGTTAATTTCTTTGCTGTCCAGGACAGACGACTTCTCCGAATAAGACTAAATTTTCAGAGAACCTTAAAAAACTCTTAAATTTAGACTTTCCAAGAATATAAGTGCCAGAAAATAAATTTGTCACGTGAAAAATTGCACTTTTCCACTTTTTCCACTTTTGAAACAGAAAATTCCATAAAATCGACTATTCTTCAAAAATCTTTAAATCGCATTTTTTATACCTTTCAATTTTACCATTTGCGTGTTGTGTTTGTTGGAACTAGTACTTTAAAAATGTTATTCTATACTGGCAGGCACCTTGACAAAATAATGCTGGATGAAAATCATAGTTAAACAGCCTACAATCCACTGAAAATGCTCAGCCTTCAGCGCTTCGCTTATGTACTTAAGCGTGCAATAATCCGTATTTGTTATATGTTGTCCATGAGTTAGTTTTATAAATCCTATAATTTATAAAAACCTAGCACTAAACTGACCAAATACAGGTGAATAGAACGATTTCCGTATTTATTGTCAAATTTGAAATAACTTTCAAAAAGGCTTCTACTAATCAATCACTGGTCAACATATTAATGGTTTTCAAAACGGCGCTTACCTTGGAAATGTGTTAAAACGTTGAAAAACATGAACTATAAGAGGGGGGGGGGGGGGGGGGGGAGGGGGGGGGGGGGGGGGGGGGTGGCGAGGAGTGAAGCAGCCTAGGCCTACCGTGCTGAGAATGTTGTAGCTCACTTGCAAGTACCTTACAATAAACATAATTTACAATCCAAAATAGAATCATCACGTTTCTGGTGTTACCTATAGTAAATAAAAAAACTTCAAAACAAACCGTCCTTTAACGTCACTATTTTAAAACGAAAGTCATGTTGCTTGAAATCCTTTATATTTAAAATAGGACGTTTAAGGTTTTGTAGGTTGAGTATTTTAGTGCACAAGGTTGGTACTACGTAAAAGCAAGATGTTTAATGTCCCAACTGGTAAACCAACAACAGTGACTGGGTTCCGATTGGGGTTTTTACGTTTCAATCTGTGTTCATTTTCCATATTCCCGCCTACGCGGGTTGGCATTGTAAAGTTTTCAACTCTTTTATAATGAGGGTATTTGTTCAATTACCAGTGGATTTTTGCGGGAAAAGTAGTTAGCCGGGGTGGTGGGGGGGGGGGGGTTGCGCAAAGTGCCGTGGCGAGGTTAGTACACCACTTGGCCATACAGCCTTCAGGTTGACACTATGTTTTACCTACTTTTTACACTTTTTTAAGGTAAGCGCCGTTTTGAAACGTTAATATGTCGACTAGTGATGCTTAGTAAAGTCTTTTTGAAAGTTATTTTTCAAATTTGACAATAATACGGAATTGTTCATAATTACCCAAAATAATTTGTGAATTTATGCTTGAATCACATTTTAGTAAAATTATTTACACTTTTTTTGCCATGTCTGCATTTTTTTACAATGAAATCATATGACCATCAGAAATTGGTTGTAAACAATAGTTGGAACATACAATCAGGGATTGGAACCTTTATTCATAACGGTTCCGGTTCCGGTCCACGTCCAAATGTTATAACGTTCCGGGTTCCTATGTATAAAGGTTCCGTAGAACCGTTTCTTAACGTTCTTAGCGGTTCGGTTCCGGTCTTATAATTAATATTTTGTGCACAGTCGTTGAATTTGTAAATGTAGCACAAATTTTTACTTTGGACATATTAGGTTAACAAATTAAATTAAGTCATAAAATAAAATATTACAATATCAAATGAAAAAAATAACGATTGCAATAGTAACAAACCACATGTACTACTTCCTTAATTAACGTTCCAAACTTCAATATTATTTTGTGGGGATCGATGACGATCCCAAGTCCCAACGAAAAGGGGAAAACAAAAATCTATCCAATATAATAAAAATGTCATCCATATTCCTTACCTTGATTTCTGTAGAACACGTTCCTACATTGCACTTAGAGCTGTTGCTCGCTATGTCATAAAAAATTCTTGCAAAAAAACTGGATCAATAGACAAGATTTTTTTCAAAAACTAGAGAACGAATTTTAATCGTTTTCATTTGAATATCGTTCGAAAAGTTGAAATTTAAAAGCAGATATTTGGGAACCTTTAAGAACCTTTAAGAACCTTGTGTAATATAACGGGTCGGTTCCGGTTCCGGTTCCATAGACCATCTGTACAAACGGTTCCGGTTCTACAATATGAAACGGTTTCAAACGGTTCCGGGTTCCGGTTCCGGTTCCAATCCCTGCATACAATTGCCTACAAATCGGTATAGTAAAAAATAAAATCGGTTTAACTGGGTCACGAGCTATTGTACATTTTAGATAGTACCGTACCGGGGGGGGGGGGGGACTAAGCTTTTTTCATGATTGCACATCCAAAAACAAAATGGCTGCTTAAAAACACGTAATTACCAACAATTCGAAGTGAACATCCTCCCCCCCCCCCACCCCTTTTTAAAAGAAAAAAAGTGATTATCAAAAGGTGCATACTACCACTTGGTCAAGTCATATTTGAGATGTTAAGTGGGTTGAACGAAACTTTTTCCCAAAGGTTCTGGCTCCTGGTCTATTTATAGTTATGACGGAGACCATTTCTTAGTTGGTTAGCCAAATAGCCGCGAGCCTTTGGCATTATAGTATGCCTATCGGGTGTCTGATTTGGCATATTTATTGTAATGGCTATCTCACCTCTTGCCTCACTGTACCCCCACTGACACCCAATGCGTGTTTGTAGCCGTCCTTGTATGGGCATTATACGGTTGGCTCTCGGTCCAAATGGAACTGAAGTCATTACTTCTACCTCCCAGATCACCACCATGCTTCCCGTGAAAGGCACTGGCAACAGTCCTGGACCGTTAGTTCTCTGCCAATACGTTTTTCCTAGTTCTACCTCCTTTGGTGAGGACCACGCAATATCCTTACAAAGTGGATCGCTGGACGTAAGAAGCCGAAACGTCATCATCATCATCATAAACATCATCATCATCTTCATCATCATCATCATTTATTAGTATCTATCACATTACATTGCGTCAACCAACAATTTATCAATAACAGTTGAAGTTGTTGACTAAATATACAAATTTTTACATACATTGTACCTTGTTTTTAAGCATAGAACACCATACATATTGCACCTCACCACCAGCAGACACATAAAACGTTAAAATTGGACAATTGTTGTTACATATTAAAATTAATAACATATCTATTCATGTAACACACAATAATACTAAAACGTACATGCATATAAATGTGACTCCTTTGCACCTCTCAAATGAGGCAATATATATATATATACCTACAAAACAAAATAGGTCTAAGACGAACCGTTGTGTCAATCCTATTGTTTACCATAAAATCACGCGAATCTCTGCGTTTTGTTAAAACGAATTTAAACATGTATACAATAATCAATTAGTTTTTTTTTTACGTCATCAGTTGTTTGTCGATGCCTAGTTACATTTCAATAAATTTTCTGCTCCACCGGATAGTTGTCGCTGACCATCAACTTCTCATTAGGGTAGAGTACCTTTTCTTCTAATTCCAGCATTTTCACAACCCGATCATTCTAGTATCCACGATCCTCAGACTACCCACAACCACTGCTTCAACCACAGTTCAAACCCCTGCTTCTAAGCCTTCGGCATGTGTCTATACTTCCTGATCTTGTATCTCGAGCAGCTAACAGTGCTTCGTCGTGGTTCTCGGCGGGTACGTAACGTCCGCCTATACAAGCTAAAATTCATTTGTTATGATGTTTCGTATACTATATCAGGTCTTTCCCTCAGATCGCAATTTTTGAATCTTCTGATTAACCGGATTGTGGTTTGCCTGATTCCTCGGAATATCCTTAACTAATCTTTTCAACACAGCATTATGCCTCTCTGTCCATGCAGCGTATCATATCGACACGAGTTTCAAAACGATGTGGTAAAGTTTTGTGCCTAGTCACACCGCGACAGTTAGTAGGAGCATTTCCGTACCTCCGAGTACCTATTTTAGCCCCACTGTATTAATCGCGCCGTTGTAACAAACCCCCAGTCACAGAATCGTGTAAATCGCGCAGTTGACATGAGATGGTTACTAGGCCTGAGATTTACTTGAATGTCGATACACCTTTCCCTGTACTGGCCTTCGAAGAAGTCTTCTTTATAGTTTATGACGAGAACCATTTCTTAGTTGGTTAGCCTAATCACCGCGACCTTTGGCGGTATAGTATGCCTATCGGGTGTCCGTTTGCATATTTATTGTAATGGCTATCCTCACCTCTTGCTCAACTGTACCCCACCTGACACCCAATCGTGTTTGTAGCCTCCTTATGTACATTAACTTGCTCTCGTCCAAATGGGAACTGAAGTCATTACTTCTACTCCCCAGATCACCAACCTGCTTCCCGAAAGGAACTGGCAACAGTCGTGGACCCGTTGGTTCTCTACCAATACGTTTCCTAACTACCTCCCTTTTAGTGAGGACCAGCAATATCCTTACAAAGTGGATCCTGGCCGTGAGAAGACTACACGATGGTTACTGCCAGCATGATCTACAGCAGTCATTAGTTGGTAACAGGCCTGCACCCCCCTCTGGCCATGGGCCCAATGTACACCACTTTCTGCGCTGGCACTCGAGGGAGTGACAGCCCCGTTTTTGCTGCCCGCCTTCATTTTGCGTCAAATTTATAAAAGGCAGTCTTTCTCATCCTCCCCCCGCATTATAAACTCAGCCTGGGAGGAGACAAGTCCTTACAGCATCTACTTCTGCCAGGGTGCTAACGGAGAAACATCCAATTTTGTGTAGGTCTTCACACATCCTCTCAGTTCAGCTACCGGCGTTTGTTGACCTCTGAATCCAAGTAGGAACGCCCAGATGCTGTACGCCTCCCCATCGTTCAAGGCTTTCATTGAGTACCTTGTTATGAGGAATACAGTTGTAAGCAGTATCTCGTGTTTTTTCTGCAGTCAATACAACGAAGCACACTTCTTTGGATTAAATGTCAGTCCTGCCCCTTAGCTGCATCCCAGGCCACTCTCAAAAGACGTCGTAGAGGGGCCAATTCATTTGCTGCTACCAAACAAAGTCATCGGCCCTAGGCCAGTATGGAAATCGATCCGACTTATGAATTTCAGCCCCCACCCAACTATCACTTAAGTTTAATCGCTCCTAATGATTGGCTCAATAGCTTAGATTAAAACAGAATTGGGCTGTAGCGGGCACCCTTTTTCACTCCAGCTTTGAGTTCAATATCATTTGTATAGCCTTGACCTTTTCTAGACTCTAGTACCACTTCCATGATACATGTCAGCTATGATCTCTAGAACGTCTTCAGGTACGGCCCAGTTTGTCTTAGTGCCTCCTTCATATACTCGTGTGGTACTGACCCAAGGCATTTGAAAAGATCAAGCCAAGCTGCAATATACCTCTTTATATGTGCCTTTCTGGCGTTGTCATTATAGATTGCAGGACAAAATTATGCTCTAGGCCATCCCTCAAATTCCATGAACCCTTTTTGCATTTTTGAAATGATGTTACTAGATGCCCAGTTCGTAAGCCTCCTCCCTGGATTCCTGCATATAGTTTGGGCTTCATAGTTTGATCCTAATGTAAGAGGTCGGACAATTGGATAAGTCCATCCCTACCACCCTTTCCCTGTAAATTAAGCACAGTTCTTGACTTTTTCCATCCGTGGAATTCGTTTTTGACTTAGGCAAATGTTCAAGATCGCATATAACTAAGTTGCATTTCACTATCTATGTTCTTCAAGAAACTATCTTTTATAAATCTGCCCAGGCGCCGAGTCTTTCATGCTAAAGAGGCGTGATTTTATCTCCCTGCTTTAATAGGGCGGGATATAATCATCATCTCAGGAGTTTCCGAATGCAAATTTGGATTTATGTGGGTGTGGTGCCCAGTTATAGTCAGGAGTATTGAACGAGTCTTAAAGTAATCTTCCACCTTGTTTTTGTCTACGCTACAGCATGGTGAAGAACCTTGCATTATTCCACAAATGCCGTGTTTTTTACTCACCCGGTACAGCTTTTGCAACCGACTTGCATCATTACCATTGAACTGCTCACCTTGTTGCTCTTGGGGGCAGCTCCCTGTCGCCCATCGGATGTGTGTCGTGTCTTGCATTTTGATCAGGACTAGGGTTGCGGATGTGCCGCTGTTTCTGCCTTTTTCTGAACCCCATTACCCCGCTTTCCACCTGCACTGTCAGGCACGACTTGGGTTCCACGTTTTGTTTACCACGATTTCAGGTTGCCGATGACGACCTGGTGGTGGCGTACCTCTCACATTATCTTCTCTCGTCTGCAAGGGATTGTATGTTCTGCCGTACCTCCTGCCATCTCCTCTTCAAATTGGTCCCATCCTTCCTCGTACGCTCTTTACTAGTCGACTTATCCACCTTGCAAAAGACATCATGCTTTCTGGTGCCACATCCACATTATTATCATTGAATAGGCTTGATGATACTAATCTTGAGTTGGGTAATTGATTTGGGTGTAGATGAATCCTGTAGGTATAGGGCGATTTATGACTTCATAATTGGTCTGTTTTGTTTCTGACACGGGAGAACTCGCAATGTATAGTGAATCCGAATCCGTTATTTGACTATTACTTGGAGTTGTGTCCATTATATTCTGAATCGTATGATCAGAGAATTGCTGTTGATATCCTCCTATTTCTTGCGCATGACATATAGAGGCCGGAGGATTCTTTGATGACTCATTTGTCCGTATGTTGCTTCCGCCTGTTTATAGCAACTACGGTACTTGGCGCGCCTTCTACAAGAGGTCATATGTGCCGGCGGAGACAGTCGTTACCCCAAGTAAAAACTTCGTTGTCATCTTCATTTATTCTTTTTTGAACTGAACAAAAGCTACTTTCATGATTGGGGGACTTCCCCGGTGGTCACCGTTTCTCCCGATGGCAGGGGGTATATTTCGCATCTCACTGGGGGGACATGGTGAGTGTTACTTCTCTATTTTCTTAGTGTCCGTACATTTTGTGTTTGGGGGAAGATTGGGATAGCCAAATAACTGGTTGGCACTTCATCGTCGCTATCAGATTCTGCTACCAAGGGCTCACATCCATGCAATTGCCTTCCAGTGGGATTTTGGTACTTTTCAAATCCTTTAGAATATGTCATGTTTAACACACCTGAAGTGAAGAGCCAAGTTATGATATCTTCTAAGATGTTGTGATAAGTCAGCATGACGCCTGTAGCTACCAGCCGTTCTCGTTTTGCATCCAGATGATGTTCTAAGAGAACACTCATGGCAGCGAAATTCCTTAGGTAGCGGTAACATATAAATTTGGGCTTCACTATTTACAGAAGTCATTTTAATTCAACTATTTAAATTAATCAACAGATTATGTGATTGTAGTTAGCGTAGTCACCGACCACTTAAAGTGTGTGTTTATTCCTGATTATGTAGTATGTACGAGTGAATAAGAGTTATCGTAGGTCAAGCTACTCTAGCAACGTAATTGCCATTGGAATGTTGTATAACTTCAATGTTTCATGAAGCCTGGACCCAGTACATTGACACGTCACCAACAACTTGCCGACGATAATGATGTGTAGTGTAGACAGCCAACCGAACATAGAGACAATGTTACACCACAAGAGCCTGTCAAGTCCGTCTGACAAGCACAGGAACGGGGAGACGAACCCACACGGGACTGTGTTACAGTCAGAGCCTGACAAATCAACACCTATTGCGTTGAAAACACCAACAAAACTCAATTTTTTAACTTTGCACAACATTTGCACAACACTACGCGGACGAATAAATTACGCGAAGAAACACCGGACGAGACTGTGCTAGAGACAGTCAGAGTCGACCAAATCAACACTTGCTCCGTTAAAAACACCAAAAAAACACTGTCAATTAACTTTGCACTACACTACGCGGAAGAATAGATTACGCGAAGCAACAATAGCAGAGTCAGTTACTGTCATGCATGCAAGCATGCATTCGCGGAGCGGAGCGACACACGTCCGCACGGCCCGACAGCCGAGTCATCATCATCATCTTCATCATCATCATCATCATCATCATCATCATCATCATCATCATCATTGTAACGGTACAGCCTCTGCCCTTCTTATTTAGGCCCTCAGCCAGTAATTTTTTCGTTTTAATTAACATAATTTGCATAATGTTAAAAATGTGTAAGTTTCATAATTGTTCTTAATTGGGGTTTATTTGCCTATCACATGCAAATTAACAAAATCTATCAGAGATCACAGTATAACTAGCTGGTTATCCAGGGTGGTGGAAGCCAGGTATAGATAAATGTTTTCACCCTTGGTAGTTGAGGTAACGGTGGTTGTGACACCCTGCCAGCCAGTGAGTTTGAGGTGAGCGTAGACGATGCAGTTTTGCTGCGTTTGGTCGCTTAGGAATGTGCCAGCGAGCTAGCAAGTGCATATTCGCCTACATTTCACTTTTTGGCTCCGCCAATGGTAAGCCATGATGGTGCTGTGCGGGAAGATGATCATGTGATTTGAGCATGGATGAAAATCACCCCGTCAAGCTACTAGTGTCAGTGCACGACCTCTTGACCAACGGGTTTCAAAGTTTAAGTTTGCGGTCGTCCTGTGCCCAATCAGAGGGTAGAAATGTAGTTCTCCCTGGAGGTGGGGTAGGAAAGCGACAAGTGCGTGGCGTCCGGAGTAGAACTCGGCCACTTAGCCAAGAATCACAGAGGAGAGCAGTTGAATCTACAAGTCGAGTGCGAATTTGTGTGTGTTATACCAAGCATGGGAAGTATCCCTCAAGTAAGCATGGCAAACGTGCCTATATACCTCGCAGTGAGGTCGGTAATTGTGCTGCGGTATTAAAAATGTTCTTTTATAGGCCTATAAATTCTACATCGAAATCGCAATAGCCTAGATCAGTGGTTCCCAACCTTTTTCATCTCACGGACCGGCAAAATGATAAAGTCAATTACACGGACTGGCGCGGCTACAAGGGGTCTGGGGCACAGCCCCAGCTGCCGGAGGCAAATTTTTTTTGGGTGTTTTTATACCCCTAGATGGCCTGTACAGCGATCTGAGCAAAAGGTAGACGAATGGAAGAGGCAACCGGAAGACAGTCATCATTCAAATCATCGTTAAAAATATATTAATAAATTACTAATTATCGATTGTTAAACTTTTATTATGTACGTATCATTAATAATAATTTAACTTAGGATTGCGCGTTTACAATCGTGGTTGTTTCTACGCTCGGGTTTCCGCGCAACAAGCCTGTCATACTATCGTACTTTTTAATAAAAACGTCTCACAGGGTCTTCTCTAAACTTTTTCGTATGTTTTTCTCCGCGATATCACTAACATTACACGAAAACCAACATATTTTATTTTCTAACTATTAACAGTGAACACAACACTTTCTCAAATAATTTATAATTTTGTGGACGGGCTTCAAGAACGAGGAACTACACAACTGACTACACAAGGATGTGTCTACAGACTGAAGATATTCCTTTTTCCTACAAACCAAGTCGCATCTGTGAACCTTTACCGTCATAAAATCATTTAAAGTGCCATACATGTGGTTGTTTCCGGCTTAGCTGACCTTCGGAGACAACCCTTGTCGTTACGCCTGTCATTGCCGTCAATGCTCTCAACTTTTTGTGTCGGTAGAAGTGGGTGGGTGTTTGTAATCGGTATTGATTGATTTATAAATAAGTGTCCCCTCCTCAGAAAATATAATTTAGTCTCCATCCCGAGTACAGGTAAAATAATAAAGTGTAAAACCAAATTTTTGAATTTTTACACATTTCTAACATATTATCAAAATTACAACAAATATGCAGCAGCACTTCGCGGACCAGTATTAATCCGGTCCGCGGACCACCGGTTGGGAACCACTGGCCTAAGCTAGCCACATGGCCTAGTACAGTAGCCATGCGTGAATAACCTACAACAACCGCATTAATATGGTATATTCTCTCTCAACACTATAGTGGCATGAAAATGCACCTAAAGTTTATTTCTTCTTTTTAAAACCAGTAGTTGTAAGTCAAACTTGGCATGACCAGCCACGGGGGTCAGCCAAGACCAAATCAATCAGCCAAATTAAAGGCCTAATTCTTATTTCTTTCTTATTCTTTCTTATTTTTTCAAATTCTAATTCTTCTTAATTTCTTAATTCTTACTGGTAATGTCACTGGTCTTACTGAAATGTCACTGGTCTTCCTGGTAATGTCACTGGTCTTTCCTGGTAATGTCACTGGTCTTCCTGTAATGTCACTGGTCTTCCTGGAATGTAACTGGTCTTCCTGGTAATGTCACTGGTCTTCCTGGTAATGTCACTGGTCTTCCTGGTAATGTCACTGGTCTTCCTGGTAATGTCACTGGTCTTCCTGGTAATGTCACTGGTCTTCCTGGAAATGTCACTGGTCTTACTTTATATATGTATTTATTTTATAACTTTTATTTGTTAAATATATACATTTTAGCTCTGCTATAGGCCTGCTTGCTATTAATATCTTTGAACACTATTTTAACTTGGTGTTCAAATTCTGAAAGATGCTGCCAAAAAAACTTTGGATGCAACAACTCAACAAGTGACCAAAAATTTCCTTTTTTTAAAAAATCACCCATGTAAGTACCTACTAGTAGGGGTAGTGTGTGTGTAAAATAACAATCTTTCAGGGTAAGCCTGCTTGCTGTAAGGACACGAATGAAGAATGAACAATAGTTGAAAAGATGTGTCCCGACCCGTCCCCGAAAGTCTCTAAAAGTCCCCATTTCTAGAGAATAGAGATGGTCCGTTAAAGTCCCAACGCAGAACTGTGACACGTGGCAACAGATATTGATTTGTTTGATTATGATTATTTTGAATACCTACTTATACATACTCTTACACAGATGTTATAAATAACATGTCTTTTTCAGGAAGGGGTTAACAGAAAACCCCAATGCTTATGGACAACTTACTAATCTTCCTGATTACACATACTTGGATGGACGTACTACTCTACTAGGCGTAGGACAAAATGAGAGGATGGTAAAACAGCGTCAGTATGCTGTAAGTAGGCTACAAACATACATATGGTCTACATTCATTTAGATCAGTGGTTCCCAAACTTTCCTTCTTTTTTCTTTTTCTTTTCTTTTTTTCTTTTTTTTACCCCCTGGGTAGTTTAGCTTCAACCACGTCCACATACCCCCCCCCCCCCCCTACAACACACACACACCTCGAAAAACTAAGAACAGTAGAAATTTCCTGCTGTTTTCCTGCATGAGCGATTTTGTAACTCACGTCACGAGATAAAGATAAGATGTTTCAAGTGCATTTTGACTGTCACTAAATGTTACTGAACGCATTGTTTTCACACTACCTACTTGTATTGTTGTTGTGTTGTTACTACTTGTAGCCTGCATAGAAAAAACTGTACAGGCTTTCTTTGTATTGTATAAGTTTGGTCTCTAAATGGCGGCAGAGAAGAGATGGTTTCAGACTTATTGGAAAGAATTTCAGAGCAAATAACACACTGTGGTTTCGGATTATCTTTGTCATGTCACCAATCCACGTAAATCCAAGTTCAATAATATATTTTTCATCATACCTACGTATTGGCCCGAATATAGTACGGCATCAAATACGGGTAGTGTTTTTGAGAAGAGAAAATGAGAGAAAAAAAAAGAAAAAAAGAATGAAACTGATAAAATAAAAATAAATTGGTTTAAATGCGTTATAACTTGATTTATAGGCTACCTGAGTTTGGCGAGTATTTTTCCTATTTATTGATGTTTAGGCCTAGATTCTAGCAAAAGTGTGGGCCTAAGCCCAGGCCGAACATAACATCACACAGCCTCGCCTAGGCCTAGTCTACAACCTAGACCTAGGCCCTACGCGTGTACTGCGACGGCAAAAAGTAGGCCTAGTATAAGAGCTAACAGCGAATTTTATTCAATTCCTAAACTTCGTAGTTTTTGAACTGATTCTTTTGTAATGATACAATTTATTATGATGAACAATGACAGGACTTGGTTGCGGGAACCCGGAGACTTGAATACACGGCATCGAAAATAAACATTCTTTATTGGTTTTGTTGCGTCTATAATATCACTAATATTTCTGATCAACTATCCTGAAGAAAGAATGGCAGAGACTATTCCATTTAAACACTTTTTTTTGTCTTTTAATCTCCTAGTTGGCGTGGTTTGACATTTTTTAATGTTTCTTCCATTGATTGGATGAGCGTAGCGAGCGAAGCGAAGATTCCATTCTACTACACTGGAGAAAAAATTCCGGAATGTTTTTTTTTCTTTTTTTCTTTTTGTTTATTTTTGTCTGTTGGTCCACACGAGTCCGGCTAAACCGATAACTCCGATTGCGATGAAATTTTATGGAGGCCTTCGAAATCTCTAAACTTAGAACTGCCACGTTTTTGAGCACAATCGAAAAATTATTTCTCAGGAAAATCGCAATTTTACGATTTTTTTTTTTTTTTTTTAATTTCTCCAATATATAACACCTACATGCTTTATCCGATTTTAATGATTTTTTCACAGAACCTTAATTTTATGAATTTAGGTATTCGTGTGAAATTTGAGCGCAATTGAAAAATTATTTCTCATGAAAATCAAAATTTTACGATTTTTTTCTTTTTTAAATCAATTCTTTGCCTTATAACACCAACATGCTTTATGATTTTTTCACAGAACCTTAATTTTTTTAATTAATATATTCGTTTGAAATTTGAGTACTGTCGCCTTACACCTAAACTGTCTCCTACTTTATCTACTGTTTCCGAACGTGCTATCTTTATCTCGGGGTTTTTGCATGCGTTCGTAACTGTTTCCAATCGATAGGTGGATTTTAAAGTTAACACGAATTCAACACGTTCTAATTGAGAGGTGGAAAGATCTAACCCTAGCAAAACAACACACATAAACATGTACAGTGACGGAGCAAAGACACAACAACAATACAACTTCTGCCCTCGCGGGTCGAGAAGAGGTACCTGCACCTGGCATGCTAGTGCTGAGCCGCTCCACTCTCCAGGGGCTGCGCACGTCCGGTGGTTGCTCAACGTTCCTGCTTCTGTCCTGTACTAGTTGCTAAGTAAAATGTAGACAAATGAGATTGCTGAAGGCTTAGAAATGACTTTAGAAGGAGGATAACAGGGTGTGCATGCTGAACTCAGTAAGTAAAAGAATTTAAATAAGTGGCATTATATTGTTGCGATTGCAAAATGCTAACTACTGACAACAGGTTTTTGGTAATTTAGGTTGGATCCAACTCATGCAAATATAAGAAAACATAATAAATTATACCCTGGTTACATAATCCTTAAGAATAGGTCTTATTGTAATACGTAGATTCGTAGCCTATCAGTGTTCGTAGAGGGGGAGGGGGAGGACGTCGCCATCTTGGAAGTGCATCGCATGGGAGCGGCCGGGGGGGAGGGGTGGCCGACGGTAGAGCTCTGCTACGGAAGGGACCCTGTGCCCGCGCTTGCCGTGATATCGGGGTCTCACGTGATCGTGAGCTAGCCGATTTCCAGCCGTCCTAAGAGACTGCCTGGGCCCTCAGATGAACTCGAAGTTCTCTGGTTCTCGAACAATTGGGAGGGATTGTAACTTATGGGATTATGTATCTTACTTGCGTAGATTGTTGAAGGTCCAACGGTGATGCAGATGTGACCCTGGTTGTCCCACGTGGCTGGACATACCAAGTCAAACTTACGTAGAATTGACCGAAAAACGTTGAATTACTTTTACTGCACTCGCATGTCACTCCGTATGGTGTTGATATAAGAATTTACCATAGTAATTGCGATGTCGTCGTTATTCGCGCATGGCTTTTGAAAACTTGCCATGTGGCTAGCACGCTACTCGGCTATCACGAAGATTTAGAAGATTAAAACTTGTTGAACATGATTAATTACGCGTGATGATGCTAGACCTCAACAGGAGGTACAAGCCCACCTTGGGATTCACCCCCACTTTAGGATAGATGCCCATGCTAACGAAAACACTTGTAGGAAGATGCACTGAATTTACAGTCGACTGCCGTCTTCTAGGGTGATGTTCGTAGTGAACGATTCGTTGGTAAAAACACACGCACTTCTGGCTTCCACTACTTCCGTTGGTTTCACACTCTGCCCTGTGATTGGGTCTCACAACCCGCGCACTTTGAACTGAGGGCTGCTATTGGTCTAGGGGTTGCTTACGTATTTCCGTTTCTAGACGAGAATTCGCCTGCACTCGCATTTTGACTGACTAGTTTGCTTGTACACCGTCCGCGCTTGCCATTGGCTGAGGCCAAGACGAAGATCGGCGAAGCGAGAGGATGTGTCGGCTAGGCTTCACATTCCTGAGCCGAAAACACCACAACTTGCTGTGACAAACTCAACTTTCAGCCCTCGCTACTGCAGGGTGCTTGGAAATCCCGTTACCTCTACTACCTAACCCAATAACATCGGTGAAATTAACCAAAAACATTGACTCTCAGCTGTACTTGCACAACTAGAGTGACCACTGAAAATTAATAATACTTGTGATATGTGACATCACGTAAATTTGCACGCAATATGCAAATTTACCTAACCAAATAAATGCCATTATCGTTACAATTAAACCTTCTCATATGCAAATACCTTAAATAAAAATAAAAAAATTCTCTGGCTGAGGGCCTAAGTGAGACTGGCACAGGCCGTGCGGTTACAGTACAATCGAATAATTATTTCTTATGGAAATCAAAATTTTACGATTTTTTTAAATTACGATTAATTAAAAAAATTAAAAATTAAAGTTTATTTTTAATTTAATTTAAATAAATTTTAAAAAAATCTTCAACTTAGTAATGTTTTTTTCACAGAACAACAGAAAATCCGCATAACACTTGGCTACTCAATGCACCAATTACGCTCATCCAACAACGCGGCGGGACTTAAGCGTTTTCCTAGTATTAAACATATAGTAGGCTAGATCCGCAGTCTGTGTGCCCTAAAACCCCAATAACTAACTAACTCGAATACGTCCGCACAGGCGCGAGCGTACCAAATTGAAGCGTCAATCACTCGTTTTCAAAATGGCACTTTGGCGTTTTAATGTATGCTTTTTTAATGCACTAAAGTATTTTTCTGGATTGTTTGATATGGTTTTAGCTTGTGCAGCTTGGGAATGCACAAACAGAAACAATAACGAGCTTTTTTTCCCCCTTCCTATGCCAAAAGCTTGATTCTTCAATCATTTTTCTTCCTAGCTATCCAAAATGATAGCCAGTGGCGTTCGTGAAAGTCATCTTTGCTCTGGGGCCTCCTGCCACCAGTCCAGGGGGTACATGGTCCTGACTTGTAGGTCATTGTAGTGGACCGGACGTGCGACTTCTTCGCCCACAACGTGCCAAATTCTTGCATGAAAACAATGAGCACAGTTTGATCATTTGGCACGGTGTCCCGGGGTAAGCTCTCCGGGCCGTAGGTTAACTCAATAAACCTCATATCAAATTCGAAGATACAATTTCGAAATATCAAAATTGGCCGCCACATACAATTTTGTACTTTCAATCTCTTTAGTTTCTCCAGCAATACTTATTCTCCTCTAGATCCTTCATCATATCCTTTCTTTCCAATATTCACCTTCTTTGACTTTTCTATCCAGATTCCAACTTCTTTGTCCTTTCTTTCTATATTCCAACAAAAAAAGAGTTATTGCATAAGGGAATCTTGTAATCATTTCGTGTTAATGGCTAATATGCTCATCTGTCAAAACTGACGGCCATCTTTAAAAATATTTGGGCTACAAATCGCTCCCATCTAGGCTACTTAACATGCAAACACCCCTTTTTCAAGATGGCTTCTAATTGTCACGGAAGTGGACCAATAACTGCGGATCTAGCCTACTATAGACGTTTAATATCTAGGTGCCCGTTAGGGCGCCGCAGCCAAGCCGCGGTGCGCTACACACTCAAGCACCTTATACAGGAAGCAGAGTTGGGGTGATTTCGAGGTGTTACCCAGCCGTCATGAAACGTGATGTGAACTTGAAAACTATCTAAATCGAGGGAATTTAGGTACCTAACAACACATGCCAAATTTGGTTGGGGTACGAGCATTCCTTCTTGGTGAAAAAATGGCTTGAAACATGCTCAAAATAACTTTAAGGATGTTAGCTACTACTACTGCTACTGCTACTGCTACTACTGTCTAATTCGCCAGTTTCAATCGGCCCGCGATTCTGACCAAACGGGTGGGGCTACAACGTTCATATTTTACATGGATATTAAGGTTATAGTGATATAGGGTCTTTTGAAAGAAAAAGTTGAAAAAGTTTGCTGGAAGGCTTCCAAATAAAGATTTTAAAATAAGCCTTATACAGGCATACAATCAACAAGTAACTATAGTTACTTGACACTTGTTGACGGTATAAGCAGAGTTTGGCGGTAAAGTGCGGTTCCGCCTTCCACGGGGATAAGAAAATACGTAAACAAATGGCGGACATTTTAAATTTTGCTTCTATGTGTGAAACGAGAAAATTTGTCATTACTCTCATAAAACAAATCAGAAAGCGTCCCTGGCCTGCCCAGATGTAGAATTATTTATAATACAACAGTGTAGGTCTAAAGTTCCATTAGGCTATAGGACTAGATAAGATTAATACTAACATTACATGTTTGACAATCACTAGGCCTTTCCTAGCCAACCCTAGACCTGCACAACCTTGTTCTGACACACTTCCCGCACAAATAACTAGTTTTGATTACTAGAAGCCTAATGCAGATAGACAATAGTATGATTGTCCACCTAGGATATACAAAAATGTACGGAAATAATACGCCTTTTCTTTTCTTTTAATGATCTCACGCAAAACTCCCTGTCCAAGGATACTATTTTTCTCCTGTCACTAAATAAAAATGTAAAACAAAAGACGGTGCAAATTTTCAGTGTCTGCTAATTGAGTGAGCGTAGCGAGCGTCTCCACTTGACTCTTATGGCTCGAATGTCTTGTTTTTTTTTGTTTTTTTTTTTCTGTTACTGCTTCCGTGCTTCGGTACAGGTTGCACCTCCTCTGATCGACCTGCACACATGAACATACCACCTATGCGGGTTGCTGTATAGTTTTTGAACAAAATCCGATCGTTGGTTATAAAAAAAAAAAAAAAAAAAAAAAATGTTCCGATCGTTATGAAATTTTGAAGGGTCAATAAGTACAACATTCTCTTCTATTTTACAAATTTTCAGCTAAATCAGTCAAGACCTTAAAGACTTATCGGTATGAAACAATATGGGAATGTCGTACTGTCGTGTTGCACGTACCGGTGCTTGCTCAACAACGCGACGGGACTTTAGCGTTTTCCTAGTGATTAATTAGGAAAACGGGAATGTCGTACTCGGGTCGTGTTTCACGTACCGGTGCTCGCTCAACAACACGACGGGACTTGAGCGTTTTCCTAGTAATATACTCTTCTAACTCTGGACTGGGAGCGGAAAGCGACTTTTTCCACGCAAGACGTTTTCTTTGCCAAAAATGGGGATAAACGCATACATTTTGGACGCATCTCCACGACAAGTATCGAATTTATCGAAAAAAAATACCCGCGACCCGACAACAATTTGTTTCCGGGTCAAAAAGTCAAAAGTCCTGAAAAACACTTTTGTACTCGCGATTGCCGCGCCCAAAGTATGCTTCGCACCTGAACGTCGACGGTACCGACGCGTTTGAAATAATTGCGGCTACAAGCACCGCGAAGGGTTCCAGACCAACTCCCACACTTTGGCCGGGACGACGATAAACATTTCAAATTTTGAAGCTCGAGAAAATTTTATAAAAAACGGATATATTACTTGGAGCATTCCCGAAAAGTCGTTTGTTGTTTGTACGTGTACACAATAGAAAAAACCTCTGGCCATTTGGAGCACATTTTTGGAAAAAAGTCTCATTCTCTTTTTATGGGACATTGTTTGGATTTTCCGGTTCCAAATTTTTGGAAATTTTTTGGTTTACGGTAGAGCTCCAAAGTTTGCCAATTACGAAAGCCAATGAACTGGGTAACAAATTTAAAAAAAATTGTCCTCACTCTCTTTTTCAGAATGCACGAAAAAATCCAAAAAATGGACAATTTTGAAAATTTTACAGTGCAATTAAAAAAAAAATCACCTTCCCTTGGTTTGATATCCGCTAACCAAGGCACATTAATGTAAAGGAATGATGAAAGAATTTTAATAAAATAAGTTTGAGAACCTGGGTTGGAACCCCGGATCAGTAGAAGCCTTCGAATACGATTCGGGACACTTTTTAACTGTTTGATTTTTCCTTTAAAATCGTAAAAAGCATGGTACACATTTTTTCTAAAATTCACGGATGGTTTAAGGACCTAGATCGGACCTTTACGATAATCGTGATTCCAAACATGACCCATTTTGTAGCATTTGTATACTCGTTATGGACCGACCAAAATAGTTGTGCGTGTCCGTTTTGGCTTCAAAAAATCATATTTTTGTTTTCTCACAGTTGCCGCGCCCAAAGTAGGCTTTTCACCCGAACGCCGACGGTACCAGCGCGTTCGAAATCCTTCCGGGTACAAGCACCGTAAAGGGTTTTAGGACCGTTCCAATACTTTGGCCGGGGCCACGATGAACATTTTGAAATGCGCGTTATTTTGAAAAAAGTTATACTTGCTGTTTAAATAAAAAATTCTCAAAAAATCCTGAATTTTCAAATTCACTTACGGCGTGTGAGAAGTGCCCGTGCGGAGTTAATGCGGGGGGTCCAGACGGCAAAAATGTGTACCGTTTTCTTTTTTTTGGACATTGTTTGGATTTTCTATTTTCCATTTTCTTTTAATTTTTAGATGCGCTGTAGAGCCCCGAGGTTTGTTAATTCCGAAAGCCAATGAAATAGCAAACGGGTTAAAAACAAAATTGCCCCGATATTTTTTTCCGATTGCGCGGGAAAAAATTGCAAAGCTAGAAAATTTTGAACATTTTGCAGTGCAACTTTAAAACTAAAAGCTTAAAATTTTGGTTTTCCTCGGTTCGATTTGGAACGACCAAGGCTCGTTAATGTAGCGCAAGTATAAAGGAATTTAAATAAAATTGGTTTGAGAACCTGGGTTCGAACCCGGGTTAGGGCGAAGCTTTCGAGTTCGGTCCGAGACACTTTTTGATAGTTAAATTTTGCATTCAAGGTCACAAAAAGCACAGTAAATATTTTTTTGTAAAATTCACGAATGGCAAAAACCACTGTATCCGATCTTTACGGAAATTGTCATACCAAACATCACGTATTTGGTTACGTTTAAAGGGTAGACAGGGGAGGAGATGATTGCAATGCGTGTCTGGTTTTGCATAGAAAAATAAACATCTTTTACTACATGCTTTATTTGAATGCCCTAAAACGGGCCCTATTTCGACTTTTATGTCCCTACCATGTTACTCTCATTAATTTCTAACAAGATCAAACTTTCTAAACAAAATTACTTCGACTCCTATTTCGAATGTCCTGAGCGCCAAAACGGCACTCAAACGTGGTTTGTGAAACCAAGGCCGATAAAAAAACGTCATTTTTCGTATGCATGCAAATCAAATGAAAAAACGTCGTTTAACAGATATGCTTTCAACGATTCGATTACCTTTGTTGTCTTATAAAATAGTCTAAGGTTCCTTCGTTTTCAGATCCTGGGCGCAAAAAACGCACATTACAATTTTGTATGTTCTCGTCAGTGTATTTTTTGCCACAAATTTATACTGATCACGTTCCTAAGTTTGCAAGAGGCTCCCAACAGAAGAGACAAAACACTTACATTATAAGAAATCTATTTTTAGCTATGTAGTGATATAATAAGTCAGGCATTGAGTCTGGTTGTAGTTGGGGGTTCTGATTGGGAAACTATTTTTAAATCAAGTCATGAATGTCCATATAAAACTCCAGCATATGCACATCGATAACATCATAACATAGAAGCGTTTAGACAGCCTTAGTGCAACATGGGTATCGAGACAACATAGACTTCCACCAGTAGTGGGGTTCAGCCCGCCTAAGTGCAACAAAAGTATCGAGAGGACAAAGACTTCCACTAATAGAAATAAATGTTTCATACTAGCGACTTCCTTTACGGTTGGGCAGTGGCGGGCTTTGGGAGGGGGAGGGGGGGGCAAAGTCAACTCAACGAACACAACGCGGGAATCGAGAGGACAAAGTGGCGAGGAGTGATGGGGGGGGGGGAAGTTGAGTTTTATACTTGATTATTCAGTGAAATTTATTAACTTTTTTCAGTACGAATCCGAATTTCGAGGACTGTTTTGACTTGACGCCGCAATGACACTGTTTTAGGGGGGGAGAAGGGGGGGGGGTTGGAAATAGAAATTAAGACATTTCATTAATATCTTCAAGCCATTTTATTTTTGGGACGATTCCAATGGCGTCAGAGGGCTGCATCAGAGGTTACGGCCCCAATACTAATTTAGTTTTGTTTCTTTCATAATGGTTGGTCATTTTTGGTAAATAAAAAAAAACATGATTCTTTTATAGCTCAGGCAATTTTCGTCCGATCGGGTCCATCTCGGGCACTATAGAACTGTATAGGTGAAGCGCAGCAGTGGCTTATTAGAGGGGTAATTTTTCAAGTCAAAACAGTGATCCGGGCATTCCGTCACCCTTTTTGGGGCATTTTCAAAATTTATAATTTTTATTTTTCCTTCCGATTACATCAGGGGGCCGCATTCCCTGAAATACCTTCATTTCAACGTGGCCAAAAACTTTTTTGAATTTCTCAAAATAGAAGTTGGTCATTTTGGGGATTAACATTTTCTTTTTTATTATATCTTCCACAATTACAGTCCAATCAGGTACATCTCGGGCTCTACGGAACCAGACGGACAAAGTGCATATTTTGACAACCTGGTAACAAGGCAAAAATTGTTCGTACCGGAAAAGCGTCCCGAAAAAATTTGACGTCCCAAATAATTTCGAAAAATTGTTAAAGTTGATCAATTTTTTTAACACGCTGGGGACGGCGATTACAGTCTACCAGAGTCCCGAACAATTGTCCCAGGAAAACATTTCTCTCACATTTTACACAAAAAGCGTAAAAATGATCCGATTTCAAAAATCCTTTTGCACCGTACTTAGAGGCGGCAGACAGCGTCCGGTGGCGTACCGAAAGTGTCCCGGAAAACAAATTTGTCCCAGGACTTCGGATAAACGGCAAACGTTACCCGCAAACTACCGTATCGCGGCCGTACGTGGACCGATTCGCGATTTTGTCGCGTCAAGGAGGTTTTCCAACTACGAGGTATTACGAATACGAGGTTTTCCATGCCCTCCGCGTAGCGGCTTCAAGCCGCGCGCTAGCACAATAGTATGAATACAAATATACCGCCCCAGTTAGACTAAATCTGTAAGATATGTATGACCTCACTTTTTATTGTATTGTGTTGTATTATGCTATTATTGTGTGGATATATTATTGCATTAGATATGTAAATGGTATGATTATGTATTAATTATTATTGTATTGTATAATATAGTATATTCCAATGGTATCTCTACTGAAAATTTGTTATTGTTATGTTAAATTATTCTAGGAGGAGTTGTATTATTATTTGTATTCATACTATCGTGTTCTCCTGTTATTTTGTTCCTTGTGTGAGTCTTCCTTCAACTAAAAGGGAAGAAGATGTTGTATTGTAAGTCGATTGCATATGTGCTGCTTTCGACCTATCGATGTATTGATCGTGTGTACCAACCCTGGCTAGTCAATAGGCCGTGACCAGTTGTCAGTGAGGTCTCACAGGGAACAGTACACTCCATGAAGCAGTCTCATGGTTCAGTAATAAACGTATCTCAATGTACCAGTGTTTGTATCTTACGTACTAATGGAATCCTTTAGTAAAACACAACAGTGTATTTAAAGCTACAGCGAGAGAAAGCACAATGTGCAATAATCCCTGCTGTCTGTGCCCTAATACTACTACTGGCTAGCGAATGGCAACGTGAGTCACATCACCTAAAACAATCCCAAGAGTCCTAGGCCCTATCCCTACCAGGTGTATTCTGTAATGTATCCAGATAATGTAGGAACTAGGTCTGAGTAGGCGGTACCTATATTCACAGGCCACGCCTTTACTTCCTAAGTTTACCAGTGGTATGAACTGCACCACAGCAGTTCAAGGGTTGTACTAACTGTATGTGTACTAAATAGTTTTGGTAAAGAAGGGGCGTTTTCCCGACGCCATTCCTTTGTGGTTCCTTACTGGGGAAACATCTACATAACTGTGCATAACCATGTATTAAGTGTATTATGTGTATCTAATAAATAGTTAATATGAATTGAAGTATAATTACTACCATTAGGTACTAAATCCAACTACTACTACTAGTGGTGTGTAAGGACACCACAGTTGGCGACGAAGGTAAATGGAAGGTACTGTGAATTTTCAAAACATAATTTCGAGGCCCTAGGCCGTGCTCTAAGGCCTAGGCGAGATACGACGCCATTTGACAAGGTGATTTCGTGATTTTCACAATGTCCAAATTGGGTCATTGGGGCCTTATGATGCAGCAGAGGAAACCTGGACTGCATACATTGACAGGTTGAAAATTTCGTAACTTGCAATAAAATTGAAGACAATTTGAAAAAGAGCACTTTTCTAACAGTAGTGGGAGCAAGAACATACACATTGCTTCTTGGGTTGTGTGCCCCCGACAAACCCAGAGATCTAGCATACAATGAGCTAGTGGAAGTACTGTCCAAGCACATAAGTCCGGCTCCAGGGAAAATAGCGTGAAGATACAAATTCTACCAAGCTGTCCAACAGGATAACGAGTCGATCCAAGATTTCGTAGCTAGAATAAAAAGTCTCACTACATACTGTGGATTTGGACCAAGGATAAAGGAAGCTCTTCGAGACCGTTTCGTGTGTGGTCTACGTTCCGATAGGATTCGAGTTCGTCTTCTAGAGAAGGGTGACCCCACATTCGAAGACGCAGTAGCCCTAGCAGCCACGTTAGAAGCCGCGCAGAAGGATGCAACAGCCATGGGGAGGGAGCGTCCAGCCGGTCTACATCATCTAGGCCTACAACCCCGAGGGAAGTTCATGAGCAAGCCAAAGCCTACAGCCCGATCGACAGCAGCACCCGCAGTGGTACCCAGTTCCGGTTCTTCACAACAGTCGGGAGGTATTTCAAAAAGCAAATATCGATGTTTTTCATGCAATGGAGAAAACCCATACTAGAGATAACTGTAAATTCAAAAGTTATGTTTGTAATTTATGCAAAAGGACAGGGCATATTGCCAAGGCCTGTCGTAGCCAAGCTAATAATAGAGGAACTAAGCCAACGCAGTTCTTATCTATGGCAGATACACCAGTGGATAAACCCCTGGATGATTCTAGTGTATTTGTTCCAATTGAACTCAAAGACAGATTGTATGCCTCCAATAATTGTGCCAGTAATTCCTGGAGGATAGTTTAGTAAGCATGCATTTAGACACCGGTTCTGCAGTAACCGCAGTCTCTTTCAAATTCTTTGAACAATATCTCAAGCACCTTGTATTCCAACCATCGATTTAACTTTACAAACGTATGCCAAGCATAGCATCACACCTAAAGGAGTGGTAATGGTAAAATGTAAGGTTAAAGGTGGACAGGTTCATTCTTTACCATTACAGGTCATTGCAAATGGTGGTCCTCCTATTCTAGGCAGAGATTGGTTACTAACCTTGTTTGGGGAAAATTGGATTACCGGATTGTTGAATGTGCAACAACATGAAGGCGAGCCTCCACAGGCTGGTACAGTACATTTCAGTGAAGTAGAGCATAATGCAGCAGTGGAAGCATTAATTGCAAAATTTCCTAAGTATTTCAGGAAGGGTTAGGAACATTTACTAAAGCTAAAGGTAGCTAACATGTTAAAGAAAATCCTATACCCAAATATTATAAAGCTAGGCATCTACCGTATTCAATACGACCCAAGGTAGAAGCAGAGTTAGAGAGATTACTAATCTAGGTATTATTACGCCAGTGGATTATAGCGAGTGGGGTACTCCTATAGTTTTCCAGTACCAAAAGAAGATGCAGTGTTCGCATATGTGGCGATTTTAAACTAACACTCAATCCTGTGTTAGAGACTGATAGATATCCTGTTCCAAGGATCGATGACTTGTTTGCAACGCTACAAGGCGGTCAGCAGTTTACTAAATTAGACTGACTATGGCCTACCAACAAATTGAATTAACGGAAGATTCTAAAAAGTATGTAGTTATTACTACTCATAAAGGTCTGTTTAGGTACAATAGGATTCCGTACGGAGTATCGTCCGCACCTGGTATTTTTCAAAGAATTATGGAGCAATTGTTAGCCGATATTCCAGGAGTTAGAGTATTTCTGGATGATCTCCTAGTTACGGTAGAACACGACAAGAACATTCCGAACGATTGGAACGAGTTCTAGGCCGATTAGAGGAAAGTGGTTTCACAGTACAGCGAAGTAAATGTCAATTCTTCCAAGATTCTGTGTCATATGTAGGACATACCATTGATCGGGAAGGGTTGCGTCCCTCTCCGAAGTAGATGCAGTATTAATGCACCATGTCCTCAGGATATTTCACAGCTACGAGCCTTAATAGGTCTTGTGACATTCTACAGCAAGTTCATTCCGAACATGGCTTCTTTGTTGAAACCATGGTACCATTTACTGGAAAAGGATGCGGAATTCAAATTTGATCATAACTGTAGGGTGGTTTTTGATAAAGTCAAGAAAATCTTGTCATCTAATCCTCTCTTAACACACTACGACCCTGATAAACCCTTAAAATTGGTATGCGATGCATAGTGCGTATGTGGTTGGGCGCAGTCTTAGTGCATGTTATGCCAGACAATTCGGAGCAGCCGATTGCCTATTGTTCCCGCACCTTGACCAAACATGAAGTACATTATTCGCAGATTGATAGAGAAGCCCTAAGCATCTATTGGGGTGTACAAAATTTTTTCAATACTTGTATGGCAGACATTTTCTACTGGAAACTGATCACCAAGCCTGACGATTATATTCGGTCCTAAACGTGGTATTCCAGTGATGGCAGCCAGTCGATTGCAGAGGTATGCATTCTTTCTTTCTGGTTTTTCATTTGACATTTCGTATGTTAAGTCTCGCGATAATGTAGCGGATGCATTTTCGCGACTTCCTCTCAAATGTACAGAATCTGCCGATGCAGATACTTCCTACATTAATTTTGTAACTTCTAGTAACTTACCAGTGTCTTGCAAAGACATAGCAAAGGAAACGCGAAGTAACAGTATTTTATCGAAAGTGTACAATTTTGTAGTAAGGGGTTGGCCAGAATCAACTACAGGTTTAGCACCGGAGCTAATGCCCTATTACTACAAACGTTTTAGAACTTTCAGTTGAGCATGGAGTTCTCATGTGGGGCTATCGAGTGATTATACCATCCAAATTTCAAGCTCATTTCTTAGCCGAACTACATGACAGCCATTTAGGAGTAGTGAAAATGAAGGGACTTGCACGTACGTACTTTTGGTGGCCTAACATAGATAAACAAATCGAAGAGTTAGCTGCTTCTTGCATAAGTTGTTTAGCTCACAGGCCGTCACCGGAAAAGGCACAGTTGCATGTTTGGGAGAATGTAACAAAACCTTCGAACGTGTGCATCTTGATTTTCTGGGTCCTCTTCATTCAAAAATGTTTCTGGTGTTAGTGGACGCATATTCCAAATGGGTGGAAATTTTTGAATGTTCCATCTACCGCGGCGGTCCATACTATTCGACGACTTCGTTACCTCTTTGCGCAATTTGGTGTACCCAAATTAGTAGTATCAGACAATGGTCCTCCATTCCAGTCAGCAGAGTTCAAACAGTTTTTGCAGTCCAATGGTATTCGACAAAGTTTTTCTCCTCCATATCATCCCGCTACCAATGGATTAGCCGAAAAACATGGTTCGAACTTTCAAATCCAAAATAACGTCCATACTAGAGTCTGGATCCGATGGAATCAAGCTATTTCTAAGTTCCTTTTGTTGTATAGAAATACGGTTCATTGTACAACAGGGGAAACTCCGGCTAAGCTATTTCTCAATAGAGTATGCAGAACTAGGTTAGATGCGATCTTCCCAAGCACATCCTCTTTTCGTGAACAGCAACAGTCTAAGCAAATACAGAATGCCATGGTTTCTAGAGTAATGTCCTTTTGCAGTTGATGACAGAGTGCTGATAAGGGATTATAGAGGTAATCAGAAACAGAAATGGATTCAAGGCAAAATACTCCAACAGTTAGGTCCAGTCACGTATAAAGTTTATGTCCAGGGAGAGGACATAGTGTGGAAAAGACATGTAAATCAGTTATTAGCTGATCGGAGTAATGTTGTAAGAGACCCGCCGTATAATGCGGAGAGGGAGATTGAGGTACAAAGTAATATTGAAAATGTACAAAGTGATGATGAGTTAGTGCAAATGCAGGAAGGTGAACAGAACACTTCTCCAAGTCAGGATACAGTGGTTGAGTTGGTTTCAGATAAGGGAAAACCCATAATTACGTCACCTCCAGCCACCACTACTCCGGCCTTGGAAAAGCCTTCTGGGCCAGGGTTTGAGAAACGATACCCTGTAAGATTAAGAAAACCCAAAGTACGGTTTGATGTGTAACAATGAGTATGTAAGAACTATTCTTGTAAAATTCTGTATTATAATAATATTCATTATGTTTTATTGTTTCTTCCTGTTGTTACCCTGCTTTGAAATTAAGCCTAGGGGAGTTGTAATGTATCCAGATAATGTAGGAACTAGGTCTGAGTAGGCGGTACCTATATTCACAGGCCACGCCTTTACTTCCTAAGTTTACCAGTGGTATGAACTGCACCACAGCAGTTCAAGGGTTGTACTAACTGTATGTGTACTAAATAGTTTTGGTAAAGAAGGGCGTTTTCCGACGCCATTCCTTTGTGGTTCCTTACTGGGGAAACATCTACATAACTGTGCATAACCATGTATTAGTGTATTATGTGTATCTAATAAATAGTTAATATGAATTGAAGTATAATTACTACCATTAGGTACTAAATCCTACTACTACTACTAGTGGTGTGTAAGGACACCACATATTCAAGGCTACAGCGAGAGAAAGCACAATGTGCAATAATCCCTGCTGTCTGTGCCCTAATACTACTACTGGCTAGCGAATGGCAACGTGAGTCACTCAGTGGCGGATCTAAGACATAATTAGGGGATTCGCGTGTGAAAGTACAGTCGTGGGAAAGGGACTAAGGACGGACGCACGGGAGGAATGGGGGGAAGAGTCCCCCATTTAAAGCACCGCAGACGAAAATTTCTATAATCAGGTTTTTCGAGTGCATTTAATGCGTTTAGGAAAGAGTGGTGGCGGAGTGCAATACCAAAACAATGTAGTTTGTGTGTATCAATTTAAAAAAATCAGCTATTGCCAGCACTTGTAGCTCAACAGGCCGTGCCCTGCTGCTGCTGTTATCAACAGCACGGCACGGCTCAATTTTGCACTCGCCACCCAGACATCAAAGGCAGTAGCTTATGCCTATACGTAGGCGGCACCGATCGTGCACAATCACATCTCAATCCAACTTCACTCCTTCACACAACTTCACTTCCTCCCCTACCGCCCTCGTGATTATCATACTTTCAAAGGTGGTTTTTATACATACTTTTGTAATATATGCCGTTCGTACGCTGTTTGCACAATAAAATAATGTATTTTTAAGGCTATTCGACCGCGTTTTTCTATTTTCCAAAATAAGCTACCAAGTCAAAATATAGTGAATGGCTTTGAAACCTGGCTATTTTAGACTAGGAAGCTTTGCAAACGCTTTTTCAGGCGCGTTGTTGGATGATCGTAATTGGTGCTTGCATGCATGCGGATTTTTTGTTGTTCTGTGAAATAAACATTACTAAGTCGATTTAAAAAAAAAATTAAATAAAATAAAAAATTAACTTAAATTTTTAAAATTTTTAATTAATCATAATTTAAAAAAAGAAAAAATCGTAAAATTGCAATTATTAAGAGAAATAATTATTCGATTGCGCTCAAATTTAACACGAATGTATTAATTCATGAAATTAAGGTTCTGTAAAAAATCATTACAATAGGATAAAGCATGTAGGTGTTATAAGTCAAAGAACTGTTTTAAAAAAGAAAAAAGAACGTAAAATTTCGATATTCATGAGAAATAATTTTTCGATTGCGCTCAAATTTCACACGAATACCCAAATTCATAAAACTGTGAAAAAATCATTAAAATCGGATAAAGCATGTAGGTGTTATAAGTCGAAGAAATGTTTTAAAAATCGAAAAAAATCGTAAAGTTGCGATTTTCATGAAAAATAATTTTCCGATTGCGCTCAAAAACGTGGCAGTTCTAAGTTCAGAGATTTCGAAGGCCTCCATAAAATTTCAACGCAATTGGAGTATCGGTTTAGCCGGAATCGTGTTAACAAACACACAAAATTACAGAGAAAAAAAGAAAGAAAGAAAGAGAAAAACATTCTGGATTTTTTTCTCCAGTGTAGTGAAATGGAATCTTTGCTTCGCTCGCTACGCTCATCCAAAAATCAAAACTATTTTTTTCAAATTTTTCAGATCCGGTACACGGCCAATATCGCCACCTCAAAACAATTTCAAACTTCAATTCACCAAGGCACACCATTCAACGTAGGGTGTTGTGTTATTGTGACATTAATTTTCAACTGTTTTTCTATAGGCTGACTGAGAGAAAAAAGTATTTTTTTAACAATTGACTTTCCTGCGAATATTTTCGTTTGGCGGTATTTTGTACCGATTTGTACCGCCAAAGGAAAAAATTCGCAGAAAAGACAATTGTTAAAAAAAATCTATTTTCTCTCAGTCAGCCTATAGAAAACCAGTTGAAAATTAATATCACAAAAACACAACACCATTCGTGTGCATTGGCGAATTGAAGTTTGAAATTATTGTGAGGTGTCGATATTGGCCGTGTACCGGATCAGAAACTCAAAAAATAAAAATAGTATTGATTTTTTAAAATAGCCAGGTTTCAAAGTCATTCACTATATTTTGACTTGGTAGCTTATTTTGGAAAATAGACAAACGCGGTCGAATAGCCTTAATTTTAATTTAATTAATTAATTTAATTTTTAAAGAATCATGGGGGGTGATCGCCCCACCGCCCTCGCCCCTGTATCCGCCACTGAGTCACTCACATTACTTAAAACAATCCCAAGAGGCCTAGGCCCTATCCCTACCTTGTGTATTTGTATTCAAATTAATTGTATACTTTTGTTACTCACAGGAAACTATAATTCGTATGTCAAAGGAAATTGACTTTGCTGTTGAACGCCACAAGCAAATAGAACTACGCGAAGAAGAATCTCGCAAGAGAATACTAGAAAGCAAACTAAAACCTAAAGGTGCTCGTTTATTAAATCCTTGAAACCATAAAGATCTGCCTTGTAAATTAAGAGATATTTGGTAGCCACTGCTATGTTATAAGATCAAACTAGAGTAGGTGCCTGTTAGTAATGTACAATATTACTGGGACTTAGCAGTATTATTTTATTTTAGCAGGTTTGGTGTGGTACCAGTATATCATTTTGTACACACTTCAGCATATTAAATAATAATTACTTTCCAAGTTCAGTTGCTCTTTATTTCCATTTCTGTGTACCTTGTTTCAAAATTTGACTAGGGTAATGAATGGGCAAGTAGTTTCAATTCCATCTCTTAATTTTTATTTAGAATCCCAGGTTGACCCGGGACTAAAGCAGGAAATGGTGAGTAAGTAAGTAAGTAAGTAAGTAAGTAAGTAAGTAAGTAAGTAAGTAAGTAAGTAAGTAAGTAATTTTATTCATTTGACTAAATAATACAGATTAGAAGTATAACACTTCCACCTATTCTCTAGAGAGAGCGAGATAGGTAGAGTGAAATGAATAAGGTGGTAATAGGATTAAGGTTAACAAATGTTATTGGATGAGCGTAGCGAGTGAAGCGAAGATTCCATTTCACTACACTGGAGAAAAAAATCCGGAATGTTTTCTTTTTTTCTTTTTGTATTTTTGGCTGTTTGTTAACACGATTCCGGCTAAGCCGATACTCCAATTGCGATGAAATTTTCTGGAGACCTTCAAAATCTCTGAACTTAGAACTGCCACGTTTTTGAGCGCAATCAAAAAATTATTTCTCATGAAAATCGCAATTTTACGATTTTTTCCGATTTTTTTTTAAATTTCTTCGACTTATAACACCTACATGCTTTATCTGATTTTAATGATTTTTACAAAGAACCATAATTTTATGAATTAGGATATTCGTGTGAAATTTGAGCGCGATCGAAAAATTATTTCTCATTAAAATCGAAATTTTATGGGTTTTTTCTTTTTTAAAACAATTCTTTGACTTATAACACCTACATGCTTTATCCGATTGTAATGATTTTTTCACAGAACCTTAATTTTATGAATTTATATATTCGTGTGAAATTTGAGCGCAATCGAATAATTATTTCTTATGAAAATCGCAATTTTACGATTTTTTTCTTTTTTAAAATTACGATTCATTACAAAAATTAAAAATTAAAGTTTATTTTTTATTTAATTTAAATTAATTTTTAAAAAAATCTTCAACTTAGTAATGATTTTTTCACAGAACAACAGAAAATCCGCATAACACTTGGCTACTCAATGCACCAATTACGCTCATCCAACAACGCGGCGGGACTTAAGGCTATTGTACCGCCTCTGGCCGATAATTTGAAAGTCGAAGAAACATGTCTGAAAAGTTTGCTGAATGAAAGAAGGCCTTTAAAATAACAGAAAAAAATGTGAATTTTTTTGGGCGGGACATAACCTACTTTTGGAAATTATATTTAGATTTTTGGACAAAAGTGTGATATACAAGACTAGTTCAAAATTAAATTTTGTGAATCGGTTTTCTGGACATAGTTTCTAAACACCTTTAGCTACAACTTGACTATAGCTAAAATAGTTTTCTGAAAATAACAGTTGGTGTACGAATTTTTTTGTCAAACGGTACAAAACTTGTATTTGTACCGTTTGACAAAAAAATTCGTACACCAACTGTTATTTTCAGAAAACTATTTTAGCTATAGTCAAGTTGTAGCTAAAGGTGTTTGGAAACTATGTCCAGAAAACCGATTCTCAAAATTTAATTTTGAACTCGTCTTGTATATCACACTTTTGTCCAAAAATCTAAATATAATTTCCAAAAATGAGGTTATGTCCCGCCCAAAAAAATTCACAATTTTTTTCTCTGTTATTTCAATGGCCTTCTTTCATTCAGCAAACTTTTCAGACATGTTTCTTCGACCTTCAAATTATCGGCCAGAGGCGGTACAATAGCCTTAAGCGTTTTCCTAGTAGATAATACATAAATAAATGTAGGAATACAATATGAAACATAAAAGAATGCAATTACATTTTAAAATGATGCTCGCAATAATAATTAATACATTTTAAATATTGATATTAATGACAATCTACAAAGTAATTTATTTGGGAGAGCCGTCAGATAGAAACTCATGAAGTGAGTAATAACTGTTTTTCAGCAGGAAGGACTTAAGATTAGATTTGAAAGAACTGTCAGATGGGCATAAGCGAATTTTATTCCAAGGTTATTATAAATAATTGTTTCTAAGTAGTATGGACCTTTAGAGAAAAGGGAAAGAAAATGAGAGGAAATGTGAACTAAATTGTTGGAACGTGTAAAGTGATCATGAACAGTTGTGTTTTGCTGGAAGATGTGGGCATTAATGCGAACAAAAAGAGATGCTGACTGAATCAGGACACATGATAGTGTTGGGATTTCTAATTGTCGAAAGAGTTCCCGACAAGATCGCATTCTAGAAGCTCCCGCTATTATCCTGATTGCTCTTTTCTGGAGGATGAAGACTCTTTTTGCATGAGGCGATGCACCTCAGAAAAGTGTACCATACGAAAGGTGGGAGTGGATAAATGCAAAGTATGTAATAATCAAAATATGAGGTTGGACTATAGTTTTAAGTTTCCTGTGTATATAACAACCACTAAGAATTTTAGATGAAACAATGTTTGTTTGACCCGACCAATCCAAAGTCTCTGTTAGGATTAATCCTAAAAGTTTAAATGAATAAGAGCGAATAATGTGGTTACTCCCAATTTGGATTAGAGGGCTTGACAGTGGTATATTTTGGGGAGTATGAAAATTCATGTATACTGTTTTGGGAAAGAATAATGAAAGAATGTTTTGCGGGCAGTACTGAGACATTTGCACAGCCTTTTGATTTAATATCATTGGTAACTAAAATATAGTGTGTTTGGGGGCAGTTAGCAGATGACTGAAGTCATCTGCATACGGGTATAAGAAGTCCACCGGTTAGGTGTAGCTGCAGGTCATTAACATGAAGGAGGAAAGCTAAGGGACCTAATATCGAGCCTTTAGGGACTCCTTTAACTAATTTTTGAGGATCTGAGATAACTGTTTTTGTTAAATTATTATTGTCAACAGTGCGGATAGTCACTACTTGTGAGCGTCCAGATAGGTATGATGAAAGCCAACTTTGAGCAATACCTCTGATCCCATAGTACTCCATTTTTGACAGAAACGTCCTGTGATCAATTGAATCAAAGGCCTTGCTAAGATCATAAAATATGCTAACTGCCTGTTCTCCTTTATCAAGGGCGGAATATACATGTGAGAGGAAACTGAAAAGAGCGGAAGTTGTTGATCTATGTTTAAGGAAACCATGTTGACTTGGTGAAAGAACGTTGTGATGATTGAGATGTGCCATAAGGCGGTCATGCGTGATGTATTCATAAACTTTAGAAAAATACGATAAGATTGAGATAGGGCGGTAGTTGTTTTTGTCAGATTTTTTCCCTTTTTTCTTATCGATTAGTATTACCTTTGCTATTTTAAGATCAGAGGGAAAGATACCTGATGAAATAGACTCATTTATAATGTAAGATAGAGGAAGAGATAAAAAGTGGGAGCATTTTGCCAAGAGTGATCCTGGAATTTCATCCAGCCCAGCCGAGTGTCTTGTGCTTAGTTTTTTCAATGTATTTGCCACTTCACTGGGAGTGGTTGGCTTCAGAAAAATGGTTTGAACTGGGCTAGGGAACCTTTTTGGGTGGTATTGTGAAGGGGGTTTAGAATTCCCTGGTGAAATTGCTGATGGCACATTAATGGCGGTGAAAAATGTATTGAAAATATTGCCCAATGAAGTTGGGTTAAATACTAGTTTTCCTTCATGCATTATGGTGATACTTTCTTTGGATATGGGCGAAGAAGTCTGAGATTTGATTACAGACCAGGCCATTTTAGAGATGTTAGAGGAGTCGACTATTTTGCGGCTATAAAATTGAAGTTTTTATTGTCTAATGTTTTTTGGCATAAGACTTTTTTTAGGGCCAAGTATTGCTTTTTTACTAAATGAAACTATTTTGAGAGTGTTTCAAAGATGAGTGAAGATTTCTTAGTGTTTTTCCCTCACAGCGAAGAGCCTGAAATAATCCATGGGGTTACCTACTGGTTTCCGAATTTTGAATTGTTTTCAGAGGAAATGTTTCCCTTGAAGTGAACCAAGAAAGTGGACACAAAATGATATAAAACATCAGCATCTGCTGTAAATGATAAAGGATGACCATTGTTCACAGTTCAAAACCTAGCCGTGAGATAAAGTGAGCCAAAATTTTTATCATTGTAAAAACGTTTTTGAGTCAGAATCTTTGAGTGATAAGGGAGAGGGATAGGTCAAGAAAAGGGCAATGATGGTCGGAAAGCCCTATCACGCACTGTACAGTGATAAGAGATTTGTCGATGGGGGTGAAAATTTATTATTTTTCCCTACTAGAAAACGCTTAAGTCCCGCCCGTTGTTGGATACTAATTGGTGCATTAGCTGCCATGTGTTATGTGGATTTCTATTGTTTCTGTGAAAACATTACTAATTTGAAGATTTTTTTAAAATTAAATTAATTAATAAAAAATTAACTTAAATTTTAATTTAATTAATCGTAATTTAAAAAAGGGAAAAATAGTAATATGAGATTTTTCATAAGAAAATAATTTTCGATTGCGCACAAATTTTAACAATATATTAATTCATAATTAAGTTCTGTGAAAAAAACATTACAATAGAATAAAGCATTTAGGGGTTATAATTCAAAGAATTGTTAAAAAAACACCTAAAATTTCGATTTTCATGAGAAATAATTTTTCGATTGAGTTCAAATTTCACACGAATATCTTAATTCATGGACTAAAGGTTCTGTGAAAAAATCATAAAAATCGGATAAAGCATGTAGGTGTTATAAGTCGAAGAATTTTTTTAAAAATCGAAAAAATCGTAAAATGGAATTTTTCATTGAGAAATAATTTTCCGGGGTTGGCGCTCAAAAACGTGGCAGTTCTAAGTTCCGAGATTTCGAAGGCCTCCATAAAATTTCATCGCAATTGGAGTATCGGTTTATCCGGAATCGTGCTAACAAACAGACAAAAATACAAAAGAAAAAAAAAACATTCCGGATTTTTTTCTCCACTGTAGTGAAATGGAATCTTCGCTTCGCTCGCTACGCTCATCCAATTATTATTTTTATTTATTCAATAAATTCCAAACTTTACAAATACACATACATATTATATGTAACACACCATATACAGCACAGGTAAACCAAGAGCACATAACGTGGTAGATGACATATACACACCTATATTAGTAGAGTACAGATATTTATTAAGGCTGGATGTCCCCATAGCGCTCTGTATGTGCAGAGGTCTACTAAATAATTTTTTAAAGCACTTTCCTGTCGTCTAAAATCTTCCAAATTTTGCAGCGAATTAGACGAAGGATCGAAAATTTTTCCCTAAATATCTTTACAATAGATACTTGTTTTGATTTTAAATGGGACTCATTAATCTACAAGAAAAACAAAAGAAATGAACGACTCATGAGATAAATATGTGTTTTTTTCACACAATATTTTAAATACTATTTCCAGTTTCGCCACGAAGTATCAATATTCTCATTAATACGGAAGACTCCTAAATCAATATACACAGTTTTCGCGCGTTTTAATAATGTAAGTCTGTGAGCTCGCGCTCTGGGTTTTGTGGCAATATTAGGAACTCTTTGAACGTTCCTTCCAGACAGAACAAAGAGCAGCCGATAAAAGGATAGCCAAGCGGAGCTCTTGCCCCTTCTACGGGTTGCAGTACAGGTAAAAGCAAAGTCTCTCGTCTTGTTATGAATGGCGTGAGACTACAATGACTGTATAAATTAGTTTTCAACTACCATGTCCAAACAGCTTTTTCTGGTCTGAACAAATTGAGAAGAGTTCTGGATTTAGAATCTGCCATCTCAAAAGACCGAATTGAAGTCCTCTTTGGGCTACATAATTTATAATTAGAACTTATTTTTAGCACATACATACTAATAATCAAATATATCAATCAATTAGATCATATGTTATAAATATTTTATTATTATTATTATTATTATTATGGGTGAATGGATGTACCGTGTGGTAAAAGCAGCCTGGCAACAGAAAGCAGTTCCCGAGGACTGGCGGAAAGGAGTAATTGTCCCACTTTTTAAAAAGGGTGACAGGAAGGATGTAAAAAACTACAGAGGCATCACCCTAATGAGCCAAGGAGCTAAAATATATGAAAGAATAATACAAGCAAGATTAAATGAAATAATAGAACCACAGCTAAGGGAAGAGCAGTAGGGGTTTTTCGGAGTGGAAGGTCAACCACTGATTTGATATTCGCAGTGCGACAATCATGGAACTAGATGGGAGGCAGGACAAACGGTGCACATAGTGTTTTTAGAGACCTAGAAAAGCCTATGATCGCATGCCCAAGGAAAAGTGTGGGAGTGCCTAAAAAAGAAGGGTGTTAGCAACGGCATGATCGAGAGAATAACTATTTATGTACCAAAAATGTACAAGTTGTGTTCAAACAAACCATGGAAATACTGAGTGGTTCAACACTAACTCTGGCCTAAGGCAGGCAGTGTAATATCCCCATTACTATTCTCAATAGTATGGACGAAATTTTAAAAAAGGTGGAACCAGAGACGGCAACTGGCACAAGGACAATGATTTATGGGGAAATGACATCCTATGTGGGGAGAACAGCTGAAGAAGTGCAGACAAAAGTGAAGCAGTGGAAACTTGTAACAGAAGAATTTGGAAAAGATCAGTTTTAGGAAAAGTAAAACTATTGTGATGGAAAAATCTAGAAAGAAAGGAACAGTAAAGTAACTAGAGAGAAAATTAAATTGGAGATGAGGAACTGGAAGAGGTAGAAGAGTTTGCGTACGTAGGTAGCATTATCACAAAGGAGGCAAAATGGGAAGTGAGATCAGTAAAAAAGGGGGGCCCAGGCAGAATCCTTCTATCAGCAAGTAAGAAGTTACTTTGGAACGAGGATTTCCCTAATAATGCAAGGTGTTATTGTACAAGGTATACTATCTACCCATCCTTTTCATATTGCTTCAGTGACTTGGACACTAGGAGCCGTAGATGCAAGTAGGATTCAAGCAGCTGAAATGAAGTTCGTAAGAAGCATAGCCGGAATATCGAAGTTTGACAAAAATTAGAAGCCCCAAAAAATCAGGACAAAATTGGAGTTGAGAAGCTTTTTATTCAAAATTGGACGAGAAAAAGGTTTAGATGGTATGGACATGTCAGAAGAATGGGAGAAAAAAAGAATTCCAAGGACAGAATTTGAAAGTGGGGACAAAGTTAAAAGACGAGTCGGTAGACCAAGAGAGAAGTGGAAAGATCAGATAAGGAATGATATAACGGAAAAAGGTGAGAAGTGGGAAGAAGTCGAAGCAAGAAAACTGTGGGAAGACAGAAATGGATGGCGTGAGCTGGTGGGAAGAAGTGCGAGTGAAAACCCGAAGAGGACATGACAGGCCTGGCAAGCCGGTGTTAACAACTCATAAAAAGCCCTAGAAAATTGGTGGCTATAGCCCCCCCTGACCTAACTCAAGTTGGGAAAAAGGAGTCAGAAAAATATATATATTATTATTATTATTATTATTATTTAAAATATGGTTTTTTTAAACATAAGCCCGCTTTAAGGACATAGTTATTGATTCATACAGTTGTCCCAAAAAGTTTGCCCCGACTGGGGGTTCGAACCCAGAACCTCCGGCTTAACGTGCCATAGCTCTAACCCAATTAAGCTAACCGGGACCACAGAACAAACCTCTAGGAAACTGCTATTTGTTGTGTGACTGTTGACTTACATGACATAAATCCAACAGAAGACGGCAATGGAGCTGCAAATCTGAAAGATTGCATGGATAAATTCAATCACATCTCTCTCCCATGAGTTGGGTAGTATGAATATATGGTTTTTAAGCATAAGCCCGCTTTAAGGACATAGTTATTGATTCATAGCAGTTGTCGAAAAAGTTTGCCCCGACTGGGGTTCGAACCCAGAACCTCCGGCTTAACGTGCCATAGCTCTACCAATTAAGCTACCGGGACCACAGAACAAACTTTTAGGAAACTGCTATTTGTTGTGTGAAACTTTTTCGACAACTGCTATGAATCAATAATAATTATTATTATTATTATTATTATTATTATTATTATTATTATTATTATTATTATTATCGTAGCCCGGATTTTGATTCGGGGGAGGGGGGTGGGGGGATATTGGTAAACATGCCCACGAAACTATTATTCGGGAATAGTAGGGCCTACTTATCGAGGTAGGGGGGTCTGGGTAGGGTGCCCCCCAGCTGGAGAGAATCTGGGGTGCATATTAACAGACAATTTTTTATTTTTATCATTGCAAATAATGACATTTTACTAGTTTTTAGAGTGCTTTTCCTATAATTTATAAAATTGTGAAGATCCACAAACTGTCGGTTTACAAAATCTTGCCATATGTAGGATCTACATATTATGTATGCCATAGTGCTATTTAGTATTATTATAACCCTTCTTCTTATTTCGGGGGGGATAGGACACCCTGATCCCCTCCCCCCTTGCTACGCCCCTGACAATCCATATTGTAGCCTAAGTATTGTGACAAAATACAGATGAAAACTACTACTACACGGACTACACCTAAATGCAAACGTACGCACGCGCACTCGCACTCTACATTAGCAAGAGAACTCGCCGAACATGCTCATAATTAAGCATATTTTTGTGTGAAAACTCATTTCGGTGAGAAATAAGAAGTATGGAAACTAATTAGCAATTTCTGATAATCGATCATCTTCCATGAAAGTTTACAATAGTCGGCTAAACAAATAATACGAATAAAAAAACCTATTATTATCACTGGTCAGCATTAAACAATGATTGTATTGTAAGAGGAAGAGTGATGACCCACTGCCTCCTAGATGTTCGTCGTGGCTCCTCGTTCCCTGCCTGTTCACGCGACAGGTTTTGATTGTTGAAGACAATTCGCACTTTTTCCCCACAGCGCTAGTTACCGTCCCCAAGAGCTTTCTTTTGTTTTCGTTGTTTACATACAATCTGCATACGATTAAAATGTCATCATGCCAGAGTTGAGCTGTATTTTTCTTCCTAATAGGCAATTGTGCGTGCAAGAAGTTGTAAGATACCGGGATGCCATTATCTAACTAAAACAAGTAGGTCTTTCTTTGCATGAACTACAGGGAAATAAGGAAATTGTGCCACCCAGGCCCCCTTCCCCAGACTCCCATTTATCACGCGCCTCTGCTTGATGGAAAGTAATGTTTAGCTCGTGGCCTAGTCAAGACTAGGGCCCAAGTAGGCTACCTAAGCCTATTGATTTTTAATATGATTAGGAATAGGAGGCATAGGCCTTATCCTTATAGATAAAAATAACATGCCTATTAGCCCTTGCCTCATATGAGGTATATTATCAAACAACAAAGTTTACAATATCTACTTTTTGTTTAGTTACCAGCATAATATAACTAGACAAATTTGTATATTACTATTCTGCAAACCATGATAAGTGATGTACGTATACAAAATACGATCTAAAACATTCAATTTAGTTGGATTCAACAGTAAAATACATGAGAGATGACATTTAATGTGACAACAACATCAAAAACAAAAGAAAGCTCTTGGGGACGGTAACTAGCGCTTTGGACAACAATTAACACTGTGCGCGTGGACAGGCAGGTAACGAGGAGCCACGACGAACATCTAGGAGGCAGTGTGATGACCAAAACAAACTTTATTTACGTGGAAGTTTTTACAGTTTCAGTCTCTTTTGATAAGTTAAACCACGTGACCCAAATTATAATACATTTAGGATCGGCTTTACGTAATATCCAATACGTCCAACGGTCCGCGGTTACCGACGGCTGCATAATGCGATGGCGGCGCCAAGAAGCTATTTGGGGGGGGGGGAGGGGAATTGGAAATGCACAAACACACAACAGCCATTTTAATAATTATTTAGAAAAACTCGTTACTGTGCCTTAAAATAGTTCGACGGCTTGATGAAATTACTTTGATTGGTTATGTGCTTATACCGAAGATATCAGTGAATCAAGTAAAACACTTTTCCAGTAGTGATCCCATCCATGATAAGTTGATAAGCAATTATTAAGGCGAGGTAGGAGGGGGGGGGGGGGGGGTATCGAACTAAATGACAACTTCAATTCGACCAGCAATAAGATAAAAGTGAACGTCAATATCTCTAAACGTAAAACGGTCACGTTTTATAAAAGCTGTCAAATATAATATAATTGTCTTGATATATTCTCTTATTTAGGCCCACGCATTACTTGTCTTTTGGGCAATCACATCAGGACATCGAACCGAAACGTGTAAAAAAATGGTTTTATATAATAGGCCTAGTGTGTGCGTAAAATGGAAATGATATTATTATGTCACAGGCAGCATTTTCAGTTCCTGGTTATTTCAGACAGAGTATAATAATCTGTGTAGGCCAGAGGCCTAATCCATTTGTTTCATCAATGTCAATGGCCGTGCATACCTTCATCTAAAAACAAAAATAAGTACTTGAAACTTGAAAAGTAAAATCTTTTTTCGATTTTTTACGCGGTTTGTAGTTTAGTTTGTACCAGGACTTCGAGGCAAAATTATTGATGTTTTGTTCCGTAAAGCCCCGTTAAAAATAACGGTTTAAAAACAGTTCGACACCGTTATTGTTATGCATTTTATGATATAACAATAAATAAAATAAATAAATAAAATAAATTGTATTTAGAGTCTACCCACTCAGTTATATAACTGATTTTCAGTGGGGGACAGTAAATGCGTACATTTTACATTTTTTTTTTTTAAATTTTGACATTGATGATTTAAAATATTTTTTGCCTAAAAAGAAGCCGAAATTAGTAAAAAAAATCAAATTACACGCAACATGAGCTTTTTTAGGTCACTTTGAAGGCGACGAAAGACTAAACAGGAAGTAGTATTATCGAAAGTGTCATGGAGACGGTACGTGTTGAACTTTCCATTTGCAATTTCACGATTTGACGATTTTGAGACACTGCCCTGCCGAAATAAACCAAAAAACACCGAAACATAAATTCTCGATTTCGGTTGACAGTTCGTCGGTTTTCGGTTCGATGCCGTGCTATGCTCTATAAACCTATAATTTTACAGCCGACAATATTCGCACCTAGTCAGCTATGAAGAATCGTTTGTCCTTGGAAACACCGTCTCACTCTCATTTATATAATATTATTATTAATAATAGGCAAACAGTTACTTAAAGTGTTCACCATAGCAATTTGAAATGGATGTAGGAAGAGGGGCCCTAACAAATATATGATTAACATTCATTCTAAAAAAAAAAAGAATTACTTTTATTGAAAAAACATGTCTCGTGATATAGGTGAAGAAATGAAAATAAATTACATTGATAATATTGATGTGAGTAAAGAAAGACAAATAATTACAATTATTATAATGATACAATTTGAAATTTAAATACAGTCTTTTGAATAACATGTCCAAAAAAATTTTACAATGATTATATTGTAAAAAAAAAAAAAATTCACGGCCCTATCACTTAACCCGTAACTGGTAGGCTAATCCTCCCAGCACAGTGGGTAAATTTGTGAAAAAAAGAAAAAGGGTGCAAAATCTGGTTAGATATACATATATGGTGATATATATATATTTTTTTTTTATTAAAATTTGGACTTTTATCTACAATATGTATTACATACAACAATATTTTGTAATCTTGGGATCAAATTTAGTTTGATTTTTTAATTTTTGAATATTTGAAAAATGCAATTTTTTCACCCCCTTCCACCCCTTTAACCGGATGGATTTTTTCATGGCTCCTCGAGGCAATTTTCTTGTAATATTGTTCTGAGTATACAATCCAAAATTCAGCACTCTACCACAAAACCCCTAATTGTTCTTTCTGTTGTATTTTCCTTAAATCCGCTTGACTACTAGGACATTTTGCTCGTGATTGTCGTCAACAACAAGCAGGTCGTTCACCTGAAGGACGTACGACAGCCAGACGAACAAGTGAAAGTCGTGGACCTACTTCAAATCCGAATCATAACAATAACAGGTGTTATTATTGTAACTTACCAGATCATGTGCAAGCTGTTTTCATAAACGGAGAGAGGAACGAGACCGACGATTAAACGACCAAGGTTCTCGTTTGGGCGTGGGAAATGGGAACCGAGGAAACTAAAGCCCCGCATGTTACGTTATGAGATACTTGGAAATTTTTGTCAAGAAAATGGATTTATCATAACTGGTATGGTGCATAATAAGAACGGAACCAAGCGAACTGTGAAACTTTTTATTGATAGTGGCGCTACTGTTTCATTAATACGACAAGGGATAGTAAAAACAGGAGGACAACCAGTTCGACCATTAAATCAAATATTATATGCTGCAACAGGAGATGCATTATCAACCACAAGCGAAGCAGATTTAGCACTAAACTTAGGGACTGATGTGTACTTATTCCCTTTCGTCATAGGGAGAGATGACATGTTTGGTGACGTAGACGGAGTGATAAGCAAGGACTTTTTGCATGAATACAAATTCGATATATCCACAACAGAACAATACATGTGGGAGGGTAACAACAAGATTGCTATAGATATCAAGAGCTTACCGAACAGAGGAACCAAGCTAGATGCTAGAGAATTGAATCCATATGTACAAGGCACCCCAGCAATTAACCTTACTAATCAATGTAATAAGCACAGAATAAACCATTCCAATTCCACGAGATTACAGATAGATAAGCAGAATAAAGCGGAAATTGAACCACAATCGCCAACACAAAACAAACCATCAAGACGGAGACTCAAAAGAAAAACAACACATCCTACAACAGTTATGCAACAAACAGAAGTGATTAAGCCAGCTCGCGATGCTACAAGCAAGGGACAGCAAACACAAAAAAATGAATGTATCAGGTTAGTGCGATTAAAGGAAAGGACCACTATACCAGCACGATCGGAGGTGCTCTGTGAAAGTATACAACGAGGATCAGCGCGATCACACGCGAATGAAAGCAAAGGAAATGTGTTGTTGTTTGAACCAGCCATACTAACGCATAGAGGCATTTTATGCGCGCGCTCATTAATTACCGAAAGAAAAGACCATAAAATACAATTGCAGATCATGAATATTACGCAAGCAGACATAGAGATACCCAAGAACACGCTGATGGGAAGCATTGAGTTAATTTCAGGAGAGAGAATAGAACAAAAGAAAGAACAAGGGACGCTAGCCTCCATATCAGACCAAGGCAAGAACAAGCATACACAGCAGGAAATAGAAGCCATGTGGAACTTAGACCATTTGACAGGACCAGTTAAGAAACAAATGCAAACATTTTTTACTGAATATGTTGATTTATTTGCGCAAGATGAAAAGACTTTCGGATGCACATCCAAAGTACAGCACAAATTAGAGTTAATAGAAGGCGCAAAGGCGATTAAACGACCTCCATACAGGATACCACATTCAAGGAGAGCCATACCGGTACTTGACAAATGCATACAGGACATGAAGGATAAAGGAATTTTAGAGCCAACTAACAGTGAATGGAGCTTTCCTGTGCTTCTCGTCGATAAACCTTGCAAACCATTACCAGACGGCAGCCCAGGACCCGTAGGTTATCGTGTCGTAGCAGATATGAGGGGATTAAATAGTGTAACGAAAACTCAAATTTGGACACTTCCGCATATATAAACGAAACGCTGGACATGCTAGGAGGCGCACGCTATTTTTCAAGTCATCAGGGGTATCATCAGGTACTGATAAGGCCTGAGGACAAAGAAAAATGTGCTATTGTGACCGGGAGAGAGCACCTACAATACACCAGAATGGTGATGGGAATGAAAAACTCAGCGGCGATTTAAAAAAAATTAATGTACTCAGTATTATCAGGACTCATAAGCATTCGTTGCATGTGTTATATCGATGACGTAATTGTGCATTCACGTACCATTGAGGAACACATCGAGAGACTTCGAGAAGTTTTTGACAGACTAAGAGATGCAAATTTGAAATTACAACCAACGAAGTGTCATTTTCTAAAAACTGAACTGGACTATTTAGGCCATGTTGTGTCTGAAGATGGAATTATACCGAATCCACGTAAAGTCAAGGCAATACAGGAGTATCCTAGACCTACCAATGTGACTGGAGTTAGGAGTTTCATCGGAATGTCCTCGTATTATCGTCAGCATATAAATTCCTATGCAACGATAGCCAGACCGTTAACAGAACTAAAAAAGAAGGAAACAGCATTTGAATGGGGAGAGGCACAAGAGAAGGCATTTACAACGCTAAAGGACGCGCTATGCAAGGAACCAGTGTTGATTTACCCCATGTTTGATAAAGAGTTGTCGCATGTGCGACTGTTTTATCTTTAGTTAGGTACTAGATGTGCAACTATTTAGTCACTGGTTATCTAGCCCCTGGGCCACGAAGGCAATATCTTCCAAGGGCTGTTCCTTATAATATCATTGAAGGCTCACTTGATATCAGGTGAAAACCGTAAAGAAGAAGGGGGTGTTTTGTAAAGACAGATGAAGAAGTATTAGGAGAATGAAAGGAAAAAAGTTTAAAGATAAAAGTATTTATAGACGGTTTGATCAATAAATGAAGAAAATGAAAATTTGTTGAAATTTTTCTTATAATACTTAGACAACGTGTCAATTGGGGGCTCGTCCAAACTTTTTATTTTTTTAAAATTTTGTGGTTTTATAATTGATAAAACGAGCGTTTTTGATAAAATGGACAGTGATAGTTTCCCGGGGACATTGTGCAGGCTATGTTGAACCTGAAAACGCAAGCGAAGCCAGTTTCCATCGCATTTTGCGATCAGCTGTAGAAGACGCACGGTCCAGTCTAGCATTGAGTACGTGGCCATAGGGTCCCCTTGGTGAAAATATCTGCTCCTTACTTTTTAAAACAAAACACCCGCCCCCCTGCTGCATAGGGGGGTTTCTTCCATCCATGAAATTTCAGGCGTTGGCGATCAGGGGGAAGAGACCACAATTTAGTGAAAGGGTTTGCATAACTCTGGGGTTGTCAGGTAATTCAGCAGCAAGGACAGATGGATGGTAAATCCACAAACTGGTGAGGCCAGTAGGCCGACCTATCAGTAGGCCTGCACCCAAAAATTTGTATCAAACATGGAAATTTCCTTTTTTCTTCGGTTTGGGGGGCTATGTCTACCCCCCGGAAATTTTTTTTTTTTAAAATGGGTTTGGGGGAGCCCAGGGCCTCTCAAAGAATACATGGTGATAAAATTCTTCCAGGGCTTGGGGGGGATGCTTTTTCCCATGGTTTGGCTTTTTAAGGGATTTGTATCAGGGGGTGCGTTTTGCCAAACTTCCGGAAATCGGTAGTCCACTATTTGGCTTGTTTACATGCTGAGCTAGAAGCCAGAAAAACAGCTCCAGAAGAGCCCCTTTTTCTGTTAATCAGGACCATCGCTAGCTTTATACAGGCCGGGGGATGGTATCTGACAAAGAGAAGGTGCAGGGGTTCTCGCCAGATACCCAAAATTCTATCCTTTTCTACAGGCAGAATATTTAATCTCTTCAGTAAAGGGCGCAAGCACTTCCGAAACAAGCAATGATATGGCGCCATCTGTACAAACTCCCCCCCAAACCCGAGGGGCATTGCTAAAAATGGCATTCTTTGGGAGTCTGTGAAGGGTACCAGTCAAGATTCCCCTAAAGGATGGGGGGGGTAGTCACAGGTTAAAAAAAAAAAATTTTTTTGGAAGTGGTTTTCAACATCATTTAAAAAAATTGTCCACACCCCGGGGGAAAACGGCGAACGCATTTTCCGAATACCACCCACTCGACTTCGGTATAAAATTGTAAGGGGAGGGCAACAATAAAGTCAGTTCGGGCAGATACCATGTATTTTTGTCTTTTCAGCTGAAGGCCCCCCTTTGATGTAATGAGTAAATTTTTGGACAAACTTTGATGATGAGCCGACGGGTTTATACAGATGGGGGGGTCACACTTTAGACATTTTTTAACACAGGCCCCCAGTTGCCTTGCTTGGCCAGTTTTTTTTGGGTTTTACAGAGAGGGGTTTTTCACGCTGTGAGAGTAACTTGATTTTGCTTAGGGGCTCGGGAAGCACGATTTCAGTATCAACATTTGGTTCCCATTCAAAAGGGGGAGGTTTAAAAAATAAACATTTTCTTTTTCCCTGATATGAGGGGGAATTTATCGGGGCCCGACTTTCTCCTTGCTTTTGAAATCACCTTGGATGGGGAATGAAACTGGCGAGGGCAGACAGGTAATTCTGTACCATTTCCGAACCTTTATTGCCACAAAATGGCCCGTATCATGAAAGGGGTTTGCCCAATGGGGGCCCACAAAGCCCCGCTGATTTTTACCTTACTTGCCCCTTCACATGAAAAACAATAACAAGCCTTATGGAAAAGTAAAAAACTCTTTTCAAAATCCCCTGGAGTCCCCCCATCGGTCTCATAAAATCCGCCCAGTTCAGCACCCGCTAAAAGCAGGTTGCGGCTAGTTAACCGGGCAAAGAGAGAGATAATGGGGTTGCTCGATATATGATGCCAGAATCTCATTCGCCACAAAAAGCCTTGGGTTAGTCCCAGTTTTGGTGCCTAAAAATTGGGGGGCTACCGCTTGGCTTTTGATTACAGAGGGTTAAAATGTGTTACTGAAGTGTAAAAATGGCCAATGCCTCGTACTGACGGGTCCGGGCCAATTAGGATCTGCAAAAATGGTTTTCTCCCCATTGATTTGTCACAAGGGTTTTTTTTCAAATAACAATGGCTCCACGGAAATTGCGAAGACTGCGTTCAATGTACCGAGGAAATTTGAATTCAACGAATGCCTTTGGGCTGGTGGAGCTCCTGCAACTTTCCGGGGCTCATGGACACAGTCCCAAAGGAATATTACAAAAAATTTTGTATGGCTTTCGGGGATATATTGTATATACTCGAAACATTGGAAAGCATCTCGCACTTTTAAAGAGGTGTTTCGTAGGCTCCCCTGCAGCAGGTCTTACGGCCAATCCGGGTAAGTTCTTATTCAGAAATTTTTTTCACTTTTTTGGGCAGTGATCCCTCGGACGGGGTAAGCCCCAAAAACCCCCAGAAAATCGAAGCTATTCAAAAAAAATTTTCCCCGCTCCCAAAAACTGTTAAACAGTTGAAGCTTTCTTTGGGCTGGTGGGGGTTTTTCAGAACGTTTATTCCTCAGTTTTTACAATTGCCCGAATCTCACCATTCTATTACAAAAAAATTTACATGGAAAATGGCAATCCGCAAACGGGCGTTTTAAAAAATGAAAAGTTCACCGTTAAAAAACAAACCCGCTTGCCTGACAGGGAAAAAAACCTTTTGTCATTGAAAAAGATGCTAGTAGCGTGGGATTAGGGGGGTGTGCTGCTTCAAAAAATTTTCTCCTACCACGGGTTCTCAATTGCTACCCCTATCGTTCATCAGTAGAACTCGAAAAAAGCATAACGCAAAAACACGGTGCAGGGGGGGGAAAGCCCGGCGGGGTATGGGGCCTTGAAAAAATTTAGGCCATAGTCGATATGTCACATTTCACCTTGTGGTGATCATGTCACTCTCATCGATATTCTTTCAACCTCCATCCAGCCGAGTCCACAGATGGGTACGCGACGCAAGGTTTTGACTGTACAATCGATACGACGAGGAACTTCCAAATCCCGGGAATGCTCTGGTGATCACCCCGTAGAACACTTCAAGTAAACAACCAGATCGTCTGCCCGAGGAGCGTTTTCCCCTACTGTGGAGGGGAGCAACGGGGAGGATAAAGTGAGTGCCAGAGCACCCGGTCAGGTCGGGACATAGATTCACCCTCGTGGATGTAACAAAAATCCCCCAAGAGCAGCGTTGAGATGAAACTTATCGTCTTGAGAGCAGCCATCGCTGGGGATACCACCCCTGGAGAACCATTCTGAGAGTATTCTTTATGGGACAGAAAGTGAAATTTACGTGCAAAGGGTTCGGGTGGCGAGTCATTTGTATGCTTTCCAAAATATTAGTTACCACAACACTTAGGTCAGTAGCACTTTAAGCAAATTCATTCACACCCTTAAGCAGCCCTTTTGGGTTTTACAAAACATGGCCTGGACCTTGGTTTAATGCAAAAGGGTTTTGCTCTTTTGCTTCTTTTAGGTAGCCCAAAGGGGAAACAAAAAAATAGAAAACCCCGGGATTCATGTGCAGTTCACCTGCAAAAACCCCCTTTTCCCAAAAAAAAGCTCGACCCCAAAGGCCCTCTCCACGTTCATCACAAGGATTTCGTATTTCTTTATAGTTTACCGTTACCTGAAAATATTTTCCCTAAGAAGTCCTACAAAAAGTCTAATAGAAAAAATCACTGAGCTGTTTTTGCAGCATGGTTTTTAGGGAACCTACAAGGTTTTCTTGATTACCTAGCGAGAGTCGGCGTAAGAGAACCCTTTAAAGGGTTTTCTTGATTCCCTAGGGGGGAAGATCGGCCCTACCGGGCGATCCTTACAAGGTTTTTCTTGATTCTCCAGCGGAGAGTCCCCCCTTTCCGACGAACCTACAAGGGTTTTCTTGATTCTCCTAGCGGAGAGTGGCGTACCCACGGAAACCTACAAGGTTGTGTTCTACCCCAGCGGAGAGTCGGGGGGGGGGGGTTTTCCCGGGGCGAACCTACAAAGGTTTGCTTTGGGTTCTCCTAGCCCGGGGTGCGGGGGTAACGGGGAGCAACCTACCCAAAGGGTTTTCTTGATTCTCCTAGCGGAGAGTCGGCCCCTACCGACGAACCTAAAGGTTTGCCCCCGGGTTTCCTTTGGGAGGTCGGCGCCTAAAGACGAAAACCCACCCAAAGGGTTTTCTTGATTCTCCTAGGGAGAGTGGGGGAAAAAAAATTTTCGGGGGGGCCCTACCGACGAAAACCCCAAAGGTTTGTTGATTCTCCTAGCGGAGAAGGGCCCGGGGTACCGGGCGAAAACCCACCAAAGGGTTTTCTTTATTCTCCTAGCGGGGGAGTCGGCCCCTACCGGGCGAAACCTACAAGGTTTTCTTGATTCTCCTAGCGGAAATGGGGCGGCCCTAAGGGCGAACCTACAAGGTTTTTGCCCTTTTTTGGAATTTTTTTCCTAGCGGAGAGTTTGGCCCCCCCCCCCTTTTCCGACGAACCACCCCAAAGGTTTTTCTTGTTTTCCTAGGGAAAAGTCGGGGTTTTTTGACGAACCCACAAGGGTTTTCTTGATTCTCCCAGCGGAGAGTCGGGGGAAAGGGCGAAACCCCCACAAGGTTTGCTTTATTTCCTAGCGGAGATCGGGCTACCGACGAAAACCCTTTCAAGGGTTTTTTTGATTTTTTCTAGCGGGGAGTCGGCGAAAAACCCACGAAACCAAAAGGTTTGCTTTTTTTTTCCCAGCGGAGAGTTTGGCCCTAGACGAAAAATACAAGGTTTGCTTGATTCTCCCAGGGAAGGGGGCTAATTTACAACCCCCCCCCAAACCCCCCCCCAACCTAAAAAGGTTTTGGTGATTTTCCTAAGGTTTTTTTGACTCTTAAAAGGGTTTTTTTGATTTCCCTAGGGGGAGAGGGCGGGTAACCCCACGAAAACCCACAAGGGTTTTTTTGATTTTCCTGGGGAGGTCGGGGAATGACGAACCTACAAGGTTTGCTTGATTTTCCCAGCGGGAGTCGGCGTACCGAAAACCCCCCAAAAAGGTTTTCTTGATTCTCCTAGGGGGAGAGCGGCGTAAACCCCAAAGAACCTTTCAAGGTTTTTTGATTCTCCCAGCGGAAAATTTTGGGCTACTGACGAAACCCACAAGGGGTTTTCCCTTTATTTCTCCTAAGGGTTTGGGGTATGACCCCCTAAAAGGTTTTCTTGATTCTCCCAGCGGAGGGGCGGCGTTTCCGGGCGAACCTAAAAGGGGGGCTTTATTTCTTCCCCAGGCGGAAAGTCGGCGAAACCCAAAACCCACAAGGTTTCTTGATTCTCCTAGGGAGCGTCGGGTAAGACGAAAACCCCACAAGGGTTTGCTTGAAATTCCCCCTAGGGAGGTCGGCCCCTATTACCCAAAAATTTCAAGGTTTGCTTGATTTCCTAGCGGAGGGGCGGGCGGTTTTGACGAACCCAAAAAGGGTTTTCTTGTTTATCCCCAGCGGAGAGGGGGGGGGTACCGGGCGAACCTACAAGGTTTGCTTGGGTTTTCCTAGGGAGAGGGCCGGGGGTACCCCCCGAACCTACAAAAGGGTTTTCTTGATTCTCCTAGCGGAGAGTCGGGGGACCCGGGCGAAAAAAACCAAAAGGTTTTGCCCTGATTCTCCTAGCGGAGGGTCGGGGTACCGACGAAACCTACAAGGTTTGCTTGAAATTTTCCTAGCGGAGATTGGTGCACCCGGATTCCGAGAACCTCCAAGGTTTCTTGATTCTCCTAGCGGAGAGTTTGGAAAACCGGGCGAACCCCACAAAAGGGTTTTCCTTTATTCCCTGGGGGAGAGGCGGCGTACCGGGCGAACCTAAAAAGGGTTTTCTTTATTTTTCCCAGCGGAGGGGCGGCTACCGACGAACCTACAAAGGGTTTTCTTGATTCTTCCCAGCGGAGGGGTCGGGTTTTGACGAAACTAAAAGGGTTTTTGATTCTCCTAGCGGAGAGGCCCGGGTACCGACCCAACCTACAAAGGGTTTTCTGATTCCCCCTTTTGCGGGGGAGTGGCCCTACCCACGAAACCTAAAAAAGGGTTTTCTTTTCTCCTAGCGGCAGTTTGGCCCCCTACGACGAAACCCCACAAGGTTTGTTTATTTCCCCGCCGTTTTGCGGAAAGTCGTTCCCTACGGGAAAAATTCCCACAAGGGTTTGCTTATTTTTCCCAGCGGGAAAAGGGCGGGGGGGAAGACGAACCTACCCAAGGGGTTTTCCTTGGGGGTTTTCCTTAAGGTTTGGGTTGAAAACCTAAAAGGGTTTTTCTTTATTCCCCACGAAAAGTCGGCGCCGGGCGAAAACCCACAAGGGTTTTCTTGGGTTACCTAGCGAAAGAGTCGGCCCCCTAAATACCCAACTTTTAAAAAGGGTTTGGGTTGACCCCAGCGGGAAAGTCGGCGTAAAGGGCGAACCTACAAGGTTTTTCTTGATTTCCCAGCGGAGAGTCGGGTTTCTAGAACCTACCCGGTTTGGGTTGATTCTCCCCAGCGGAGGGGGCGGCGGGGACGACGAACCTACAAAAGGGTTTGCTTTTTTTCCTAGGGAGACGTTTTTTTGGGACCGACAACCCCACAAGGGTTTCTTTATTTTCCTAGCGGGGAGTCGGCGGACGACGAACCCACAAGGGTTTTCTTTTAAATTTTCCCAGCGGAGGTCGGCGTCCCCGGGGAAACCTTCAAGGTTTGGTTTATTTCCCCCTAGCGGGGTCGGGGTACGAAGAACCTAAAAAAGGGGGTTTCTTGTTTTTCCTAGCGGAGATCCGGGGGTACCGAAGAACCCCACAAAAGGGTTTCCCCGGGTTCTCCTAAACGGGGGCCGGGGTACCGACGAACCTTTCCCAAAGGTTTTCTTGATTTTTCCTGGGGGAGGTCGGCACCGACGAACCTACAAGGTTTGCTTGGGTTTTCTTTGGCCGGGGCTTTGCGGAAACCGAAATTAACCCCCCAAGGTTTGCTTTATTCTCCTACGGAGAGTCGGGTACCGACGAACTTTCAAGGGGTTTTTTTGATTCTTCCCAGCGGAGAGAGTCCCCCCCGGGAATGACGAACCTTTCAAGGTTTTGCTTGATTTCTTCCCCAGGGGGAGAGTCCCCGTACCGACCCAAAAAATACCCAAAGGGTTTTCTTTATTCCCTTTTTTTAAACGGAGAGGCGGCCCCTAAACCCACCCCCCCTACAAGGTTTTGCCCGATTTTCCTAGCGGGACCAAAAGTCACAAAAAACTTTTTCCCCCCGAACCTAACCCCGGTTTGGGGGTTGGGCTCCTAAAAGGGTTTGCCTTTATTCCCCCAAACGGAGAGTCGGGGAAAAGACGAACCTTCAAGGTTTTGCTTTATTCTCCTAGGGAGAGTCGGGCCCCCCACGAGCCAAAAAGGGTTTGCTTTGATTTCCTAGCGGAGAGTCGGGGGTTTCCGAAAAACCCACAAGGTTTTTTTTTTATTTCCCCCAGCGGAAAAGTTTGGGGTACCGGGCAACCCCACAAGGTTTGCCCTTTATTCTTTTTGCGGAGGGTCGGCCCTACCGACGAAACCTTTTAAAAGGGTTTTCCCCCGATTCTCCTAGCGGAAAAGTCGGGGGTACCGAAGAACCCTTTCAAGGGTTTTTTTTGATTCTCCTAGCGGAGAGTCGGGGTACGGAGAGGAAAATACAAAGGTTTTCTTTATTCTCCTAGCGGAAAAGTCGGGCCCTACCGACGAACCTCAAGGTTGCCCGATTCCCCTTTGCGGAAAATTTGGCCCTACCGACGAACCCCAAGGTTTGTTTTATTCCCCCCCCTTTTTGGGAGAGTCGGCGTAAGAACCCAAAACCCCAAAGGGTTTTTTTTATTCTCCCAGCGGAGAGTCGGCCCCTACCGACGAACCTACAAGGGGTTTTCTTATTCTTTTAGGGGAGTCGGCGTAGACGAACCTACAAGGTTTTTTGATTTTCCTAGCGGAGAGTCGGGGCCCCATCGACGAAAAAACCTTAAAAAGGTTGCTTGGGTTCTCCAGCGGAGAGTCGGGGGGGGTAACCCACGAACCCACAAGGTTTTTCTTTATTCTCCCCCCAATTCCCCCCCCTCCCCCCCCCCCCCTTTCCCCCCCCCCCCCCTAGCGGAAAAGGGCCGGCGTTTCGACGAACCTAAAAGGTTTGCTTGATTTTCTCCTAAGCCCCCTTTTTTTTTCCAAGCAGGGTTTTCGGGCCCCTAAAGGGTTTTCTTGGGGGCTCCTAGGGAGGGGGTCGGGTACCGACGAAAACCCACAAAGGTTTTCTTTATTTTTCCTAGCGGAGAGTCGGCCCTAGCACGAACCTACCCGGTTTTCTTGATTCTCCTAGCGGAGAGTCGGGGTTTCCGACGAAACCCCAAGGTTTCTTGATTTTTTAGCGGAGGGTCGGGCGGTTTCCCACGAACCTACAAGGTTTGCTTGATTTCCTAGCGGAGAGTCGGCGAACCACGAACCTACAAAGGTTTGCTTTATTCTCCTAGCGGAGAGTCGGCGTAAACCCCAAAAAACCCACAAGGGGTTTTCTTGATTTCCTTTTTGCGGAGGCGGCCCAAACGGGGTTTCCCCCCCCAAAGAAAAATACAAGGTTTGGTGATTCTCCCAGCGGGGAGTGGGTACCGACAACCCCACAAGGGTTTCTTAAATTCCCCTTTTTGGGGGAGAGGGGCGGGGACCGAAGGAAAACCCACAAGGTTTGCTTTATTCCCTAGCGGAGAGTCGGCCCTACCGACAACCTACAAGGTTTGCTTTGATTCTTTTAGCGGAGAGTCGGCTCCCGACAAACCACAAGGTTTGCTTTAAACTCCTAGCGGAGAGTCGGCCCTTTCCGACGAACCCCCAAAAAGGTTTTCTTGATTTTTCCTAGCCCCCGGGGGAGTCGGGGTACCGACAACCCACAAGGTTTGCTTATTCTCCTAGCAAAAAGTCGGAAAATAAAGACGAAAAAACCCACAAGGTTTGGATTCTCCCAGGGAGAGTCCCGGCCCCCACCGACAACCACAAAGGTTTTTTTGATTCTCCCCCCCCGGAGAGTCGGGTACTGGGCAAACCCACAAGGGTTTTCTTGAAATTTTCCTAGCGGAGAGTCGGGGTAGAAAACCCCCCAAAGGGGTTTTTTGATTTTCCCAGCGGAGAGTCGGGTTTGAAAAGAAATTTACAAGGTTTTTCCCTTTATTTTCCCCAGCGGAGAGTCGGCGGACCGACGAACCTACAAGGTTTGCCTTGATTTTTTAGCGGAAAAGTCGGCGAACCCACAACCTACAAGGTTGGGTTGGGGGCCCCAGCGGAGAGTCGGGGGTACCGAAAGAACCTACAAGGTTTTTTCTTATTCTCTTTTTCGGAGGTCGGGGGTTTCCGACCCAACCAAAAGGTTTTCTTTATTTTCCTAGCGGAAAGGGCCCGGCGTACTGACGAAAACCCAAAAGGTTTTTTTTCTTGATTTCTTTTCCTTAAACGGGGAAAAACGGCCCCTACCGAAAGAACCACAAGGTTTGCTGGGTTCCCTTTAAAAAGGGGGGCCTTGGGCAACCCTTAAAGGGTTTTTTGATTCTCCAAACGGAGGGGTTTGGGCCCCCAAAGACGAAAAAAACAAAGGTTTTCTTGATTCTCCTAGCAGATCGGCGTACTGACGAACCTACAAGGTTGCTTGGGTCTTTTGCGGAGGGGTCGGCGGGACCCACGAAACCCCAAGGTTTGCTGGGTTCTTAGCGGGGTCGGGTACCGACGAACCTACAAGGGGAATTGCTTGATTCTCCTAGCGGAGAGTCGGGTAATGACGAAAATAAAAGGTTTGCCTTTTATTCTCCAAACGGAGAGTCGGCCCCTACCGACAAACCCACAAGGTTGGGTTGATTTCCTAGCGGAGGTCGGCGTAAAACGAACCCCACAAGGGTTTTCTTGATTCTCCTAGCCGGGGAGTCGGCTTCCCCACCAAAACCCACAATTTGCTTAATTTTCTAGCGGAAAAGTCGGGGTACCGACGGGAAACCCACAAGGTTTGCTTTAATTTTTCCTAGCGGAGAGTCGGGTAGACGAACCTACCCAAAAGGGGTTTGGTTTGGTGTCCCCCCCCTAGCGGAGAGGGGCGGGGAAACCCAAGGGAAAAATTTCAAGGGGTTTCTTGATTCTCAAGCGGAGAGGGCGGCGTACGGGCGAACCAAAAAGGGGGTTTCTTTATTTTCCTAGGGGGAGAATGGTTTTTTTGGCGGAAAATTTGGACGGCCCCACAAGGTTTGCTTGGGGTTCCCCCTACGGAGAGTCGGGTACCCGGGCGAAAAACCCACAAGGGGTTTTCTTGATTTCCCTAGCGGAGAGTCGGGGGTACCCACGGGAAACCCGTCAAGTTTCTTGATTCTCCTAGCGGAAAAAGGGCGGCGGCGACGTTTCCAACCCAAAAATTTGCTTGATTCTCCTAGCGGGGAAGGGCGGCCCCTACCGACGAACCTTAAAAGGGTTTTCTTTTATTCTCCCTGCGGGGGAAAATCGCCCCTACCGACGAACCTACAGGTTTGTTGATTTTTCCTAAGGGAATGGGGTTGGAAAAACTCAAAAAGGGTTTGGGTTGATTCTCCCAGCGGAGAGTCGGCATACCGACGAAAACCCAAAAGGGGTTTCCCTTTATTTCCCCAGCGGGGAGTCGGCGTACCGACGGGAAACCCCAACCCCAACCCCCCCCACCCTACAAGGGGTTTTCTTGATTTTTCCTAGCGGAGGGGGTCGGCGTTTTTGGGGAACCTAAAAAGGGGTTTTTTTGATTCTCCCAGCCGGGGGAGTCGGCGGGACCCACGAATTAAAAAGGTTTTTTGATTTCCCAGCGGAGGTTTGGCGTACCCCCAAAGAAAATTTTTAAAGGGGTTGGGTTAAATTTTCCCCAGTGGGGGGTCGGGTACCGACAACCTACAAAGGGGTTTCTTGATTTTCCTAGCGGAGAGTCCCGGGGTACCAAAGAACCCAAAGGTTTGCTTGAAATTTTCCCCAGCGGAAAAAGCGGTCGTTAACCCCAAAAAACCTACAAAAGGGTTTTCTGATTTTCCTAGCGGAGAGGGCGGCGTTTCCGACAAACCCCAAAAAGGTTTGCTTGATTCTCCTAGCGGAGGTTTGGCCCCTACCAAAGAACCTACAATGGTTGTTGATTCCCTACGGGGGAGTCGGCGTATTGGGCGAACCCTAAAGGTTTCTTGATTCTCCTAACGGAGAGTCGGCCCTATTGGGCGAAAACCCACAAGGTTTTTCTTGATTCTCCTGCGGAGAGTCGGGCGTACCGGGCGAACCCATAAGGGTTTTCTTGGGTTCTCCTAGCGGACAGTCGGCGTACCGACGAACCTACAAGGTTTGCTTGATTCTCCTTTGCGGAGACGGCGTTTCCGACGAAACCACAAGGTTTCTTATTTCCCCAGCGGAGGGTGGCGTACCGACGAAAATACAAGGGGTTTTTTTGATTTTCCTAGCGGGGAGTCGGGGGTTTTCCAACGACCAAAAAGGTTTTGCTTTATTTCCATACGGAGGTCGGCCCTAAGGAAAGAAAAATACAAAGGTTTGCTTTATTCTCCTAGGGGGAGAGGGCGGGGGAATTTTTGACGAACCTACAAAGGGTTTCTGATTCTCCTAGCGGGAGTTCGGGCTACCGTCGAAACCCTACAAGGTTTGCTTGATTCTCCTAGCGGAGAGTCGGCGTAGGGCGAAACCCACCAAGGGGGGCTTAAAATTTTCCTAGGGAGAGTCGGCGGGAAAGAGGAAAACCCACAAGGTTTGCTTTATTTTTCCTACGGGGGAGTCGGGCCCTACCAAAGAAAACCTACAAGGTTTTCTTGATTCTCCTAGCGGAGAGTCGGCGTACCGACAACCCAAGGTTTTCCTTTTTTTTCCCTAAACGGAGAAATGGCCCCGTACCGAACCTACAAGGTTTGCTTTATTTCCCACGGAGGGTTCGGCCCCTACCGACGAAACCAAAAGGTTTGCTTGGGTTCCCCCTCCCGGGGAGTCGGGTACCGACGAACCTACAAGGTTTGCTTGATTCTCCTAGGGAGAGCCCCGGCGTCCAAAAAAACCCTAAAAGGGTTTGCTTGATTTCCTAGCGGAGAGTCGGCGTACCGACAAACTAAAAGGTTTTGTTGATTCCCCTACGGAGAGTCGGCGTATTGACGAACCTACAAGGGTTTTTTGTTGTTTCCTAGCGGAGAGTCGGCGTACGAACAAACCCTAAAGGTTTGTTTGTTTCTCCTAGCGGAAAAAGGTGGGCGTACGAGAACCTAAAAGGTTTGTTTATTCTCCTAGCGGAAAAGTCGGCCGTACCGACAAAACCACAAGGTTCGCTTGTTTCTCTAGCAGAGTCGGCGTACTGACGAACCTACAAGGTTTGCTTGATTCTCCTAGCGGAGAGTCGGCGTTTTGAAACCCCTAAAAGGGTTTTGTTGATTCTCCTAGCGGAGAGTCGGGTCCCGACGAACTTCAAGGTTGCTGATTCTCCTAGCGGAGAGTGGGCGTACGACGAACCTAAAAGGGTTCGCTTGTTTTCCCCCTGGCGGAGAGTCGCCGTACCGACAAACCCCTAAAAGGTTTGTTTGTTCTTTTAGCGGAGAGTCGGCGTACCGACAAAATAAAAGGGTTTTGCTTTTTTCCCCTAGCGGAGAGGTGGGCGTAGCGACGAACCAAAAGGTTTGTTTGATTCTCCAGGGGAAAGTGGGCGTCCCGACGAACCTACAATTTTTGCTTGATTATCCTAGCGGAGAGTCGGCGTCCCGAAAACCCTAAAGGTTCGCTGATTTCCTGGCGGAGGTCGCCGTCCCGACGAACCTACAGGTTTGTTGTTTCTCCTAGCGGAGAGCGGGGGTACTGACAAACCTACAAGGTTTGTTGTTTTCCTAGCGGAGAGCGGCGTCCCGACAAACCCAAAAGGTTTGCTTGATTCTTTAGCGGGAGTCGGCGTACCGACGAACCAAAAAGGTTTTGTTTTGATTCTCCTAGGGAAAGTCGCGGGTACCGCGAACCTAAAAGGTTTTGCTTACTCAGCTAGGGGAAAAGCGGGTACCGACGAACCTACAAGGTTTGCTTGATTCTCCTGACGAACCTACAAGGTTTGCTTGATTCTTTTAGCGGAGAGTCGGCGTACCGACGAACCTACAAGCACAGATAACAGAGTACGTAGTGTACTCTATTATCTGTGCTACAAGGTTTGTCATCGCAGTCCGTTCCAATCACGTTTCTAACGGAGCGGCCATGTTGTCTTCCGGCGAGATCAATTTCGGGAATTTCGGAAATGTAAACAATCTTTTGTCATTTCTAGAATATCTAGAACTAGGAAAACGCTTAAGTCCCGCCGCGTTGTTGGATGAGCGTAATTGGTGCATTGAGCTGCCATGTGTTATGCGGGGATTTTTGTTTTTCTGTGAAAAAATATTACTAACTCGAAGATTTTTAAAAAATTATATCAAATCAAATAAAAAATTAACTTAAATTTTTATTTTTTTTTTTAAACCTAATTTTAAAAAAGAAAAAAAATCGTAAAATTTTGATTTTCATAGGAGATAATTTTTCGACTGTGCTCAAATTTCCCACGAATATATTAATTTATAAAATTAGGGTTTTGAAAAAAATCATTTCAATCGGATAAAGCATGAGGTGTTATAAGTCAAAGAATGTTTAAAAAAAAAGAAAAACCCCGTAAACTTTCGATTTTCATGAGAAAAAATTTTTGATCGCGCTCAAATTTTACAGAAAATTTAATGAGGGTTAAGGGGTTTTGTGAAAAAATCATTTTAAAAACGGACAAAACAGAAAAATTTTAAAAAAAACGAAACAAATCGTAAAATTCCGATTTTCAAAAAAATAATTTTCCGATTTCGCTCAAAAAAAGTGGCAGTTTTTCGTTTAGAGATTTCGAAAAGGGCTTCATAAAATTGTATTGCAATCGGATTATTGGTTTGCCCGGGAAAAGACAAAAAAAAACGAAAAAAAAAGAAAGAAAAAAAAACACATTCCGGATTTTTTTCTCCATTGTAGTGAAATGGAATCTTCGCTTCGCTCGCTACGCTCATCCAACAATTAACAGCCGCACACCCCGTCATGGTTTATTAGTAAAAACTAGTAACGTAGTTTGTAGTAGGCCATGTTTAACATTGTTTCACCCTTCAAAAAGCTGCTTTTTTGGGCCCCCAGGGAAAGGCTTCCTTGCGAGACCTTTCCCTTTTGGGGTTTGAGAAACACCTCTAGAGAGCGGAGATCAAGCGACCCTTTGGGTGGACAGGGGCATATTAAAATTTTAGCGTGATACCTATCAATACATTTGAACCGTGTATATAGCTGTTCAATGTTTCCTTTTAATGGGTCTTGAATCAATCATTCGAAATCAATGGCTTGAACGCATTTTACTCGCTTTCAATATTTTCATACAATTTTAGTTGCATCTATTTGTGATTTTTTATAATTGTGTAAAAATGAATTATCAAGGCATCATCCTCAGCTTTTTTCCAATTATGATTTTAGAAAATAAACAAAAAATTAATTAAATTTTCTAGAATTTAGAATCTTTCAAATGGCCAATTATAACACCCAAATCTCTACGCATTTTCTGATTGATCTATGATAAATATTGAACATCTGATATGATATGGGCGTATAGATGTCCTTCATTATCAAGTATGCCAATTTGTATAAAGATGTAATGATATGGCTGAAGGACAAGGAACGCGCCGAACATCAAATCACTTCCTCTTAACGCCAAAGTATTAGAACATATCAAGATCCCAAAATATGTTCTTGAAAGGTCCATTTATGCACCCCATTTCGGCTGCATATGTTCTGCATACTTCTTTTATGGTCTTCAAATCATTCCCAATTTAGTAAAGTTCACATTAGTTATACAAACAAGGACAAACTCGACCAGGTCAAAATTCCACTTGTCTTTTGGCCATGATCTGCATCACAATGCATCCAACAACAGGGAGTCTACCATTATCGCAGTTTGCCGCACGCTACGCTTTTTATCACGTTTACCACCAAAGCGACCAAAGTATTTGCATTTCAGCAAAATGAAAAATACGTACGTGTACACAAAATATTATTCGCAATGAAAATTTACACCCGTGTCTTTATAAAATGTTGTAGGTTTAGCCGTAAAAACATATAGAACAATTTAGTGTAATTCTGAAAATGTAAAATTTCCCCGACATTGTTGAGTTTTCACATTGACGTATTGTTGCAATGCAAACTTTATTTCAGCACAATGGACACCAATGCAAAAAGTGTATAATCAGTAAGGTTTATAACGCAAAGTGCAATTGACTCCGCGAATCCAATATGGCGTCTTGTATATTGACGTTCGATCATTTCGAGACCACAACGTCATTTTTGGATGAGCGTAGCGAGCGAAGCGAAGATTCCATTTCACTACACACACTACATATTTCATGTCGGTAACTTGCTGTCGACTTTGGTATCTGAACAGTGCATCATTGAGTTTCGGTGGCCAAGCACGTTTCCGTTAACTGACGGTTCAGAAGCGAGATGCTGCCTAAGACTTAAAGGGGTATTTAAGCGCTAAACCCAAAAAATATATTTCATTCAGACTAACTAGTAATGAATTTAGCAATTTACAGAAAAATTATTGGGGCCACCATGACCTCCCAAAAAATTGTCAAACATGACATTTTTCGTGCTAGGTCCCATCGGCAAAAATATCCCATAAGAAATAACATGGGGATGATCTTTATGCCCCGTGACCTTGGAAGATTTTGATCCGAAAAAATATTGGCCATCATTGACGTACTCTACAGCCTTTTCTGTAAATTCTCTATATTTTGTTTTGTAATTTGGGCAAGTAGTTTGGTCAAAATATGTTGATTATCAAGTTAGGGTGTGATTTTGGAATGCATATTTTTGCGTGTTTGAGGGTATATTTGGGCACAGTTTCATGACACGATGTTATAAAGGACATTTTAGATTGGTACTAGGCTCTAGTATCTATGTGGACCAAAAAAGAAGCAGGTTAAAGCCGATTTAAGAAATTTCCCAAAACACCAATTTTCGCTAATTTCTGGATCAAAAAAATTAAAAAATTCGTCTTAAATCACAGTTAGAAGATATTATTTTTTAAACGGTCATTTTAGTGTAGTATTGTGCTATAGATCACGTGGTAAAAAATAATTTTTGGGGTTTTTAGCCCCTTGAACGATTTTTTTCGATTTTAAAAAAATTCTCACACTTATTACACCTACATGCTTTATTTGATAATGATTTTTTCACAGAACCTTAATTTTATGAATTAATATATTCGTGTGAAATTTGAACGCAATCGAAAAATTATTTCTTATATAAATCGCAATTTTACGATTCTCTTTATTTTTTAAAATCTTCTTCGACTTATAACACGTACATGCCTGATCCTATTGTAACGATGTTTTCACAGAACCCTAATTTTATGAATTAATATATGGGTGTGAATTTTGAACGTGATCAAAAAATATGTTCTCATGAAAATCGCAATTTTACACTTTTTTCGTTTAAAAAAACATACGCTCATCCAACAACGCGCCTGAAAAAGCGTTTGCGAAGCTTCCTAGTTCTAGTGGGTGATGAAGAAGCTTACGATTTTTTTTTGTTTCGTGCGGTTGTGCCGCCTGTATGGGTCAAACCTGAAATATGCGGCTTTTTTGGATGAGCGAAGCGAAGACTTCAATTTCACTGACCCCCAAAAAATTAGCTCGTGTTTTTTTTATGTTTTGAATTTTTGTCTGTTTGTTCGCGCTCTACCGGGCAAACGGCATATGCGATCTTGCAAATTTGAGTGGACTTTCGAAATCTCTGAACTTAGACTAGCCACGTTTTTTGGTACAATTGATCAAATATTTGTTATGATTATCGTACTTTGACGATTTTTTCGATCTTTTTCCCTTTCTTTCTTCTTTAATATCTTATTGAAACTATGGTTACGTTCAAAATCACTGAAATTATATTTGTTATTATTTGAGAGACATTTGAAGAAATATTTCTCATAGAAATCAAACTTTTACAATTTTTTCCCCGGTTTTTAATCCAATATTTTCGTGACATTTGAGCCGATTCTGACCAAACGGGTGGGGCTACCACGTTCATATTTTACATTGACATAAATGTTATGGTGATGTAGTGCCTTTTGAAAGAAAAAGTTGAAAAAGTTGCTCAAAATTCATAGAAATAAAGGTTTTAATATAAACATTTTACGGTTGTACAATTAACAAGTTATATTATTATTATTATTATTTTATTATTATTTATTTTTTACAATCCACATGATATTCTCATGTATACAAGGTTACAAATGTATGAACAATGTACATTTAACAGAATAGTAACGAGAATACCAGTATGGTTGTAGAAGAGAAACAGATAGGGCAGAGCCCCATAGCATGGCATGCTTGTTTCACTTCTGTGAACGCTTGATACTTAAAACTAAAAACTAATAAGATATTACTAATCATAGTTCAATACTACGTTACCATGAAATAGAGAAATACAATAAAATCAAAAATCGGAACTACGTTTCAATAAAATAGGAGACATTGACTACACATAATGATAAAATGACAAACATGGCATTATTAACCTAAACTAATTAATAATCTAAAAACAGCATTACATGTTGATTTAATGAGGTTGTGAGAAATGAAAACCTTGTGTCAACTAATGCGGATTAAAACCAGTCTTTAAATGTTACAGTTCAATCACTGAAATAAAGTTTTTATCCTATTCTTAAAATTAATATCATTTTTTACTTCTTGAGGTATTGAGTTCCATAGTGTGACTGCACGGTAGTAGAAACCTTTTTGAAAAATTGAAGTTCGAGCACGGGGAGGATTGAGGATGACACCTGTGTTCTAGCGATTGAGTTGTCTAAGGTGAATTGAAATTCTGTTTCATAAGCAACCGTAGAAAAAGGGACAGAAATATTTAAAAAAAAAGCTCATTTATCAACACGACTTGAAAACGCATTCGCGAAGTGCCCTAGTATCTTTCAAACCGTTCCACTCAGTGTGCAGTGTTTTGTTTGACTCCAAGTGAAATGAGTTTGCCTCCCTTTATCTTTAATAGTCTCTAATAGCCTAGTACATTGCATAAACATTACATGTAACCTAATCCTAATTTAACACTTTTCAATAGCACGCCCATTAAACTATCTCCATCCGGAGAGACTTAATTATTTGCCTCTTTAGACATAATCTGTGGTTACAGTGCGTTGTCGGGTGCTTCTACTGGCGGCAACTGCTCAGAGCCCGAGCTAGCCGTCTGCAGCGCGGCTGTTGTGACTGGATTCTTATCTCTCTAGATAACAGAAGCAACGGCACACGATGCTTCCATACGGGCCAGGCACACAGCGGCGTCGTGGCTAAGGGCCGGTATTACAATCAACAAATAAGAAAGTTATTTGTAACAAATAAGCTAACTGTAGCAAATAGCGTTATTTCGGTCTTACAATCGACAAATAGCACTATTCTTAAGAATATGAGCTGCTTATTTGTCGGATTCTTATTGGGAGGTTCAACTGGCCGATAGCGCGCTATTCGATGAAGAAGGGTGTTAAAAAATTCATAAAAACTGATTTAAAAATGAAAATAAGATAAAATAAATGAACAAAATGATTTTAACAACCATTTTAATTGATTATCTATCACTAAAATTGAAAAATAAATAAATAATGAACAATTATTTATTTATTATTATTATTTTTTCAAATTCATTTTCATTGGGCCAATTGTTCATCTTATATTCAGCCTAATAATCGGTTTTGGTTTATTTGGATTAAGGACACGTCAACCGTTTGGTCATAATGCACCACTAGGGGCGTAGGAACGGGGGGGGAGGGAGGGGGAAACTCCCGCCCCCCACTTGTTAGCTTGACCCCCCACTGGGGAGGTCAAGCCAGGTATGGGTGTCATTTGCTAACTAATAGCTTGTTGGGTGATTTTTAAGATTTTTCCTTCAGTCGGGCTTGCAAACAAAAAGTAAGATTTTTGTTAACATTTTTTAGAAAGATTCAGTTAGTGACGTGGTTTGGCGAGACTAGACTAGCCATCTGATTTTAGACTAATATTCATTATATTTTGTGTGCAGTGTTTCCACTCCCAAGCAGACTGTCGACCGATTTCGGTCAAGTAATCAATCTTCAATGCAATATTAGCTTCAAAATGTAACCTTTATTCATAATTAAAATTCACCTGAAAACGTGTTTTAGGCCACCTATCAAGGGCACTTTAAAAAAAATCTGGCCTACGGCGAAAGACCTCCGGCGGCCAGACCCCGGTTTGCCCACCCAAACTCGTAGGCAACTTTAGTGTGACCCCCCCCCCCCCCCCCCCCAAATAACTAAAAATATAATTCCTACGCCACTCACTACTCACCCTATAGGAGATATGGGGAGGAGGACCCCATGCTGGTCAGAACCAGCCACGGTGTAGGGGAGGAAGGGGGGTTTCTGACGTCACGGTCGTCATCGTCTTTGTCATCGTCGTCGGGGAGATCGTCAAGGGAAGGGGAGGTATCCGCGGGGACGATTGCCAGAGCTCGCCTCTAGCTTCAGGCAGTTATAGACTGACTGCCCTCTTACTTCTGTTCTGTTTCTGACAATGCTTATGTTACGATACACGTACTAGTTACGGCATCACATGTAATCCACAGCTGCTAATAAAATACAAATACAAAATACTTGCTGATGTTTGTGAGGTAGACTCTTTCTCTTGAATCGCCTTGTACGATTTGCAGAGCCATGCTCTGGGTCAAATTCTACCCGGGCCCATAGACGGTCATTAATTAATTAATAATTCGTTCTTTTGTCAGTATACATTGTTGAATTGATTTTATTATGCATATTTTCCTCGTATATAGATTATAGAGTAAGCTTCGTGGACTTATTTTAAAAATAGTCTTATCACACCAAAGCCAAATATTTTGGAATGTGCTAGATGTAAAAAAAATTACTTAATTTAATTTTAGTAGTAATAAGAACCAACGCCCGTGGTATACATATTATGTAATCAACGATCTGTAAATATGAGTTTCAATTTGAGGGTCGCCTTGGGTGTAGGCTTACAGATGTAAAGAGCAAAATGTTGAGGGGAAAGTCTTTTTTTCGAGTAAATTACAAGGAAAAGTTATAAAAATTGACATTTGTCATTGATAATAAGTGAACATAATAATGATGGGATGATTAAAAAAAAGTAAAAAAGTTTTCCCAGACGGGACTCGAACCGGCGACCTCTCGCGTGCAAAAATAGCGCGCTAACCACTCGACTAGCAGCGTCTGCAGAGGACGTCAGGACTAGGCCGATACTGATCCAGCCCGGTAGATATGCATGCTGACTAGAGTCGAGTGTAAAAGCTTCGCGATGACAATTAGGACACTTTCAATGCTTTTAAAACCTTCTGCCAATATTTCTTGAATGTAATTCACAGCTGTATACAGCATATGTTTGCAAAAACTGCTTATTTTGGTATTAAACACTTTCGAGGTGGCAGTTCTAGCGACGCGTGGACTATCCACTCGATCAGAATGTTCCAAATAGCTATTGGGAGGATTAACTTCCTTTGTAATACGCAAACTAGGTAGTTATTGGACGGATAGCTTATCCGACAGATAACTATTTGTTACAGTTAACGTTTATTATTTGTTGATTGTAATACCGGCCCTAAGTGGTTACAGTGCGTTGTCGGGTGCTTCTACTGGCGGCAACTGCTCAGAGCCCGAGCTAGCCGTCTGCAGCGCGGCTGTTGTGACTGGACCCTTATCTCTCTAGATAACAGAAGCAACGGCACACGATGCTTCCATACGGGCCAGGCACACAGCGGCGTCGTGGCTAAGTGGTTACAGTGCGTTGTCGGGTGCTTCTACTGGCAGGGACTGCTCAGAGCCCGAGCTAGCCGTCTGCAGCGCGGCTGTTGTGACTGGACCCTTATCTCTTACTAGATAACAGAAGCAACGGCACACGATGCTTCCATACGGGCCAGGCACACAGCGGCGTCGTGGCTAAGTGGTTAAAGTGCTTGTCTAGTAAACAGGAGATCGAGGGTTCGAATCCCTCCGATGCCTGTGTTTTTTATATATTATTTTTCTCGTATGTTAGTAGAAATCCTTTTCATTGCGACTGTTTAGTTCAAACAAAAGCATGCTCACTTTCCTCTAGAAATCTTAAAACGAATCGCTAGAAATTATTTTCGAAATTTTATACAAATGTCATGTTGTAGATTGAATACATAAAATGTATGCGTAATTTTAAGCATTCATTTCCCAGCTAAAATGTGTATATAACTACTACAAATCCTACCCAGACCCCCGAACGCATTTCCATGGTCAAGACAATTAGAAGCCATCTTGGAAAGGGTAGAGGCATGCTATAGCTAAGGCCGGCAGCCATGTTGGTATTAAGATGCACACATGTTGTGCTCTTACCTCGAGCTTCTAGCGAGAACGGTTGAGCCAATAGTAGTGGATACGAGTGGTAGGTAGGTTGATTTATCCACAGGTATTTGGGATCATTTAGAACAGCTTATCTACATGTCTTGAAATATATATTTTTAACCTTGTTTAATTGCTGGTACCTGTTTATTGATAAGTTTGTTATTATAAAAGTTATTGTGAATGTTGTCTAGGATTACAAGCGGCACTCCTTTTTCATTGTGTTACTGTAGAGTTGTTGTTGTTGTTGTTATGGGGCCTTGCTCTACTCTTGCCACCAGCAATGTGCTTGTATTACTGTAATTCAATCATGTTGAAAATAAATAATAATAATAATAATGGTAGCTCAATTGGTAGAGCTATGGCACGTTAAGCCGGAGGTTCTGGGTTCGAACCCCAGTCGGGGCAAACTTTTTCGACAACTGCTATGAATCAATAATAATAATAATTATTATTATTATTTAGTAAAATACCGTTACAACATGTTTGGATACTAGGAAACGCAAAGTCGTATGTCGAGCACGTGCTATAGCTAGACCCACATTGCACATTTTTTTTAAATTTTAAATTTTGCAACGTTCGCTGTCCACGTGGCCATTTTTCCAATATTATTTATTATTGCCAAGGTATTTGGGTAAACCCGTGGGTAAACCCGTGGGTAAACCTTTACTTTGTGGATAAAATCCACCGCCATCTAGAGGACCTTGACATCATTAACTTCCTTCCCCCGTCTGGGCCCGGGGTAGAATTGGCCCAGAGCATGGCTCTGCTAATCGTAAAAGGCGATTCAAGAGAAAAAGTCCACCTTGCAAACATCAGCTAGTAAGAAGAGTAGTATATTACTCCCCGAATCTAGAGGCGAGCTCTGGCAATCGTCGCCGGGGACCTTGCCCCCTTCCCTTGACGACCCCCCGGCGACGATGACAAACTGACAATGACACCACGAACAATGACAAAGACAATGACGACCGTGACGTGAGAGACCCCCCTTCCTCCCCTTTCCCGTGGCTGGTTCTGACCAGCATGGACCCCTCTTCCTCCCCGCCCCCCACCCCCCTAGGTTAGAGTGGTGCATTATGACCTAACGGTTGACGCGTCCTTAATCCAAATAAACCAAAAAAATCCTTGGGAAAACTATTTTAACTCTTTGGTAACAAATAATTCATTGCTTCCTCGATAGTATTTTGCTTACTTCTAGGTGGCAGTGCATAGTGGCCAAAAACCTCGTGCGACTTTTCGTTGCCATGGTAACTTTACTTTTGTTAAAATGTAATTTCCATCTATACTTATCGGATCAAAATAAAATTAACATATTCGTGACCGGACGGACATTCTAAATGATTTGGCTACCTCAGATTTTGTCGCCGTTTAGTTTTTAAAAAAAACTTGCGATTTAAATTTAAATTTAACTTTGTAACTTTTTGAACGATTTTGCCACAAAACTATAATGGCATTCAATCCAGATCGAAGCTTGCGGATGGTCCAAATTTCAACTCGATCCGAACCTCCGTTCGAACGTAGTGGCGAGACATACAAAAAAAAATACTAAAACAAAACCAGTGACTATTTTTTCCGGCAGAGACAAATGGAAACTCTCGCTTCGCTAGTTTAATCAGAGAGTGATATACTTTAGTTAAGCCAGTCGTAGGGTGGCATTAGTTTGATGGGGTACATTTCCCCCGGGCGAATGCGCGCGTTGTCTTGCTGCTGTGGCTTGACGTTGATCAGTCGTCCCGGGCGAGGCTCCTGCTGCGCCCTGGACAGAAGCAGCGGCTGAGTGTTGGTGGTGGTGGGAGTGAGAGTGGGAGTCACTCCCCCTCGCCAGTTGAAGTAGGGTCGGACAGCGAAGAAGTACAGCATCTCGACTAGGCTGAGGAGGCTGCTGCCGAGGCACAGACCCACTATGCCACCGAACGAGGCTGGAACAACGCAACGTGGCTATGAGACACATATGGCAGTTATCTTCAGCCAAGATGCATCCGACGTATATGAAACTTTGCAAAGTTGTCAATAAAGCATAGGCCTACATGGACAGCCTTGCGGTCATAGATGTTCAAGTTAGTTTTTAACAAAATCAAAATTCGTGAAAATTAAAAAAAGTTTATAAAGTATTTTAAAACAAAATTTGGAAATGTGTTTCTGAGAGCCCCATATTTCCACATTCGTGACATGTTCAAAATTTCAAACATCTGTGATGTCAGTCGGTCGAGCGAACAGCAATCTGCCTGAAACGCATATCCTATAGGGAACCTAAGTGGGCGTTGTCCGGTTCTCTCCGGTCTGCGTGGAATAGGCGATTAACCCGTGCTAAATGTTTCGTAAGCGATAGCGCGAGAACCCGACCACGGACCGGAATTATATTCATACTGTAAGAAACTATAATCTTTCCTCTTTGCGTGGATATACATAACTCTGCTCTATCACAAATATTAATGACATTTGTTTTGAGTTGAAGTGAACTCTACATTTACACTGTTGCCAAACCTTCCAAACTGCTCATGAAAAAGCACGTAAAAACATTTTGTCCGTGGCATCAGCATAACATTTGGTATCCGACTTGCTTTGTGGCTACTGTGAGGTCACTGGGTTGTACTGGATTATACATTACTAATAAAATATCCTTTAATGTGCCAACAAAATCTTGAATGTGAAGTACATTTAGCAACCATGGACAAGCGCATGGTATGCGAGGATGCCACAGCTGCACACAACGTGGCTGCATCTCGCTTAGGTTGCCGCTCAGTCAGAGTACATTTGCGACAGCGCGGTAACATGGGTCTATTTAACTCATAATAGTTTGAATTTAGGAAGCGTCATCGAGCAAAGTAGAATGCTATCATCTTCTTTACAAAATTATGCATTTTGTGATGTTATTGGTTTAGATTTCTTTTGCGCGAGTCAAAAGATACGGCGAGTTACATTTTCGTACCATGCTAATTCTTATGGGCGCTGAGACCAGAGAGAACCAATTTCCTTCCCGCCTTCAAAACTTAGGTTCCCTATACTCTCTTAATGCCGATGCGCGCGGCCTCGGCGGGCCAATGAGCAATCAGTATTTTAAATTGGGGACCGCTGATTGTCTGGAAAACACACGCCGGTGACATTAGCATCAGCTTGAAATAAAAACTAATAAATCTTGAAAGATTACAGGAAAGAATATAATAAAAAGCAAATTCCACTCCCTTCATGTCTCAACTCACCGAGCAAATCGTTCCAGGTGTAGATGACGTCACGCCGTAGCTTCATCACAGACAGGTCCTTGAAGTAGACGTGCAGGATGGAGTGGTTGGTCAGGCCGATCTCTTTGCTACGAAACAAACAAACACACCCTGATGCTTCAGTCTAGTCGCGATCATTCAAGGTTAAACCCTGTCGCCCTTGCGAGACTGTTCAATTCAAATTTAATTTACTCTTATTGTATTCATAAAACTAATAAACTATTGAATTTTTCAAGATATTTTAACAGGAGTGTGGTGCCACCATAAAAGCTGCTAGACCAACCACCATCTAAAATCCCACTATCAACAATGTGTTAACACCATCAAAAGATAAACTTAAAATAAGCCATCCATTGAAGATATTTTAAGTACCAGACAGAGGTATCACCACTTAAAAGCACTTGCAAAAATGTGACAATACTATGAATAAACCTACTACCTACATTTCAATGTCACCAGTAAAGAGCACTAACACAGCAATGCTTCACATATTTTGCCAACAACGTTACCAACAACCTTGTAAAGTTGTAATAATACACCTCCAGCTTTAAGCTGTACTTATAATTATGAATTGTAAACCACCACAAAAAACCTTTTAACTTGCTAATATATTTGTCACCACCCTCAAATACCCCCAAATGGCATGTTCAAATACTTACACCAAACGTCCTCTGCTTAAAGGGCCAGATGCACCCCCAAAGAGCTTACTTACAACGTTGTGTCGCCACTTCCAAACAGCTTACTTACAACGTTGTGTCGCCACTTCCAAACAGCTTACTTCTCCAAAGAGTTTACTTATTTATTTATTTATTATTTATTTAACGTCTATCCTATTCAGTTATAAAAACTGATTTACAAAGGAGGACAAAAACATTGTGTCGCCACCCCCAAAGAGCTTACTAACAACATTGTGTAGCCACCCCCAAATAGCTTACTAACAACATTGTGTCGCCACCCCAAACAGCTTACTTACAACATTGTGTCGCCACCCCCAAACAGCTTACTAACAACATTGTGTGGCCACCCCCAAAGAGCTTACTTACAACATTGTGTCGCCTCGCCCAAACAGATTGTATAGTATAGTATATTTATTAGCCTCTTTTGGTTCATATACATTCACATAATATATAAATGAGTTGAACATTTGAGTTGTCAGGTTATTAATATTTATAATAATGAGATAAACTTAAACCATATAAACATAATATGACATAATAACATAATAACATAATTTAAATTTTAAAAATTGGAAGTAACATTAAAATTCCATCAGTAACCTTTGTTTAATTTAGATTTTGAGAATCCAATTTAAACTCCTCCGCTGAATAAAAACATCTTTCCATGAGAAACAATTTAATTTTTTTCTTAAATTTAATATGATCATTAAGGTTTTTATATTCTGATGGAATGGAGTTATAAAGGTTAATGCCCGATACTGCAAGCCCTTTCTGTCGCATCGACAGATTGCATTTTAATGATCTTAAATTATTCTTATTCCTAGTTTTAATATCATAGACATCTGAATTACAGGTGAATAAATTAAGATTTTTGTGAATAAATGTTATAACTTCATAAATGTATACACATGGCTTGGGTAGAATTTTCAGTTTTTTGAAAAGGGGCCTACAGCTATCCCTATTCCCAGATTTCGTTATTGCTCTTATTGCCTTTTTCTGTAGAATAAATATCTTGTTACTGTCGGTTGAGTCTCCCCAAAGTGCAATTCCGTAGGACTTAATAGCATGAAAGTATGAGAAGTATATAGATCTTAAAGTTGTGTCATTAACCAGACGATATATTTTCTTCAACACAAAGCATGCAGTTGCAAGCTTGGATGCTAGTTTTTGTACATGTAGTTTCCAGTTTAAGCTGCTGTCTAAGAACAATCCTAAAAAGTTAGCATCCTTTGATATAGGGATATTATTCGTGTCATCATTTCCACTACTATATACATTCAAATTTTCTATAATCTCACCCTTACTCGTATGGAAGTTAACTAGTACTGTTTTTGTTTTATTGATAGAAAGGTCATTTACTTGAAACCATTCGTTATTTTCCTTGATAGAATAATTTGCCGACAGTTCCAGTTCATTCGTTTCAGCATTAGTTAAGATTTGATTACTATCATCCGCAAATTGAATTAATAATCCCAAAGACACATTTAGTGGCAAATCGTTAGTATGCAAATTAAACATGGAAGGACCTAAGATGGACCCCTGTGGAACTCCCGTTTCAATTGTCCCCCAATCTGATCTAACTATTTCTTCTCTATTTGCTTCCTTATTATAGTAGGTGATATCAACACACTGCTGTCTATTTTCGAGATAAGATTGGAACCATTTCAGAGGAATACCGCGTATACCATAAAATTCAATTTTCTGAAGGAGAGTTGAATGATTAATTGTATCAAAGGCTTTCGATAAGTCAAAAAACAGCCCTAAAACTTTTTCGCCTTTATCTAATGATTTTAAGATCATGTCCGTCAAAGAAAATGCCGCTGTAAGTGTAGATCTACTTTTCCTGAAGCCATTCTGATTGGGGTTTATTATTTTATTTTTGTTTAGAAAACTTTCTAGTCTTCTATCCATAATTTTTTCTAGCACTTTTGAAAATATTGGCAAGAGCGATATAGGTCTATAATTTTTGGCACATGTTTTGTCACCTTTTTTAAAAATTGGAATAGTCCTGGTGTATTTAAACCATTTAGGAAATTGTCCTGTCTGTAAAGAATTGTTGCATATTTCTGCTAGCGGAAGAGCAACAAACTTAGCTACACATTTAACTACCATTGAGTTTATTCCAAAAATATCTACTGTGCTTGTGCATTTCATTTCTTTGATTATATCTACTACTTCTTTCGATGTCGTCGGTTCTACAAACATAGATTTGCTACAACGAGTAGAAGAAGCATTTAATTTATTTAACGCGAGTTCTGTGTTTTTTGCACTTGTCAATATATGATTGTTTTTTGCGACTTCTATGTATGACTTATTTAAAATATTTGCTACCTCGTACGGCGTATCAAGTAAACGGCTCTCTGAGAAAACATTTATGTTACGCTTAGGGGCAGGTTCTTTCCCAGATTCTTTACGAATTATATTCCATGCAGTCCTTACTTTATTATGAGATTTTTGGATTTGCTCATCCAAGTGCATTTTTTGGCTTGCGTTTTTACCCTTTGAAATATTTGTTTATAACTGTAAAAATGTTTAGTATTTTCGTCGGTTGGTGCATATTTTGCAATTTTATACAATCTTTTCAAAGTTTGGCTAGAATTAATGATACCTTGAGTTATCCATTTCGAGTCATGCTTTTTCGTTGGTTTATTTAGTTTTAGCGGAAATGCTTGATTTAAGTAATAAGTAAATGTTGTTACTAGTTTTTCGGTCTGTGACTCCAGACATTTTATCATTCATTACATCCAACCAAGATTCATTTGCTAGCATGTGATAAAAGGTTGCATAATTTCTTTTACTATAGGCCTACATGTGAACATTTTTTGATACTTGATTTTGAACTGATAACTTAATGTTATTGGAAAAGGGCAAACTTGCAATTAGAGCGTTGTGATCTGAAAAATAAACTGTTAAATTATCTACCACACACGTCTCCTGAGGTACGCAAGAGTAAATATTATCGATTAAGGTTTCTGAGTGCGAAGTGCACCTAGTTGGTGTGTTAACGAGTGGTTTCAAGTTGAAAGTATCAAGTAAAGTAACAAAGTCATATTTGTTATTAGTATCTATTAAGAGGTTAATATTAGTATCACCACATAAAATGATTGTCTTGTTTTCGTATAAGAGCTTGTTTAGAATATTTTCTATTTTTGAGAGAAATGTTTTAACGTCTCCATCTGGTGTACGATACATTGACGCAATAACAACATTTATATCAGGAAGCTCAACCGCAATACACTCAAAATGTTTTTCAGTTGAATTTTTACTAAGATCTTCTCTTATTAGTATATCTGTATTTAATTCTTTTTTAATGTACATACAAACACCACCCCTTTTTAATATGTTTCTGCAATATCCGATCGGAGGTCCGTAACCATTAAGAATAGCCACCCCAAGTTCATTATCTCTCAGCCAGTGCTCCTGAATGCATATAACATCTGGGATATCACTTATTTCTTTGATAAAAATTTCTAAATCTTGTGTACAATTACCCAAGCCCTGTATGTTTACATTTAAGATACTAAACACATTTCTAGCACGGTTATATTCTGTGGACATAAAATTACTTGTTTATCTCCCCCTAAAGTTACTCGTTTTCCGAACCAGTCTTTTCAAGAGCATTGTATATGTTTTGCATAAGAAATCGGCCGAGGTAATTACCGCCTCTGTAGTTGAGGTGAATACCATCCCTGGCCGCCTCATTGTGAGATATACACATGTTCGGGTTAACATACGTAGCATTATTTTGTTTACATACCCATTGAAGGCTATCGTTAATCATATCTATAGTTCCGTCGTTGACATCGTTCCTATAGATTACTCCACTCACTATCCAGTGAGTATGTTTATATTTTTCATGTCCCAGCTTCAGCAGTTCATTCATTTGAACCATGACGTGTTTTTCATGTCTAGCTTTGAAGCCAACATTGTTTGTGCCCGCGTGAATCGCTATAACTTTCGGCTCACTTTTATCTTCTCTTCTCTGAATAATGTTACTAAGTTCACTCACTCTGACTCCCGTGTATACGCCCACTTCACAACCCTTTGATTCGCTCACCTTACTCGCTACTTTTATCATCGAGTCCCCCAGAATAAGTACCTCGCCTTCATCCACTGTGTGACCCTCCATTATACCCCTTCTTGTGAGTTTTCTTAGATCTTGTTGTCTTGACCCTCCATGTGTAGTGACGTTATCCTCTTGAATTTTTCTTCATTTTCTTCACTAGTCGCGTGTCTATAATATTGATGCGAGACACTTCTAGATTCTAAAATGTTATTGTTAACAATATAGTTGTTGCGTTGCGTGTTACGAGAAGCTGTTACGTCATCACCTCGCTCCTCAACGTTCAACAGTTCAAAATTTACGTTCCTTCCGTATTCATCTAGCTTGTTAAGTCTTATGTTCAATTCATCAATAAATACAGAGTTCTCTTTCACTTTTTTGGATAAGATTTTAACATTTTCGTCATTGCTTTGAACTAACTGCAAAAATGTTTCATAATTCTCTTTAGAATCGGCGATTTCTTGTTTCATTATCTTTATATCACTTATTACCACGTCTAATTTCTGGACAATGTCGTTTTTTAAATCAACAGACCTTGCTGACCCCCCCAAATCAAACTTGCCTTCACCTGCAGGATCTGGTAGAGGGCTTCCAGGTTTACCCGCCTCCCGGCAACCAATGCAGCGCCAATCCTTTTTTTGTTGTTTCGATTTCGCGTTGTAGGTTGTTTTTTGATTGAGCAATCAAAATGAAATCCTTTTATCACAGCCACAGCACAAAACGAAATCACCATCACTCGCTAATGTCAACGTACATCTACCACACAAAGTGCCCGGCATTGCCTTACAGCTAGGTGAATGTGGATCACTCGGTCACAGAGCGAAGTAGAAACGTGACCGACCGCTATGAGCTCCAGTACGCGAGTACGACGAAGATTACTGTGTGGCCACCCTTCAAGAGCTTACTAACCACATTGTGTCGCCATACCCGTCACAGCTCACTTACTTACAAGAAGTGTGTACGATCGTACTCGCTGCTAAAGAGATCCCCCTGCGACAACACGGTGGAGTACGTGATATCCGTGCAAGTGGGCTCGCAACTACAAGACATGGCCTCCTCGTCGTCGCTTAGGCCGGGGACTGGATGCGGGGACTGCAGATTGTTGAACAGGCCTGCAACATAATGTTAAACCTAAAACAATCGATTTTCAAGCAGTATTTTATTATTTATTTTCCTATGAATTTTGTAAAGTTTTAACTCTTGTGAGTCGCGTTGACTTACAGTAGAACTATCAGTGACATTTGGCTACCTTTGTTTGTCATCAAGTTTCTTTACAAGCAGCTCATAATTTTAAATAATGTTCAAAAAAATATGCACTAAGCAGGCGGAGGTGACCGCAAAGTGCACATTGTATGTTTTCACAGGATCTCTTACTCCGCGTATGGTATAATATCCAGTATAGTTTTATGTATAAATCAATTTATCATTCAAAATAAATTTAAACGAAAGTCGCAACAATGTTTTAATGTAGTCGGCACCTTTCCTTTACCATGTTTATAAATGTTATTAGCAACTGAAAAGCTTAAATCGTTAATCGTCCGCGTTTAAATGAACGTTTTGGAGGTGGTAGTTTAAAAATGTGATTCTTATCCCGCTAATATACTATACTATATTATAAACTGATACAAAATGTGCAGTTCAATAAGCCACTTCAATAATTGTATTGTTGAACATTCATGCTTACTAATTTGCTTCTTATACTAACATTTATTTTGCAGAGCCTACTCTAACTTACGTCTGTATTGCGCCATGCACGACACATCTTTCAACCGACACTGGCGAAGTCTGTCTGCAAATACACAAAACTGTTAAAACACTTCTTGACACATTCAACCTCCATGTATATTCCAGATGTGTATAGTTGAACTCACCGTCGTCAGGATAGAAGTATGGTGTACAGTTGCAGTACCTCTCCATGTACTCCAGCTTGCACTTCATCAGGCAGTTGGCAAAGGTGTATCGGGAACTATCCCCGTTCAGGATCAAAGTCCTCTCGTCGGCAAACACGCACTGTCTTTGCTCAGGCTTCAGGCTACGCACATTGGGCGTGCTGTACGTTATGGCTGCCGACACCTCAACATAGAAATAAGGTGTAAATAAACGGACTTGTGTGGCCTGACCTTTGTGGATTATGTTTGCCGTTTGTAAGAAAGTTAATAAAATTGCATTTTATAATAATGACCAGAAATTCTGAACTAAGGGCGCCAGATTAGCTCACATGAAGTGTATTATTTTTTAGTATTTTTTTTTTTTAGATTGAACTAGATTTGGTGAAGTCAAAGTGCATAAATGAGACGTTAACCAATATCTAATCAATCAATAATTGACATGACATTGCCGGCACTCTTTCAAATAGTGATTTTAACGAAAGAATGCGGATAGATCAGAATTTTGTTCCCAACATACCAACTGTCTTAACTCTATTCACGCTGGCTCAGCGTACACAAAGGTGACATTCCTTTTACACCGGCCCCACCACTACCACTTATGACAAAAGCATTTGCAATCATTGGTTAGACCTAGCATATTACTAAATGATATCAAATATGGCAAAACTAGCACACAGAAGAAACCTCTGAAAGAACAGAACATTTATTCCAGACTGAGATGATCAGAATTAGACCATTAAACCAGAAAGAAAACAGGGACATTGAGTTTGTATTTTAGCATGGAGAAATCTCTCTTCGTATTAAACCAAAGTTATAAACTCAATGTTAGTCTAAACTTGTCCAATAAATCGCACTTTTCAAAAAAGGACAACTAAAAATGTATTAATATCCAATCGACCCACTATATTTGAACACAGTGATAGAGAGACCGGAGAGGTAACCTGCGCCGTTCACTCGTAGCGGTGGTGGTGGTAAAGAGGGGAGGAAATTCCTTATACCTGCGGACCAATCTTTCCCTGAAGTCCACTTTAGTGTATAATTTGACATCGCATTGTGCGTGGTTCATTGAAGTACTTTTGAAAGTATGTATTCATGCATTATTGCAAAGGTGATTGTGAGGGGAAAATGCAAAGAAAGGTCATGGAGTGAGCTACGACATGGGCTGTTTCTAAAATACGGGCTTTTGTAGGTGTGAATAATAATTCAAGAGAATAATATACATGTGCAAGCAGGAGAAAATAAACTTTTGTGGCTACTATATGCACGTTAGAGTTATTTACTGACTACTGAATATTAGCCAGATGGATTTAATAGTTCCGTTATGACAGATGATGATGATTATTATATTTTTTAGTAGCATCAATAAGATTGTGCACAGATCACAGTTTTGTTATGAATTGCTTACTCTCAATACCATTTTACGACAAAATTATTTGATTGATTGACTCAGTAAATAAGTGTTCGTACTGTCCATACCACTGATTGTTATATTTCCTATTAAAAAATATCGATCTTTGGTTGGTTATCGATCACTCGTCGATTGCGTCGGGGCCTACAGGGTTGGCTTAGTCTCTTTGATTTACTGTCCCCCAGTGAAAATCAGTTATGTATCTAAGTGGGAAGACTCTAAATACAATTTATTTATTTATTTATTCATTTAAGAAAGAATGTTTACTTAAAACAACATGAAGAATATTCTTTCCATTCCATCCAGATCGTTAATGTTGACAAGAATTCGCAAGTGTCGTGCCCCACGCGTTCAGTTGAATAGTTAATAGCCCTTGTTTCTCTGTTTGCTAAAACAACAATATGATCATTTAAACGCATTGTATTCAAGGATTTTGATGAAGTTAATCACATCGTGTTTGCGTAGCTCAAGATATATTACTTTTAAACTTAAAACACAACACTTACTTACTGTGCTTTCGAGCGCTCTGGCGGGATGTAATTAAACGAGCAACAGAATCCAGCATCCGACTTCTGCATTGAGAAGAGTCGGGCACAGGGCACCACCTCTCCGCGCCACTTGCACTTTACCATCATTGAGGAACAAGGCTGGGTCAACTGAAACATGAAGCAATCCTCATACTTCTGCATTGTGAGAGCATCATCACAATTTCTACCAAACTGGTGTACACAATGTAATGGAAGTTATTGGCCAATTACTAATATTATCCGATCAAAATTGTTTAGTACAGTGGGCTACCAAAGAAAAGTCTGCTTCAATGGATTACATGCGATGGATTCCTTGCGTCTTTCTAGTTGGTAAGTGTAGCACTTTTGATCTTCTTTTGGTGTTTCACTAGTATGCCTAATAATAGGACATGTCTCCAGCTATGCGATGCGCGGTTGCTGCCCCGCTTACCTCTAGCATTCATAAGCCGCCTAGTTGTTGGGGATCGTACATTTACTGGTCAAACCGGGGGAGAGGTTCGACAAATTTTTATTTCCTAATTTGTTCACCATTTTGCCCATTAAAACTCACAATAGAAAGTTATTAATAGATAATGGTATCTGAAGTAATATGCTGCAACCCACTTTTAACATGACGTCCTCCATATTAAGATTATGCTTCTTCAAAACGTCATTAATACGGCTGATGTTGTATCTGGATGTTTCAACTTCTTCGGGCTGAATTATCTCTGCGAGCTGCTGCACAAATCCATAATATTGCTCCTCGTCCAGATCCTTGTCAAGTTTCCTAGAGTGAAACACAGAAATCTTCAAGATCGTTTGTGACAGAAATTGATTCGTCGGTGACCCGAATGAGAATTTGTTATACTAGCACTGCTCTATTGATATGTAAATGTAGACATACCAATTTATGTTTTGTTAGCAACTAGCAAGTTACCAGCTACTTTTGTACATGCACACTACAAATGTGTAGTGCATATGAAGTAATTTAGAACATGCCCACAACGAATGCATGGTGCATTATGAAGTCTTCTGCTCATGTGTCTAGGTGGTAAGGAGTGCGACGTATAATACTGGCCGTACTCTGCGTAGTAAAACTGGTTGGCAGCTGACAGATGCACCTTGTTGACATTGCAGACAGTGACAGCAGGGAAGGGGACCTCCCAGATTGGGTAGTGAGTACTCTCAATGCTGGTTATCGTCGGAGATGTCGAGTACTGCGACCAAATACTTTCGATCAGCATTGTAGCGCTGAAGATACAAATAGCGCAGCTGATGATCCACAGCAACCTGGGAGAAGTTCACATTTCAAAATCAATTCAGTTGTTGAAATGTATTCTTGCAGAAACAAGGTTTTACTTATCATTAACACTATTAATTAATGTGACATTACATATAAAGCATTATTGATTATCTCAGAAACATTTTGTTAGTTGCAATTTGCCTTTTTTATTAATTAAAAAAAATTAGTTCGTCTATAAGTTTAGTTATAATAGGGCAGTTTGCAGCCCCCAAGCTATCTACATTTACATTTACATTTATTTATAAGCTTACAGTTATACAAATTTTTGTATGGTGGCAAGGTACAATATTAACATTTAAATACTAAAATATACAATTTCATAATATTTACAAATTTACAAATTTTCCAAAGAACTTTTAAAATGTATAAGCCCATCCTATCATTATCCTGTATCAACCTAAAATTGTTTGTTGGTATTGCATCGTGTTTGTAATCGAGCTATGACCTGTGCCTAGTATAAAAATTGTCAATTTGCATCACATGCCGTTGTACCTCTCATCTGTTGGATTGTGGTCTGCTTGTCGTGCGATCATATAAGCTACTGTTCTAGTTCTAGTTGGAATGATCTGAATACCATTGCAATCTGGTATTCACTGCAAGGATACAATATACACATCGTTCATTGTATATGCTCGTAAAATAAACATTCCTGTAGACAACCCTCCAAATTGTTGTTTTAATTTAACTCTGGAGTGCTGAAATAATTGCTTGTACAGTGCTTTGGAAATATACATTGTTTGCAATCAATAACTTAAGCGCTGTAGCTATAACAACTTTAAGGGTAAGCAAATGTTATGATAGCTACTTCTTTTATAAAATTATCTTTTTAAGCAATTGGGATTAGCTGCCATTTTAGGAATTTTTTTGTTGTGGCAAAATCATTCTAATTGAAATTTTTTAATTAAATTAAATTAATTAAAACTAACTTCATTTTAATTTTTTAATTAATCGTAATGTTAAAATCTAATGCGTTTTACAAGAAATAATTTTCTATTGCACTCAAATTACCTATATATTAATTCATAAAATTAAGGTCTCGAAAATTTTAAAGGTGATGTATAGTGTTATAAGTCAAAGATTGTTTAAAAAAAGAATGTAAATTCAATGGAAGCAATTCAATCCATAATAAAGCGTAAATTGATTTTTATGATAATATTTTCATCGCTCAATTAAAATACTTCATTAAAGCGCACTAAAATCGAAAACTAGGTGTTTAAGTGAGTTATATATGCT